>VTPC01000647.1:0-99114 GCA_011009095.1 Ignelater luminosus | reverse complement strand
TTTTTCGAAATGAAGAACTACGTTGCTTAAAATGAATAACAGCCTACTGAAGTCTTGGGGTATTTTGTCTTTAAAATCTTTTTTATGGAGATAAGAATGAGCGAAAGTTACACTTTTTCTGGAATTGTAAAATCGTTATACTCTAAGCACGATTTAAACCTCTATCTATGAAAGTCACCTCGGATAACGCCGCTAAGACATCTTTAAGTAAAAGTAAAAACCTAAACACTTTTTACTAATTTCATTACGATATTACCATACAGAATCGCCATCAAGAACATGGTACTGCCAAAGAACGAAGATTTAATATCCTTTGTTATCAAACATTCTGACATTTTTCAATTAATAGACACACAACGGTCACGACGATTGAGTCGTAGATGTTGTGTGTTTATAAGATAAACAAAACCGATTTCTCATGATTTGCAACCATTCTGTGAGTTGTCCGTCCTTACTAATTCGTGCCTTAGATATGTCAGAAAGTTCCCTCCTTTTGAATTTTGATCTAGACAAAAATGTTAAAAGCCGGAAACAAATTCGAGGTAAAAAAGCAGGTCCAACACTAGGGTGTTTGACGCCTATGGCAGAATCTCTTAAAGCGCCCTTTTATGATAAACAGTCTCAGTTGTCTTATTTGCCACGCCATAGCCTTCAGTCATCGCGGTAGCGCCTTTGGCAATTTGCCTCGCTTGCCTGTCTTTTCGCTGGCCCTGCTAATATAGTATTTGAATCAAATCGAAAGAGTATTAAGTCTGACTAAACACTACTTGAAAATAATGGCAAAAGCTTCTTGCTTTCCATTTCATCATGAATATTATTAATGTCACGTTTTTAAATTAGATGTTTACATTCAGTGCTAATTGTTTTAATTCCATTTCTTTATAAATTTCTATTAGATATTAACCAGCTTGGTAGAATTGTTTTATTACCTAGCTTTCGGTAGATTTATTTTTTTTTATTTATCTTTTCAGAAGTTGCTTCTTTGTTCTTATCTTTTTACGTACCGGGCGGCGGAGGCGCGGTGCCGGCCCGCGGCCGCCGGAAGAACACGTTTTTACCTTTGTTCCTCCTGTGGTATGCCATGAACGGTCACGAAAACATCCTCTTTTCAAATAAAACAATCTTTACTATCGAGAGGCAGTATAACTGTCAGAACTACAAGGTTTATGCTTATTCGTCCTGAAAAGAGGAAAAGATTCTAAGAGTGTACAAAAATCCTTCGTGATAGTTTGGTGAAAAATCCACACTAGTGCATAACATCCCGTAACGCCCAAAGAGAAGGATGTACTACAAGGAGTTGTGAAAACTGTTAACATAACCCTTTTCAATGGTCAGAGATGACTTTCAACAGAATACAGTCTTTACCCACAAGGCCAAGACAACTCAACAGTCGTAAAAGAACATTCTGGCTTTCATCAGTGCTGAGAATTGAACTTCATGTAGTCCAAAGCTTGACTTCCTGAACTGTAAAATATTCTGGAAGACATAGCGTGTTGAAAACCTCATATCAATGTGCAGTACTCGAAGAAATCCCTCTAATAACGGTACGTACACCACAGCACAGTGGTCTCAAAGTTTACATCGACTAATGAAATAAAGCATGGATCGAAAGTAAGTAGACTAAATCTCTTATTAATTTATTGGTAACTTACAGCTGATTAATCTATATTAAACTTAAATAACCAATCACTGGAATAAATCAACTACATGAAATATTAAATAATCGAGTCAACTCCTTCTCTTTCTATTTTTCGAAGTTTCCTTCGTACTCCCGCCGTTAAAGCTTGTTCAGAAGATCGCGCAACCTCTGCACTGATGTCTTTTCAGATTTTACGAAACCTACTAAGCGCTGTAATGGTTCTGCACCTTTCACTATATTTGCGCTTGCATATTGCCCAAAATTTTTCAATTGGCCGGGCCTGTGGTACATTGGTTGGATTGTCTGCATATGCCACGTATTCAATTCCTTCTGCTTCCAATCAATTTTTACAAATTCTATAGTAATAAATTGCCGCTTTATCAGGCCAGAACAACACATTACGACGTTGATGATATTTATCAATTAACGGTACAAGCCTTTTTTGCAAACAATCCTCTAAGTACTCTTGCGATTTCAGAGTACCCGCTTTTATATACGGTTCCGACACACTAAAAATTTCTTGGAAAATTTCTCTTTAGGTTTAAATTTTAGTTTTGATGGTACACTTGCTTTGTCTGTATAATTGTAATATTTTTGTCGAGGGATATTTTCTGGATCACACATGATGTACGACTCATCATCAAGAATAAGAATTTTGTTGGGCTTTCTTTCATACAACTTACGACAACTTTTTAGCTGCTCTCTCTTGATTTTCGGTGTATTTTGGACATGCGATACATCGATTTGTTCGAACATTCTATTTACTTTTAATTCTTTGAACCATGGCTCTTAAAATCTGGTGTCTAGCGGAAATTTTTCTTTGAGATAGACCCGTCATTAACAATGATTTTTTTACTCTTAAATTTACATTTCGTCGTTTATTGCTGATAGGTCGTCCACGTAATGAGAAGTAATCAATATTTCCCCGATCATTAAACCTTAGAAGTATCTTGTATAATCCAGATTTACTGGCTCCCTGTTCCATAAAATGTTTAACAGTAGTGCTTTTGTCACCGTGTGTAGTATTAAGATAATACTGGACAACACTTTCAGCAAAGAGTTCTTTTTCATGCCTCTTCATTGCAGTGTTTTTAACAGATTTGTGTTTATTTGTCACTTGAGTGACAGTTCAAATGTCAAACAAATACGAAACGACAAATTCATAGCTACTGCGACTTTAACGTAAAACTCAGCCTGCTATGAATTTAGTGTACTTACTTTCGATCCATGCTTTATACCAGAGAAGTCTCGAACTATCCAGTCGTTACGACCGTTGAATGTGCGAGAAGAGGCGCGAACCTTCGAGGCTCATTGAGAGAAACGAGGAAACGAATATAAATGCAGCGGGGATGGAGCCGGCAGTTAGTGATGCAGTGAATAAGCTCGCAACAACGAACGAAATAAATGTGTAATTAGTGATATAAATGTGACATAAATAAATATTCAGTACATATAGAAATAAATAAATTTAGTGAAAATAAATATTAGAAATAAATTGTAATAGACTTAGTTTAAATAAGCATTAAGAACAAATAAACTTTTGTTAAAACATTACAATAATCTTTAATTACATTATTGTAAATAAAAATTTAGAACTATTGTAAATAAATTACTGGCCTTGAAAAGTAGCTGTTTTATTTAATTTTCCTTTTACAACATAGGTAGGTTCATTTGTGCATTCGTATTTTTGAAGTGTTCGGAGCTGTTTCGTATGTTCCAGGCCATGTTTAATAAGATCGATTGGTGGTTGTAAATTTAAACTTCACTTCTAATTACAATAACCGATTGTTAAGGTTCGTATACTTTTAGTACATTGCACTTTAACGATAGGTTTAGTAATAGATTGAATATGGTGGTTATTACCCCTTAAAAAGTCTGTCCAAATTACCGTATCATGTTCTCTATTAACTGTGTTAAAGAGCTTGTGTGTACCAATGTGTACTAATTTGACACTAATCTCCTCTCTTTTTGCTCTTTGTGTACAAAGGACAACAATATTTTAGCATCGAGAAATATTTACTTGACACTTCTGCTTTTGCTACTTACTAATCTTTGCGAATAAATTAAAGAAGTAATTATTTTCCAGGACTTTTAATATAATAAATCCAACCGGTGAAAGCTTTTCATACAAATGGATCCCAGCAGATATAAACTGTGAGAACATATCACTATTTCACTGTCACAAACTGGAAGGTTATGTCGAGAAGGGAAAAATGGCTCAAGCAACATTCAGCTTCCTTCCACAATCAACCGGAACATTTGAAGCCTTTTATAGATTCTACATTCAGAAATATAATTTGAGCAGAACATTCTTATTGGCTGGTATTGCAAGAGAACCTAACATCGCTTTCACATGCCCTCACCTTCTAATGAAACCTACCGTCACTGGAATTGATATAACCGAATATATCCACTTGAAAAATAATGAGAATTTTGAAGTAGATTTTAAGTTTAAAAAGGATTCCTTGTATTCTGAAGCACGACTTCAGGCACTAACTGTAGATCCGTTGAAAGGGATATTGCAGCCTCATGGTGAACAACAAATCAGGTAAGTAGACAAAAATGGAAGAAATTTTATAACAGGTTAAAATCGCCTGTTCTACTGTAGGATTGGTTTTCATCCAATAAGAATGGGAGAGCTAAGTTTTAACTTGAAATGTATGGTTGAAAAGATGAGAAAACCACTATCTTTAAGTGTAACTGCAAGTTGTTTTGAAGTACAACCAGTTGTATTTTACGAGTCAGATGATGGATGCAAAATTACTTTAGATTCGCGAAACGCTAATACGCTAGAGATGAAAACTGTGAGGTTTGAAATGTTTAAATTGTTTTCATTCAGTAAGTATTTAAACGTTTTTAGTTGGTACCACATTTGACGCAAACGGTTAATTTTACTATTTCTAACATTGGTGTGACTGGATTTTATTATACATGGAGTATAAAAGAAAACACAGCTGCTAACAAAGTTAAAATTATGTTTAATGATAATAAAGGTTATATAAAAAGTAAAGATGATACAAACGCAATTATGAGTGTGACGCCATTGACTAAAGTTGTTATAAAAAAACTTGTTATTAAATTGGAGGTAGGTCTATGCATTGGTATATGTTAGAAATTTCAATTTTTGGAAATCTTTTCTGAACTGTTTAAATATTATTTGTGTAAAACCTTTCAGTTGAAATTCCTGACCCCATAAACCATGGTAAATTTGCAGTTTAATTTAAAACTTTAATATTAGTAATATTGCAACATACCGTGCAATCGAAGAAAAAACAAATCCTCTATTAATTTGTTCTATACCTCTTTAATGTCTATTTAGTAATGTCTACAAGTTGTAATAAATAGAACAAAAACTGCTTTTAGATAAGTTACGGCCCAATTTATGTGATTCATTTGATGGGAACAGCTGTACATTCGCTATTTACATTTTCTTTTGACGAATACAATTTTGGGCCCTGTTTGATACAAAAAGAAGATTCACCCTATTATAAGAAAATGGTAGAATTTACAAATAATGATGAAGCGCCAGTTATGTAAGTACACACATTTCAAAAATATCTAAAGTTCGACAATTTTGGTAGGTACGTCCTAAGATTTTTTGGTTTTTGTGTTTAGGCTAGAATGCGAAATGCCAACTCAAAACTATTTATTAACCAATTTCAAAACGAAGCAGATTGATCCTAAAAAGTCAGAACAAATCTTGATCAGTTTCAATCCGCATGAGGTTAAAAAATACTTTGCAGAAATACAATTCTATGTAAATTCCAAATTACATACACTGAAGATTCATGGCGAAGGTGTTTTATGTTTCATTGAATTGTTGGATCCGCATGATAAATTCATCAATTTGGGTTGCGTTGCAGTGGGACAAACCGCAACGAAAGCCATAAAAGTTGTAAATAACAGCACGGCATCAGTAGATATAATTCTCGATCTTTACGATAGGCTGCCATACTTTTCACGGCCGAAGAAGATTTTAAAACCAGAATTTGAAGTAGAAGAGGAACCAGTTCTATTAAATAAGAAAGCTAAAGTGTGAGTATATAAGTCTATTTTTGAAAGGGTTTTGTTTTATCTCTAACTTATTTCAGGCCTGAAGGTAAGAAAAGTATTGAAAAGGGTGATAAAAAAGATGCTAAAAAAGATAAAGGTAACAAGAAAGATAAAACTGAAAAAAATGACAAGAAGAATGACAAAAGTAATAAAAAAGAAAGCACGAAAGGAAGCAAGAAGCACAGTAAAGATCTGGTAGAAAGGTTAGGATTACTCTTGTATTCATATTTTCAAATACTATACTTTCTAAAATGTATCGACTTACATCAGGCTGGCATTATTGCATAAATTGATACATTCTGTATTTCTTTGTAGTGAAGTAAAACAGCATGTAGAGTCACCTGAAGAAAGAGAAAAAAGGCTTATCTATCAATTTGTTACATTCTCTCCAAAAAAATTCATAAGAATAGCACCCCAACAAACTAACCAGTTTGTAATCAAATATTCACCAACGGAACGCATGAAAGCATTTACTGAAAAAGTATAACCTATCTCACTCTTTGTTCTTCTTTTTTTCTATTTCGCACGTTTTAGGTGTTTTATCAAGTACAAGACAATATTGAAACATTATGCGTATTTAAGGGTTGTTGCATTGCACCCTATTTTACATTAGAAAAAGATTTTGTTGCTTTTGGGAGTGTTATAAAAGGTTGTTTTAGTAAACAAAAAATTGTCTTGCACAATAAAGGTGACATTGGTGCTCCGTAAGTAGTATTTTCCTTAAAAAACACAGGTTTCAAAAGCGTGTGTTTTAGATTTAAATGGGTTTTTGAAAGACCACAGATAAGTTTTTTGATAACACCCAAGGAAGGATTTATTGCAACTGGTACATCTGTAACGTTTATAGTAAAGTTTAAACCAACACAGATTTCGTGTCTGCTTCAAACAAAGGTGAAACTTTTATTTTTGGTACTACATAAATGATATTTAGTTGTAACTTGCATACTGTAGTAAACATTTTAAATTCTTCTAAAAACAAATGAATACACCACATCTTTACGATTCAACATAGTGACTGCCATACTTGATTATCTTTGTTATTATAGAGTCGTTTCACTAGAATTTTATTCGTTTTAATATTAAATTGATTCGAGACACCTCTTGCTTCACACATCTGCATGCTTAGTCAGCAAAATGCATCGGTAAGTTGAGTCAGCAAATTGTATGGGTAGATACAATAAATGTGTGACTATATTCTAATTTGATCCATCTTTATTTAAATTGGTTTTATATTTTACACAGTATAGCACAATATAATAAATAAAACTGGTTTGAAGTCCAAAGAGATTTACAAATAACCTACTTATCTAGATACAAAGTATTTAGATACTGTATCTAGATACGATAATTACATTATGTATTTGAATCTAGATATAATTATGAAGATATATCTTGTATCTGTTACTAGATACAAAAAACATTTGTTTATCTATATCTGTATCTAGATAAAATATTATTGTATCTTACCCATCAATCACTGCCTACTACCAACTACCTACACTTGCGAAGACTTGGGAGAATACCTACTCCTTGTAATGAGATCTAAACATATGACAAAATTCAGCTTTTCCCTAATTAGTTGCAGGTCAAAGCTTATTTTTACCGAGCTACTATCGCTGATACTATCAATATCATGGAGAAATCGAAGCAAACGTCTTTATCTTCCTAATCCTGTCTAACTAGATTCTTCATAAAATATTTGATTATGGTGTACCAGTGAACAGAATTTGGACATTCAATAATATATATAGCAACTTGTTAGATTTCTACGACTTTGTAATAAAACACACCTTTTTCAGGCAAAATGTGTAATTGAAGGTTTTCCAAAACAACTAGAATTAATCCTTAGTGGTTCTTGCTTTGACATGCCACCACCTAAAGAAATCATCAAGTTTGTTTGTCCAGTAAGAGAAATAGATAGAAAAGAAATAACCATTTGCAACCCGTAATAAGATAAACTGTTGCACAGTAATATTTTTTATGAATAATACTTTTTGTTAACTAGAACTGGGCAAATATGGGAAATTACTCCTACAATCAACGGTCAATATTTTATAGCCCCAGAGATTTTAGTGCTAAAGGCACGATCGACGCATAGCTGCGAAGTCACATACAAGCCATTAATAATGTCGGTTGCAAAACCCCATGAGGTCTTCTATTCTTACTTTAGTTTCCATATGTAAATATCAATAAATATTCATCTACATTTTAGGCTTCAATATTTTTCAACTTACCTGAAGGGCAGGGTCTTGTATATGGTTTGATTGGAACAGCACAACCGCCTTCCCCTGTAGAAACAATAACCAGGGAAATAACATGCAAGACGTATCACAGTGAAATATTAACAGTGAAAAATTGGTTAAAAGTAGCTCAAAAATTTTCTGTCCTTACTGAAAATACAATGCCAACTGCTTCACTTAATAAAACACTCTACAAGTTGACTGGAAATACAGTTATAGATGTTTTACCTCAAAGCCAAAAAGATTATACGTGGACAATTTATGTTCTAAATGAAGGAACATTAAAATTCAAAGTAACTATAATAACATTCTAATAAAAATCAATCTTTTGATGCAACTGTTTGGTAGGTCATATTCAAAAATAAAGATAGCGGAGAATATCTGTTTTACGAGATTATATTGGTCATTACAAAATCTCCTATTTTGGATGTTATAAATCTGACTACGTGCATACGTGTTCCCATAACTCATACATTAACTCTACAGAATCCTATCAAAACTCTTGTAGTATTTACTGTGCATTCATCTTCGTCTGAGTTAAGCTTTGAGAGTCCTGTTACAGTACCGCCCTATTCAGAGGTAATCAAATTATGCTAAGATATCTTCTGTAATTTAATAACAAAAATTTACAGTATTTATTAGTAATAAAATACAATCCATTGCTCCTTGGTGTAACTGAAGCTCACGTTGATGTATCAACAAAAGAGCTTGGAAGTTACCCATATAATTTCGTCTTAACGGCGCATCCCCCGATACCCGAACCATACGTATATTTTTCTGGTAGTTTGGGACAGGTTGTTTCCCAAAAGGCAATTTTATTTAATGAATCAGCTTATCAGGCAGAATTTATTTGTCAGGTGAGTATAACATTGTTGAAATAATCTATCACAAAAATTTGTATACGTCTTTATTTTTATCTAGATGGAACACCCGGATATATTTTATTTAGATAAATCCGTTTCCGTCTTACCAAAATGTAAAGGCGAATTTGATATTTATTTTGAACCCAATTGCGTTGGAAATATTCAATCAAGTTTAACTTTAAGTTCACCGGTTACTGGAACATATATGTAACGTTATTTAAATCATTGTTAACCGTCTTATTCTTATTTTTAAAATTTGCTTTAGATATCCCTTAATTGGAAATTGTAGTTTACCAAAGCCACAAGGACCCTACTTTATTAAACCAGGAGGAAATACAACAATTATGTTTAAGAATCCTTTTGATGAAATAAAAACTTTTGATTTTGTCGTTGAACCAGCGATATTTAATTTAAAATCTGCGTCGGAAATTGTAAAAGCACGGAAGGATATCAAAATTATAGTCAGCCTACTGCCTTTAAAAAATCTACAAGTTCTTATTGATCAAAAATATCCCATTACTGGTAAACTAGTTGTATGTTGTAATGAAACACAATTATCACATATAAAATGGATTTATTATTTACAAGGAGATTTATCTGTGTAAATTATAAAATAAAATTTAGTAAAATAATGTTTAACTATTTATAACGTACCCCTCGTATGTGTGTACTTATTTACTACACCTTGTATGTTACCCATAATGCAACGGGTTGTGATATTGGCGCGAAATAACTTTTGTGTGTGTTTATCAAGGTTATGTTGAAAGTGGTTAAAATTGATTAAATAAATTAAAAATAATCATGGAATTTAAAACAGGGCTTCGCAAGAATCGAAAAGTTCCAAAACAAGTAATAACAGATAACTTAAGTGAGCTTTACCCTCACGATTTGCAGATGTACAATGTACCAATTAAGAATAACATCACCCTATCTGAATTTGAAGATTTGGCTCTTGAAAGATTACAGTTATTAAGACTCCTGGAACAAGCCACACAAAAAGGTCATAAGCTACATTCACCAGATTGGAATAATGCAGTTAAAAGTGATTTAAGGAAACAGAAACTAATGAAATTCTTACATTTGTTAGAACCGAGTCGAGATGAAATGGTGAACCTTCAAGCTCGCAGAGCTGATCATTTATCGCATTTCATATTACGTCTAGCTTACTGTAGATCTGAGGAGTTACGACGTTGGTTTTTGGCACGTGAACAGGAATGGTTCAAGTTGAGATTTCGTGAACTAAAGCCTGAAGGGATAAAAACATTCTTGGATTTAAATCAGTTAACATATAAACCTCTTTCTTGGGATGAAAAACAAGATATTAGAAGTCAACTGTATGAATCTACTGCGGGAATCACTGATGTTGATATAACTAATTTTTATAAAGTACCATTTATTGAAGTGTTTAGTTTGGTGAGGAACAGGAAAGTGTTTATTCGTGATGGATATGCGTATATTCCAGATTTTGAATTGGTTACTAGCATTTTATCTGTGTTTAGAGCACAATTAAGTGAAGCTCTTACAGTAAGTATTGTACATTTGTAACTTATTTATTTTTATTAGTTTTAAACTGATTAATTGATGACATGAAATCTACATTTCCAAATTAAATAGAAAATTAATGAAGAGATAAATCTGTTTGAATCTTAAGATGCAGTATCCTAATGCATTAGCACAATAAAAGTATAGAAGATAAAGCTAATTAAATTTAAAATTCAAGAAATGTAATTACAAAGCATACCGTAATCTAAAGAACAGAATAAATAGTACACATATAGACCATGAGACTCTTATAACTAAGTAAAATTACCTTAAGATTACTACTGTCATATTGACATAACAAGGTCTTCCTTCTTCAATTCTAACCTTCAAAATTACTAATGTCTTGATATTGTTTTATTAAACGTCATTTTTTTAGTGGGTAGAGTGTGGACATACTTGTCAAAGAAGAGAGACAAAACTATACCTTAGCTCTCTGCTCTCACTGTGGGTGTAAAGGAAAGAAGAAAAATTTTAACAGTAAATTCTTATTCTATCCTTTACACTTGCCATGTCTCTCTTGTTTGACAAGTGTGTCCACACTTCTCCCATTAGAAAAATGACATTTAATAAAACAATATCAAGGCACACTAGGCATATCAACCTGATTTAGAAATCACAAAATCTTTACACATTTAATGAACTATGTTCATCTTATTACTGTGAATAAAAATGTTCATTTCGAATTAAATGAACCAAATTGAAAAATGTTTTGACTTAATGAAATGTAAAAAATGTGAGCAATTGATGAATAATTTTTTAGACAGCAATAACTCATAACTTCATTCTAATCATCCTACATCTCACTTTCACCTTGCTGATACACATTTTTGTCATAGCAGTTTCTTTAGAATATCAATGCATTTCTGAAACATTTTATCTAATACAGCTTTCCACGTTTTGAATTTCTGTCCCCAATGGTATTTTCATGTCGTAATGATGATTCTTCTTTGTCAAAATATTCCATTATTTTTTTAAATAAGGATCGATCACAGAATCATTAAAATGTTCTTGTTTAGCAAAAATTGTTGCTATTTCTCAGCAAATTTTTCTTATGCCCATAAATTCTTGTCTTTAATGAAATTCAGCCTGTGCAATTTGAAAATTTTATTTTACTTGATCTACTGAAGGTAGGGTTTCTCATTGGACTGAAAAACAAATAGTAAATAGATTTAAAGAACTGAAGAATATAATATATACTTGCGGCTAAACTAAACTATTGCATACATGCAAAGCTCGTCTTAAACTGGATGATTTACTTTTATATTTTTTTCTGCCTTTATTGCAGCTAGAAGTTATTGTCATCATTTCTGTCATCCATTTCTTATGTTTTCATGTTTTGTTGTAGGTTTATTATAAACATAACCTCAATCAAGATAAAGTAACGTTTACATATCCTGCGTTTGGTAAGATACCTCTGATGGCTATTCTTGCTCAAGATCATCCTTTGTTCTTGTCATTCAGTTTGGGATTATTATTTTAGTGACAGGACTAAGAAACAATCCCAAGCAAAAATAGGTGTCAGACGTACCTACACCTTATTGAACGTAGGGATAAAAAAGGAACTGAACTTATTATGGTGGTGCATTTGTAGCCTGAAGAATTTGAACATTCTGTTGCACATACACTTTTGATCTTAAATTGGTGTTTTGGACTTTTATTCATGATGTTAACCACTGCCGTACAATGGTTTTTACTGTAATATTAATCAAGAGATATGACAAGATATTTCTTTTCTTGAAAAGTCTCAAGTCCTGTGAAGATTTTATTTTTCAATGCACTCTAATTATATTTGTGATCGATATTTTAGTTTGTAATTTTAACTAAATCTTCAAATTGTTGGTTATGTCAGTTTTACTCAAATCAGGTGAAAGTTGTTAAGTAACTTAATACCAACAAAATAAAATGCAATATTATTTTGTTTAAAGGGAATAGCTTCTTGTTAAGTTGGTAAATAAATTTTAAAGTTGTTGAACTTTCTGTTCTCAAGCGACGATTATTAATTGATCCCTTTGGCCTGATTTTCACATAGAAACACTTTTACATACTGCTGCCAAGGAGGCTTAATAGGTACAAAAGAAACATTTAATGTTTATATACAATCGCCTCATAGACTAGGGTATACAGAGTGTAGAATTGGTTTAATTTTGAGAACAATATGAAATATTCAGATAAAACTCTACATGACTTTTGTTGTTCAGTGTGATTATGTATGATTAATATTTTTATATCATTTAGCAAAATTTAAAAGCTCATCGATTATTATAACCTACTTCCTCGAGAAGCTGCTTAAGGAAGCTGACTACTTAAAGATCTTACACCATTCTTATTAAAGTAAGACTATGGTGGTGGTTATTCATTTCTTTTTATAATCATAGATGCATTGTCACTTGAATTAGTTTAATGTAAACATAAAATTAATAAAAATCAAATAAATCATGATTTTTTCCAACTTTATTTATAGGCGAAGATGTAGAGTGGCGTGAAAACACCTTTTGAAAAGTTTATGTTAGGTACACCACTGAAAAAAACAATTATCTCATTTTTGAAATTGAATAATCTCAAGACAAAATGTGCAGTTTTGTATTTTTCATAGGATGTGCCATTTTCAAGTAAAATTGAATTTTCCAAAGTGGTGCAATATCAAATCTACACTCCAACCAAAGATCTTTGGTTTATTAATATTAATTTTGATTGAATAATTTCTACTTTATAGTACACCAGTCGTAAAATACCACTCTTGGATGATGATCGTCTAAACAATCTCCTGACAAATATCCATTTAAGTTACACAGGTCGTGACTATTCCACACCAGAAAACAAAGATGTTATCGATATTGAATACTTGGATCAATATTCACGCAAACATTTTCCTATGTGCATGCGTTATATACACGAAACATTCCGTGCTACACATCACATGAAACATGGTTGTCGTATGCAGTATGGTTTGTTTATTAAAGCCATAGGTGTTACATTTGAAGATGCTATGAAGTTTTGGCATGATGAGTTTACGAAACTAATAGATGAAAGTACGTTTGAGAAGAAATATTCATATTTAGTAAAACATCATTTTGGTAAAGTTGGAAGTATGATTAATTATTCACCATACAGTTGCATGAAGATTATTAATAACAGTGTTGGATCTGGAGAACATCATGGTTGTCCTTTCAAACATTTTGATATCATTCACTTGCAACAGAAGTTGTCTCAATATGGAGTTAGTAGCCAAGGTAAAATTTCTCTTTTAACATTTTACATCAGGGCCAACTTTAAATAAATGCTTCTTAGAAACAGTTAACAATACACCTATTATTCAATTATCAAACAAAATATGTTGATATTTATTTACAATTGTTTTAAATTTAAAGGTATTGAAGAAATAACAGAGTTAGTCAAAAACATGCACTACCAAATAGCATGCACCAAATATTTTGAATATATTCATGGAAAACAAAGTAAAAATGTTATTAATCATCCAAATCAGTACTTTGAAGAAAGCAGAGCTTTACTTGATGGTGTAAAACCAGGACCATCTGTACCAAAACAACCAAGAAAGTCATTCAATACATCAAAAACAGAAGAAGTTTTTTCTGAAGAAATGGAACACTAATCTTTATTATTTCTAATGATATTAATATTTTTATTTTATTTTTATTATACACTAGATGGTTTGTTATTACTTCAAATAAATTTTTCTCTATAATGTTGTTTTGTTTTTTGAATCATAACTTGAACTAATTTTCTTGCTTCACTGTCATCAAATACTTGGGGCCATGAATCAGCTGCAAATAAAAAACTCATAATAATAAAGACAAAGAATAGAAAATATCAGTGCACAAAAATTGTACTAAAACACCTTGATAATAGTGTGTGAATGAATTAAGTGGAGCAGAAAAGTATCTTAAAGGAAGCACTTTGTTACATAAACTTAATTTTTAGTAGCTGACCTGTTTTATACATTTCATACAAGTAGAGTGCAGTGCTTTTTCAATATAAGTAAAGAGTAAAATATCTACAGCAAGTAGTGATTGTAGAAAGTGTTAGTTTTCGCACTTTTAGTTAAATACAACTGAAGCAGAGTTAATTGGTAAAATGTAGTAGGAAATACTTAATTTAATGCATACACAATACTTTTTGTAAAAAAGAAATGTTTACCAATATCTTGTCTGCTATCAGGATTGTAGAATATTTGAAACTCAGGAACGTATTTCTTAATCTCAGGTGCAAAACTCATAGCAGTGATATTATAAACTCTTCTTTTTAATACCCTATTTGGTACAGTTATAAATTCTAGAAATGCTCTTGAACAGTTTTCAATGTAAATCGTCGGCAGCATGGTGTTTGGTTTTAAATAACATTCATAGCTTCCTTTCTTTATTACTTCATGAAACATGGCAACTGCATAATCTAGAATTAAACAAAATTAAATATTTTTGAAATTCAAAATGTGCTTGTTTAACTATTAATATTCTTGTCATTTTTTATTTAATTTCAAACCCTATGATAGTTTTGGTAAAAAGTCAAAGAAAAATAAAGATTTTGGAATGTGTAAGAATCAATAAAAAATTGACATAAAGTATTGGAACTACTTCTACAACTTATTCATAAAACAGGAGACAGTTGTAGGATACTATCGCCGTTTCCAGCGCGTAAACCGCGTTTTGATTGCTCTAGGGCATTTCTAAGTATTTTAATGCCTAGTTGATATGAAATTTCTTCTTGTAGTATCCGGCTGTGCCTCGTCCAGAATCTTCACAACTTGGGCGCTAAATACACAAACTTCTCGCCTTTAATACTAGGTTTTGCTTACTTCAGAACCAAAAATGGCCTAATCAAAAGTAATCATGTGGTCTCCATTACCTGTCAAATTTGACATTTTTAGAAAAAATGTTTGAAAGATGGACTTATTTGATTGAATTTTGAAAAAAGTCATAAGAAAAAATGTTTCCTTTGTAATTTTCTACCCGTATGCAAATTTTCAAAAGCCTACCACGACTTTCATATTTTGCCCTTTACTTCACCTTTTCTTATTTGTTAATCAATAAAAGTCGATCCAATCTAATTCAAGATACTTATTGATTAGATACATATTGCACAATACTCATTTTACGGTCTAAATAATCTTCTTTTCCTTATTTTTATGAAAAAAATAAAAATAGAGCTTTGGTAAAGTAGCACACTTGGTACAAAATTCATCTCATTCATACAGATAAACATATAAATCCGATTTGTAACGAGGGCGTGCATTGCATATCTTATCGCATCTTCCAAATAAACATTTACAAAAACTTTTGTTAACAATACTTCCACACAAATAAGGAAAAGCGAAATAAAGGGCAAAATATGAAAATGGTGTTAGGCTTTTGAAAATTTGCATGCGAGTAAAACACTGCAAAGGAAACATCTTTTTCTCGCGACTTTTTTCAAAATCCGGTCAATAAGTCCATTTTTTTTGATATTTTTTCTAAAAATGTCAAATTTGACAGGTAATGGAGACCACATGATTACTTTTGATTAGGTCATTTTTGGTTCTGGAGCAAACAAAACCTGATTCAATAAAAATTTTTCTCATATGGTGCAGACTTTTTGGCGGACACTGTGTACCAAGTTTCGAAAAAATCGGTGAGGTACACCTTGTGCATGCCTCTTGTTAAAAACTAAGTCGATATCATATATAATATCACTATGTCGACAAATCGCCATTAACGATTCTAATTATCTCGAAAACTATTCCAGAAATCGAAATACCGATTATGTATCTGTAATTAGGAGAAAGTTCTAAGTTGATTTCTAATATAATATGTCCTGTAAAGTAATGGCAACATGACAACAGACAAACAGACAAACTATGCCGAAAAATCGCCATCTCGAAAACTATTCGAGATATCGAAATACCGATTATGTATCTATAATCAGGAGAAAATTCCAAGTTGATTTCATATATAACATGTCCTGTAAAGTTACGGCAACATGGCAACAGACCAACAGACAGACGGAATGTACGAATTCAGATACGAAATTGTTTAAATTTCGCTGATAAAACAAATAAATAAATAAAATAATTTCCATTTGTTACATCATTTTGGATAGCAGAGACGCCAATAACACCTTATATACAAAATATTTAAGCAATTCTGAGTTATTTAGTTTTGACCGGTTTTTCGTCATTTCCGACCACTGCCTGCCGGTTGAAGGATCGAAGTCTGCCGTCTTCCGCCAAAACCTAACGACTCTTACCTAACCAGCTTAAGAAGAAAAGCAATTTTTGGATTTAAATTGCTGTTAATTCTATTCAGTTACTAGAAATTGTCTTGTTAACAACACCAAAACTACACTTGTTAGGTGCACAAGATATATACCTACCAATAGCAGGTACACTTTAACATGGTGTTTGAAAAATGATAAAAGTTTAAAACCTAGTAGCTCAAGTTACAAGCATTTCACTTTATTCTTGGTGTTTTTTGATTTGCTCAGATCTTATATTTTATGTATTGATTTTTCTGCTACCACAGACAATATTCAAAAATCAAAAACAAGTATGGTATAGGACTATGCTAATAGTAGTGAACAACGGTTTTCAAATTGTGCCTAGCAGCTCCCAGGCGATGAGCGGTTGTTGATCAGGACGCAGAGTGATTATGGGTGTAAATTCAAGATATTAAATGCTAGTCAGGGTTTGACTTAGAAACAAGGGGAGCTTTGGGAACCTATATAGTCATAAAGGGAATTGTGAGCTGGAGATGCTCAAAAAAGGCAGCTCTAGAAGTTATATGTTCATACATCTGGCAATCCGACTGCAGTTGCTGATGGCAGTTGTATTGGTAGTCTAAAGCCGACCCGTTTCTGTTTTTAGCCTCTATCTCTTGCAAAACCTGATAGAAGTGATAGAACTACTATGCCAAATGTTGCAATCTTGTGATTGGCGATAATTTAGTTTATTGTAAAAATTTTTAAAGCATTGAGAAGTTGTCACAGTGTATAAAGGGAACTTTGAATATATAACACCAAACTGATTGAAACTAAAATTAGCCAATGAAATATTTAGTACCAAAATTGAATTCTTGTTTTAGCTTCTTAAATGGGACACCATGTATAAAATAAAATGATTGTTTGGTGCCAAAATCTGTTTAAAAATTGAATGAAAAAGTAACAAAGACATTGCTGAGTTGAAAGATATCACGAAACTTGTTTATTAATTGCTTAAACTTAATCCAGTAGATAGATGTGGATACTTACCAGTTGTGCCTCCACCGGGGGGATCACATGATATAACGCCAGGAAACCTCAAACATCGAAAGTCCAATCCAAATTTATAAAAGTAATATTCTCCCAATAATTCTGCATGCACCTTCGACACACCATAAATAGTCCTCGGTCTTTGTATAGTAATATTAGGTGTCGGATTTCTAGGCGAATCAGGCCCAAAAGCTCCTATTGTACTAGGTACAAAAATTTTTAATTTATATTGTTTCGCTAATTCAATCACATTGTGCGTTCCTTCTATATTCACTCGTACAGTCAAAGGTACGTTTTGTTCACCTACAGCACTAAGAGGACCGAGAAATGTATGATCCAATCTATCCTATGATCGACGATTATTTTCTGGAGACCTTTGAAATCGAGTATGTCGCCAAATACATATGGACCAGAATTTATAACGTTTTCATTAGGCTTTATTATATCTGATAGGATTGCATTCTCGATGCCGAATCTCCTACGTAACAATTTTGCACATTCTATTCCTAGTTGACCCAAACCACCTAGAAAGAAAAAATGACACCATAACGATTTTCTAACTTGCAGTTATACACATAAGCCAATTCAAATAATATGTTTTTGTGTTTATTTCAGGCAGCTCGGTATTCTAAATGGAGTAAGTACTATATTAGTCCAAGAGAATTCTGAATGTGTTCCTTTCTATAAAATAGAGCACTAGCCGTCACTGATTTTTAAAAACCGTAAAATCATAATATTCATAACCATAAAGCAAACTAATAATTTTAAAACATGATGATAATTTTAGTTTTTTTTTAAATAGCCTTTCAGTTCTATCTGAATTCTTGTAGCATCACGATTACCCAGAAAGCTGGGTGTAGGTAAAGACGGGTTTATGATTCTTAAATCTGTAACTGAAAATGGGCACTACTTACTACAAGTCACTATAGGCTATGATTATGGTACCTACTAATGTTAATGCTTTCCTTACCGTAATTTATTAATAATATGTAAGTACGATGTCACTCTGTTTCTATGCTTTACTAAAATTTAATCAAGTTATGCACAAATGCCTTTAGCGTGTTCGTAACCATTCTTACACTCCATGTGTTGATGCATTCACATGACATTGACATTTTGTTGTTGTTCGTTTCGAATTTTTATCGTATAATTTGCCGGTGTTTGTTTATATTTTGATTAAGTTATTTTTGTTAATGTTCCAGACGATAATTGTTAATAATAAAATAATAAAAACCGCGTTTATACCTGCATATTCAATTTCAAGCTGATAGGATTAAAATAAAATTTTGTGGATTATTTGCATTATTCTGAAATAATTTATCAGTGATAGTTGTAGAACTGACAATCAGTTAAGGATTTATTTGTAGTTTTTATTTTCTTCCATCTAATTAACTTTGGGCACATCAAATGACGTTACACGAATACCATTATGGACTTCGTCGTATTTACGCGCGAAAAAATGATTTGAATTATAATAACTTTTTCTTGCGGAATCATAATCAAAATAATGTTTTAATGAGACCTACTTTGTCATTGATTTTAAAAATAAATATTCTTACGGTCTGCTCATTTTCTCGAGTTACATACTTATAGGCAACACAAATTACTTGAGCATATTTTTCATAGATGACTTCGTAAGTAATGAATATAATAATTTAATAATTTTTATTTTTTGGAAAAGATAGTCCTGGAAAAAATCGAAAAGTTAAGCCACTCTTTTCGTGACGAATGTCTTTGGGTTGTCTGCAAGAGTATTCAAATACAAATGTTTTAGTGTTAAATCATTATCATGAATCAAACGCAACGTCAATATTCTGTATTGTTATTTATTTGTAATATGTAATAAGTCCAAATGCTTTTCTCATTCATACGTGTAAGAACTGTGGAATTCATTCAGTTCAACTAAAGAATTTGCAAAGGCAGATGTTTTAAGCGCGCACTTTACTTTTGGCAGACCAAAGTTCAGTATAGTACACACTCACTGTGCCCCTAAAGTCTTGCACAAATTCATTATCTCAACACGTAATCTTACGATTATTATTAAATACGAGCAATCTACCATAGTTTTGATATCGACACCGTTGCCAAGTCTACAACCTTTATGTGGTGACAACTAATAAGACAGATTTTTTAAATGGGCATTGTGCTATATTTTGGGAAACATACTTTTCTAGACGATTTCAAAAATGTAAGCACTGATGGGATTATTTTTCAAAAACAAGAGATAATCAAGGAACGTATGAAATATATTAAGCAACTGTTTCGCGAAAACGGAGACTACGGTAAACAAATCCAGTCTTAATATCAATTGCTGATGTTTTAACAGAATGTCCGGTATCAGGTATCTGCCTTTTGTATACATTCCGTGTAAAAAGTATCCGAAATATATCATTTGAAAGATGCGTGTAAAAGATATCACCACAATCTTTTTTCTGTAAGTTGGTAGCACCCTACTGAGATACCACGTGAAATTGGAACGCCATCTGTCACTTAGTGTTTTGACATCAGCTGTTTTTGTTAATCATACTTTTGAGTTCTCTGCGACTTTAACAATGGTAAAATTAGTTGAGTAAAGAGTTTGTCTTAAATTTTGTGTTTCAAACGAAATTTCGTGTGCCGAATCGCTGAAAATGTTGCAGAAGACTTACGGTGAATCGTGCATTTCGAAAACACAGGCGTATGAATGGTATAAAGCATTTAAAGAAGGCCGAGAAGTGGTAGTTAATTTGCCTCGTACTGATCGACTTTCAACAGCTACGAATGACGAAAACATCTACAAAATTAAGAAGCTGGCGCTCGAAAATTGCCGCATCTTAGAGAGCTGGCTCAAAAGGTGAACATATCTTTAAAGTCCGTTCATAACATTATGGCTGATATTTTTGGTATGAAACGCGTCGCTGTACGAATGCTTCCGAAAGAGCTCAATTTTGTCCAAAAAAAGCATCGAAAACCTTCATAAAACGCATCATAATTGGCGACGAGACACTGGTTTAGGAGTACGATATGCAAACAAGTCAACAGTCTTCGGAATGCCGCCTCGAAAACGAGCCGAAACCCTAATGACCGCGTCAAAGTCGCTCAAAAAATCAAGGTCATGCTGACAGTTTTCTTCGATTACTGTGGTGTAGTGCACTCCGAATTCCTTCCAGAGAAACAAACGGTAAATAAGGTATAGTATTTAGGCGTCACGAGGCGTTTGCGAGAGAATATTCGCCAAAAAAGGCCAGATTTGTGGAAGGACAATTCATGGATTTTGCACCAGGATAATGCACCATCACACAAGTTGTTCTTGGTACAGGAATTTTTGACCAAAAACTCAGCGAATGCCATCGATCAAGCACCATACTCACCTGATATGGCTCCGTCTGACTTTCTCCTGCTTTCGAAGCTAAAATTATCACTTCGAGGAAGGCATTTTAAGTTGAGTGAGGCCATAAAAGGAAATTTGCTGAAGGAGCTGAAGGCCACAGCTCAATCAGTCTACGAAAAATGTATGGACGATTGGGTCAAACGCTGGCATAGTTGTATTGTACTTGAAGGCGATAAAATAAATCTTGATGAATAAATTAATTTTCTTGTGTTTTATTTAACAATTCCGAATACTTTTTACACGGAATGTATACCTACAGCATTTTAAAACTTCCCACCTTGAATAACTCTTTAATTAGTAAAATTATTAAAAATCGCTGAAACGTGTCAATTTTGTTTTGGACGGGGACATTTAATAACCTATTCTAATCAGTTGGGAAATTTCCACCCCCCCACCAACCACCTCCCCCCCAAAATCTTAAATGTCACTACCCCATGTGTGATATATCATTTTAAAGGGTATAAGATTCTCAATCTTTCACATCAAAGAAAATTAAAATCGGTCCAGCCGTTCGTGAATTAGAGCCAAAAATGTATTTAATTTAATCAATACGTTTCTGTCTCTAGTTCACGAACGGCTGGGCTGATCTTAAATTTTTCTGAAGTAAAAGATTGAAAATTGTATACCCTTTAAAATGATATATCACACATGGGGTAGTACCATTTAAAATTTTGGGAAACTTTCATCCTTTCTCCAACCACTCCCAACCCAAGACTTTAAGCGGCACTACCCCATAAAACTCTCAATTCTCTACAGCAAAGAAAATTAAAATCGACCCAGCCGTTCGTGAACTAAAGACAGAAACATATCGATTAAATTAAATACATTTTTGGCTCTAATTCACGAACGGTTAGGCCGATTTTAATTTTGTTTGTTGTAAAAGATTGAGAATCTTATATCCTTTAAAATTTTTGCCAAACCATTGTAAAATTTACAAGTGGTACCTCGCTGCAGCCGAAACTAATCGAAATAATAAAAAATTGAATATCATACACTGATGCACGTCCAAAATTGGGCAGCTACTGAAGAAATCAGATTTATAATCACTACCATGTAGGAATAGCAAAGCAAAAATAAGGGCGTTGTAAATTTTACGACATGTCTGGCATTTAAAAGGCTAAGTATTATATTGTAATATACTTTCGGTAGTTTTGAAACTTTTCAGACCTGCACAAAATGCGATATTTTAATATTAAAAGCTATAAAACATAAGAACATAACAGAAAAGATAATAATTATTATTATAGAAAGGGAGAGTTTAAACAGAGAAAGCAATTCAAAATGTTTAGAAAGCAAAAAAATCCTGTCATAAAAATATCAATAATTCATGGAAAAGATGAAAGTGAATTTACTGGGATATCCGATTTTTTTAAGGAAATAATTAATGTTGCGCTTTTGTTTTAAATTCATTCAAAGAATTTGCAAGTTTAATTACCGCAGAAATAAAGAAAAAGCTTGAAATTCGCTGTATGCAAAACATTTTAAAGAATTATTATTTGCATTAAAAGTACAGACCTGTAATGAGAATTTTCGGATTTTCAATTTCAACAGTTTCTTTCAGACGGTGGAAATAGTTGTTCTTCGGAGAAAATAGTATTTTGGAAATATGATGAGAGTTGACTAACTTAATACAACTTTTGGATAACATGTCTAGTGACTGAAGTACAACCACCTAACTATAACATTTTTTAACAGAAAGCACGAATTTGAAAAAGAAAAACATGTTTGTCTTGTTGATCTGGTTTTGGGTTGATACTAGTTATCACATTTGTCTTCATCTTAAAAAATAAAGAAAAATGAGCAATGTTAACAGGTATATAAAACAATATTTTTGTTAATTGGCATGACATTTTATACATTTATAAGTATAAACATTATGCAGCAAGGACAATTAAAATAAATTTCATATAGTATATGTATTCCTTATTAATTTCCTTTTGTCTTTGACAACATAATCAGTATAATGAACATTAAAGAAGGATAGAATAACATTATATTAAACATAAATTAATAATACCCTTTCAACATAACGCGCATTGCACGATACTGAACGCATCAGTAAATAAACTGAATACAAATTTCTTCTGCGGAATTGAGTAACATCAGCTTGTTACTTAAAAAAATAAAATGAAATTCATGCCAAGTTAAAATAAATACGTTTTCCTTTCTTGTCATTATTTTGTTTAAGTAGGTGGTTTAGACTTATTTTTGTTATTACGTGCTCGTTATTATTAAACTGAGATCAGGAAAAGAAAACCATTACAAAATTTAATTTTTTATGGTCTTTGTCTTTTTCGAATAATTAAAAAGAGATTGTTATTGTACGATTGCTAATATGGTTCAACATATTGTATTATTGGTATACTTTATTAGAGACCATAAGTAGTTAAAGAAACGTAAAATTTCCTGGTTTTTTACTTCTGGGATTACAGTACTTAAATTCTTATTCTAGTGTTTTAGAATCTCAATATTGACACGAAAACAAAGCAAATGAAGTGTTTCATTTAGAAGAAGAAAACAAAATTTTTAGGAAATACTACCCTGTATAGTTGAAAATAAATCTAAAACCCAGAAAAAACGAATTACATTTAAGAAGAATCAAGAAATTCTTTGTCTAATACATTTTTCTAGATTTTTTTTATTTCTAGTGATAACACAGTGCAACTGCAAAATTTCGAAATGAGATTTCTTTAACAAAAGTCGGTAATATTGGCCGAAATAGTCTATTGCCCTAGGGATTTGGCTAGGTTAGGTTAAATAAGCTTTTTTGTGCATTTAAAGTTCGTAATGTGAATTACACGATTCCTTTACATCGTTTTGAGGTTTTTCATCCACAACTCGTCAACAATCTATTTTGCAATCTTTTCTTCAGATTTGTATTCAAGGTATCAAATGCTGTTAGTAGAGACCATTTTACTAAAAGTGGTCAAAGTTTTCTGAAATATCTTAGATAAACTAAAAAACAATCGAGGATCGTCCAAACTTGGCTAATATGCTGAGTAGCATTCACCACAAAAAGCCCCATCTCGACAGGACGTTTTGTTCTGAAGATATGTCGGAAAACACATTTCTTCTTAAATGCCGGGGAAGAGGGTGGAGAAATACAGATGATCGAACTGCACCTACATTAATCTTGCCTAGAAGTTTCTACCTAACACATATTCGAATTTTGTTAAGATCGGTGAATGTTTGGCATTTTTCGCCAATTTTCTAAAATGATCAGAATGGGCGACCGCCTTTTCTTTTTCATCTGAAAACTTTTGCATGGGGAAAACGCATTCTTTTTTACAAATTCGCAAATGCAACTTGCTTATCTCCTTTTGCTATTGAGAAAAATATTTTTACAATTGAATTTGGACTGATTTTTCATGACTGCTAGAGGCGAAGTTTGGAAAGATAAAAACTTCATTCTACTGGTTCTTTAAACATATGAGCAAAATACCTTGGTGTTATTTCGATATCTTTGAAAAATGCAATAGTAACCTCTACTGACGGACATATCTATGGATCAGAATTTGATGAAGTGTGAATGAGTAGATGGGTTGGTGTTCCCAGTGGATTTATTCCTGGTCTGTTAATGCTAAAAACATGGCCACAGGAAACATTGTGCTGTATAGAGCCGATTTTTCAAAATGCATATATGAGTGCATAAGCTTTCAGATAAGAATAAGTACATACATGCCTTTTTTAAATCTGTACTCCAGAGGCAAACTATGTTAAGTCCAAATTTAGCAGAATTGAGTTAAAAATCTTAAATCGTAAATCATTATAAAATTAGCGTTTATAAACTAAGGGTGTGAGGACAAAAAATCGTCATAGACTTTGCAGGTCTGTAAATTGCTTATGGGCGTCTAGATTGCTGTGAGATTTGTTTTTGTTGTTTGTTACACTTGTCATGTATTTAACTGTAGTATGTTTTGTTTTTAAACTGTTGTATTGAGTGGAATGGAGATTCGAAATGAAAACAACTGCTTTTAACTGATTGCCGGATTTTAGAGTAAACTTAAAAACGAGCAAGAATATGTTGTAAATCACTTTTGTGAACTTAGATGTTTCAAAAAAGTAACTTATGATGATTTGGGATAGTACAGGAAAAGATCTAAAAATAAAAGAAATTCAATGAGGAGAATATTATAGAAGAGAAAGACGTACTTGATAACGGAATTTATGGAGAATTTAGCTAAACATATATTTGAAAAGTAGAGAGAGAGTGATGTTATTTCACTAACAACTGTCTCCAAAATGAATTCAAAGGCGAAACAGTAATAGAAAAATTAGTTGAGCAAGTTCTTCTGACCAAATCCAGTTTATCACGTAAACCTGATATACCGTTTATTAAAAATAAACCGACAATATACCATAATTTTAACTAATTGGGGACTTCTGAAGAAACATGAAACAAGATGGCTTGCTATGGCAGATGGAAGTGTCAGTTAATGCTAAATAGACAGCAAGAGGTCATCAAAAATCTCGGAAAGCTCTCTAAGGTAGTGATTTTGTAATACAGAAATTTATTAACTTACTAATGAGTTGTAGTTCATCTTAGCTGAAAGATAACAATGTTATTTACTTATAAATTTGGTGGCGATTTTCTGTCCCCATACCCTGATGTTAAGTCTTAAGCCAAAGGCAGGTAAGCCCAGATTCTAACTATTCATTTTATTCTAATTTCACTGAACCTAACATATACTAAGTCCAAATTAGCATCTATTTTTCTAACTTTTTCTCTGTGGCCAATCACGTTAATTAGCTTAAAAAAAGAATTTGAGAAATTTTTAGCAGCTGATTATCTGATACTAATCATGTATTGATACTTAAAACTATCAGCTTTTGAAAGATAACTCTTATTTAACACAGGAGTGGCATCGATTGTTATACAAAATAATATTTCAAATCCTGTAAAATTAATATATTGAACTTAGTGTAGTTTGGCTCTGAGGTACAGAAATAAAACATCTGGTAAAGTAAAGCATAACCACAAAGAATTCCGTTTTGTTACTGAATTTGAGTAACAGTTTTAAAAAATTTTTAAATTTCGGCGGCCATTTTGACCATGTTCCCGAAGTGATATCAAAAAACTAAAACTATTTGTATGTCTTATTTTTTGATGGAGAATACCACTAATGTAAAAGAAATTTTGAAGATTTTTCAAATTTCGGCGGCCATTTTGACCATGTTTCCGAAGAGATATCAAAAAACGAAAACACCACGTGTTCTTAGTTTTTGATGTAGAATCCAAATCTGAAGTCAAAATTTCATAATTTAAAAAAATGCGGACAGACAGACTTCGCAAATTCAGTAACGACTTCTATGGGAGTTCGTTGGAAATAGAGGTACATGCCAGTCCAAGAAGACCCTTTATTTATAGAAGATATAAATTCATTAAACTAACATCAAGGGAATTTTATTCCTTATGGGTTTACCCGCATACAATAAATATACATACAGATGGATCACGTGCACCCATGCACTTTGGGATTATTTTTGAAACCAAAAGAGTAAGTATTTTAAACTAAATGTGTAGCAGGGCTATTTCTTCTGACTTGGGCTACAACTTCGCCTGAGACCATGGGCGTCCGCTCCTATGGGCAAGGAGGGGCGTTTGCCCCCCCCTGGATTTTTCAATCGTATCTCGTTTTCTATCTCTACACGTATTTATATATGGCTTATATTATAAATTTGTTGGTTGCCCCCCCCCCCTGGAAATCATCAAGAGGACGCCCATGCCTGAGACAGTATAATAAAATATCTTACCGTTCGCGAGTTACAGCTGAAAAAGCTTGAAATAATATGAAGAAATCATATAATTAATATTACACTATTTGGACTTTATTTGACCTAATCTAGCGGAATATTTGGGGGGGAGTAAACTATTTTGGTCAGATATTACCATTCTATGTTGAGAGATTCTATTTAAGAACGCTTACACTTCATTTTGAGGCACTGTGTAATCACTAGTTGTGAATCGGTTGACATGTATTAGCAACCGGGGAGCTCTTGTGGTAAAATAAAGATCTGTGTATCAATCTTCTTTCTGTTGTAGCCAGTATTTTCTTGGGTAATTATTTGACATGCTTTGAGAAATCATCAGATTTAAGAATCCAATCAACTTCTTAAGTTCCACATACTTTACGATTCTCCAAAAATCCATGTACCAGTCTATTACTAATGACATGAACTCATCTATAGGTATATAAAAAATGACTAAATAGTAGTAGATAATTGTGCTACTGTTTTATGCACCAAAAAAATTCTACCACAAGTTTCTGGAACTACTATGAATTTATTTTTTTCAGTGAACATGGCTTTTCTCAAAAGATTTTGATGACTTCACCTCTTTCGACAAAACAGCAAATAAATTTATTCTCTTCTTACCTTAAATTATAAGTTATAAATTGCCAGGTCCTAAATAACCAGCCTCTAGATTTTAATATGAATTGCGAAAAAATAAAAAAGACTTTTCTAAAAATAAAACATGAAAGATTCCAAAAATCTGCAAAAATTGTAAATGGTGGTAAACAAAAAATCTGCACTGTATCTCATGAAAATATCTTTGAGTTTTTAACAACCGCTTTTCTGTAGAGAATAGTAACGTCTTGGAGAGCTACCCTTCAAGAATTACAGAAGAAGATAGGTGCAGAAATAATAATAATCGCATTATTACATCGAAAGAGGTTGATTTATCTTTAAAGTTGACAAGATTATTGCTGGAACACTAAAGAATAAAAAAGATTATTGATATCATTTCACAATTGGGAACAGTAATATCAAGATTTGGTTACATTCTATCAATACGAATGATTCTGATTTATAAAACTGATGATAATAAAATTATAAAAAATTGGAGGCCTATTTCAACATGTTCTATCGTAAGAAGATTACAAGACGCTAAAAAAAGAAAAATTTAAGTATCGCTCTATTGCTGGTGGATGCCAGTAAAGCTTATGTATGTAGGCCACCAAACATCTTTGGAGTTGTCTTGTGATATTCCTTATAACATGGTACACAGGTCTTCTATGGTTAAAGTTTTTAAGTCTTCGTGGAAGGCTTTTATCCAAAGTTTTAATAGTTGTAAAGAATTAAGAAGTCAACTTATTGTCTAAAATGCAAAGTCTCGACGTGAACGCCAGAAAATGCTTTAATAAATTTAACTTTGAACTTAGTGAAGATAAATGGTTTTATTCTGGAGAAAAACTTCGAGTAATTCTTAGAAAACTGGAATTTTAGAACGGGCGGTAATTAAGAAAAAAGGGTACTGAAGTTCGTTATACGTCGAGTATACCCTAAAAAATTCATGGGCTATACCACAACGTGGACTACCATCGAGTGAATGGAAAGAAACCATTAAGATGACTGGCCGCGTAGTTAATTTAAGAGGAATACCGGGGAGATTCCAAGACGGTACCCAGTGTAGAGAAGGAAACATTGGCTCACGCCTTGGGATTATGCCTTTACGGAAATCTCCTCATGATTAATTGCAATAACATCATAAGACATTTAATCGTTGCTGAATTATGTAAAAATGGAAATTATGAGATCCTTTCTTTATCAATATGCTGCGCCGTGGGATCTTCAGAACACAAGCCAGAAATCTGGTTTTAAGAGTGTAGATCTAGATAGGGGAAGGTATTTATTACTACTGACTACAAATCTATTCACTTTTCACTATCTGTAGTCTACGACATACTTATCTCTTTATTACTGTTATTTTTGTAGAGTGTTTACGTATAGTTTATGTAGGTAATTGCTTCTAGGAATGTTTTATTTGATTTTAGAAGACAACACGCAATTCAAGTAAACACAAAGTAATCTTTATAAAACAATGCAACTAAACAACTGAACCATAGGTAGGCAAGCTTTGATTTACCAAAGGAAAATGTCTTTTGATGATTTATCAGAAAGCTACATGTGACCGAAAAGTTAATTAAACTTAATTAATTGAATGGTAATCGACTTAACAAAACCTAAGCTGATGATTAAGATAAATTATTCTCAGCAGATCACAATGCAAGTGTAATAATCTAAAAACATAGTTTATGACCGATCTTGAACTTACCACCGTTGATGGATCGGCAGAAACTCATGAGTTGTAGCTTTGTGACTAGAAAAGATTGAAACTTTAATTTCTATACCTTGGGCGTTGCGGTTCTATTGTAACAAGTTGTTTGAAATAGAGCTGTATACAAAAAAGATGGTAACAGACTGAAAGCAAGTGGCGAAGTTTAGGAGTAAAAGAGTGGTTTGGTATTGTCTGAAATGAGATATAGTATGCGTTTTGTTAATAGAATTGTTTTACACCTAAATGTCCTCCAGACTTTGTAACTGATAAGGGGTTGTTTTAGAAGTTTTTAAAATATTGAGTGTGCTAGTATGGTGTTGCCTGTTGCCCGCTTTACGAAACTACCTTATGACAACTCAAGACTCATTTGTATTTGGGACAGAAACAGAAATCATCGCTTTTGCTGTGCCGGAGGCGCAGCGGCTTTAGAGGTCGTTTGACCTTTCTTCAGTCCATGGAGTGGTATTCGGTGAATGATGATACAGTAATCGACGCTTCGGTTTGATGGATGTTGTTCTTGAAGTCGTCGGCGTTGGCAAGGTAGTAAAGTTGGCTTGAGAGGCACGTGGATTTTTAAGATGATGATTTTGTTGGCGTCGCGGCAGTTCTTGATAGTTGGTTGAGACTGGAATTCTGATTCTTCGGATTACTGGTATTTGTTGACTTGTGGATTTCTTGCTTGCTGTGGACGACGGCGGTGATTGACGAGGTGGTAATCGAGTTCGAGCTGGTGGTAGAAGAGGGTTTTGAAGAATAACTTATTGGAGTTAGAATTATTGATGGATTATAATTTATTGGAAGTTGAATTGATGAGAGTAATGATGGATTTTAGAGTTTGATTGTGGATAATATGATTTATGATTTATGAGTAGGTGAAGGTGGTAAATTTTGTTAAAATCGCTTCAAGAGTCTAGACTATACGAAGCAGATAAAATGGCAAATCATCTGCAGATGTAGATAAACATGTAACAATTGAGAATCTTCAAAACGATGTCCCCTTAGCAATTTGCAGTGCTTAAGAAGAGTCTTGACTCTGGCTTGGTTGATACGTTACATGGCTGTATTCTTTCTTCTCCTTTTTGGTTGTAGGTATATCCGAGTGAGCTGTGAAATTGAAATTATGGGTTTGATTATTATTTCATTAGCTGTAGGGTTAATGATGCCGAAAAACCAATATAGCCCATCCGGAGCTATGACAGACTTTCGTCATCAGTTTTGGTGACTAGAGAAGTATTTTTTTAAATGGAACTGGTTTTAGTTAGGGAGTTATCGATCTTCAAAGTTGCGTGTACACACGTTAACTTTTGACCGAAACGTAATTATTTGTCAATATATCAACAACCCTTATTAAGAAAAGTTAAGGGAAATGTCTTCTGTGCGTTTTAAAACTACTTCTTACTATACGGGGTATGATCTGTAGCTAAGATACGTCGAATTACAAGTTTCTTTGACTTCTTCCAACGTTAGGTATTTCAGCTATATAGCACGCTCTTTATAACTGGAAGTAAGTTAACCTAAAGACTTGAGTTTTTATAGAACGAATTTTTGTACACACACTATATTTTTCGATAACTAATCACATTTGAATTAAAAAGAATTTGCTTTAATCTTAAAACATTTTCTTTAGGTACATTGAACTTCGTAAGGTCTGTGCACTAACAAACACTGATTAGTTATAATTCCTTAACTATTAAATGCAATTATAGACGCATTATAATTTATGAAACCTAATAATGATATCAAGATGGTACGGATTGTTCTAAAATGATAGAGATACTTTAATACAAGCTATACAAGGTAATAATTTTAAATCTATTTATATATAGTATGTAAATTCTGAGCAAATCTTCAAATGTGTGTATTACTTTCTCTTAAAGTCAGTGTGAAAGAGCAAGTGAAAAGAAATTGCAATCATTGTGAAAAACAATTATATGAAATAAAGACGTTGTGGCGTTCTTTCTCTTTTAATTTAACATAGCTAGCCATGGAAACAATAATTGTTTATTTTAAGAAACAGAGAACTTATGACTGACGATCAAATTATTTTGCAACTCGTTCAGAATTTTTATAACAGCGAATATGACGTTTTTCTTGATTTAAAAAATCTATGCTTAATAGTGAACTACAAAAGTCTTAAAAGAAATGACGTTAGTTGCAAATAAAAGTCAAAGTTATTGTTTGCGTTAATAACAATTGTTTCCATAGCTTCCACGGCTATCCATATTAAATTCAAATTAAAAGAGAAAAACTACAACTTCCTCATTTACTGAAATAACGATATCGAGTTTTATATCGCTGTTAAGATTTAAAAAAATCTTTTTTATGAGACAATGGGTAACTAAAATTTATATTTAAACAAACTCAAATTTGTCATAATTCAAGAATGACAGGTCACTTTAAAAGTTGAATTTGACTGTCTTATTAAAAACATAATTATCTACTACTTTTGTCTATGCACTTTTTTCGTAAAATCAATATTAACAGAGCTAGAGGCATTTAAAAAATTATAAAAAGTTAATGTTTTCAAGGTATCTAGTAAACGATGAACTTTTTTTTCAAAACAAAAACTGCATTGAATTTAGCTCATAAAACTGTAATTCTCTTGCAATTTAACCATCTCTGTAGCTGCAGTAATTTCTAAAATTCCTATATTATTAGTAAACATTGAAAAAAAACTAATCTTGTATTACACAACGAAAGTGGTAAAGAGCCTTTTAACTAAATACTTCCATTGATTAAACCCTACTTTATTGATTTTCTTTTAGTTAAGTAATAATACAGTTATTACAGCACCATAAGTTCAGTTTTAAATTTCGTGAAGAAGGAAACAGAAACTGAGTGGTACACCCAATATAAAACTGGAAAAAATTCAAGTGTTGCACTTCGCAGACTTGTCATTTAAAAATTACTATTAATTGCAAAAATCAATTCACTGTAATTATTATACACGGTGTTTCAACGAAAACTCGACCTTTCGAAAAAGCACTATAAAATTAATTTTCAGAAAATTGACAAAACGGGTTAATTTTGATTTTGAGGTGGACCAGTTTTGAGAACAGATTCATACTTCAAACTCCACCTTCGTGCAGTCCCTTTAACCCTTTAGAAACTTTAAATAGCATGGGGTATCAGTTAAGTGCCACATCTAAAAGACCTTTTAAATGTATCATCCACCTACAGTTTTTCAAACTCTGTCGATTAATTCTTGAGTAACTGCTTCTTAGATTTACAATTTAGAAAAAATAAGAAAAACAAAACACTTCAAATTAACAAACCTGTTGCTCCAAATGATCCCCATCACTAATAAAGCCTGTTTGCATATCTGGTGTCAATAATTGGCAATTCGTTTCGATTCTGTTGCAAATCTTCCAGATTTTCAAACTGAACGGCGTAAAATCTTGATATGAGGTGTTTTAACAAAGAGAATCTGAGGAAGTTAGATCAGATGGTCTACCAGCTGACCACTATATGGAAGCTATTCTGCCAATATAATGCTCATGAAAATATCCATCTAAGGACTGTCGCACGTAACATCATAATCCAGTAGTGCACCATCTTACTGAAAAGTTAGTTTGTCTTCTAAAACGTTCCAGAATCTTGGTAACTATAGGGCCAATCAGCTGTTATAACAAATTTGGTAGTTCTGGATGAAAACTAATCTAACAAGATAGTTTCCTAAAATTAATAGGCAATTTCTCGAAGAGTTTGGATAAAATACAATTAATTTGATTAGTAAAAGTAAGTTTATTATCAATTAACACACCAAGATTCTTTATGCATTTAGCAACTGAAATGACTTCATCATCTTAGACAATGGTTATTTCGACGTGTGCTGTTTTTCTTACCTTATGTAACAACAAACTAGAACATTACGTAATCGTGAATGGTTTCTAAAATATTCCAGATATTGTTGTCAGTATAGATAGATATAAAATAATACGCTTGGATAGAGATGGGAGGTGTCATGATATACACTGGCGAGCAAAACATCTAGGTCACTTTGAAATTGTGTTGCTTTTTTGTTATTTTTTTAAGTTTATATTTGAAAATTGTAATTCATTGTTAATAGTCAATATTGAATCGGAAAGCATGAGTGCTGGCCAATCAAATCGCCTAATGCCCACCTCATCTAGATATTCTTTGACAACTCTCGCATCATCTTGCACGAAAATGCCATACTCGTCCATGGTGAGCATGAAAGGCATAACATGATCTTTTAGAACTTCCGTATAATGTACCTGTGAGCTGTTAGGGAGCCATTCTGTATGAAGACTAACTCTGTGCATGCTTGTGAAGAGATTCCTGCCGAAACCATAACCGACCCACCGTTAAATGGAAGTGGCTCGTCAATACAAACTGGAGCATATTTTTCTCCTGGTCTTCTCCATACTCATAGATAATATTTCTCCGAAAACTAATGACTCAGCGCCTACTAGTACAATGATGTACAATTTGAAAACATAAGCTTAGAACATCACAATTTCAAAGTGACCTAAGTTTTTTGCTCGCCAGTGTATATTAAAGAAATATTTAATGTTACACTTTATCATTCTAAATGCAAGAGTAAATTCATTTAATAAAAAATCAGCTGTAGTAGGTGCTGTCTATTATTCTCCAAGTTCTTTAAAACAATTTTTTTAGATTTTTTGAAAAATGTATTGACCAATTTTGTAACCACTTATGACTTAGTTTTGTGCAGGTGATTTTAATATTAATTATTTGGACAATAACAACCCCTTAAATATTATTTATATTTATTCTCCACTTTAAAATCTTTGGATTTAAATCAGGTCATTGAGAATCCTACGAGTGTTATCTGTACCACTTCATCTTTGTTGAATTTCATTATAACAAAAGATCTACAAAGATCATAAAGGCATGAGTTATTGATACAGTTGAATTTTCTGATCACTATACAGTATTTTACATAGCAGCAGCTTCACTAATTCAAGTCCTATTGATAAAACATACGCATTTTTAAGTATTTTAATTTTGATTGATTTCATCCTGATCTTCAATATGTTCCGTGGAGTAATATATTTCAATTATCTGGCGTTACTAGCAGGGTTGGAAAAACCCGGATTTTATATAAAAAGTCCAGCCTACTGGGTGTTTCTGGGTTTTATAAGTGGGTTTTATTGGGTTTTTTGTGATAATTGACGAGTAATTCACAATTAAGGTGAAAATTAAAATTACAGTTCTCATCTGTCTTTCATAAATATATAAAACCCTTAAGTCTTAAGAAGACAGCATTTCAAGTAGTACAAGTAATAGAAGTGGTAATGGTAAGGACAAGGGATCAGAATCAACCAGGAACAAGGATTGAATTTGAGTAGAAAGAGAGAATAGAAATTTAGATGAGTACAGGGTTAGTCATATGAAGTGTCCCATAGAAAAACGGTCAGAAAATGTGGTGTGAAATACTTTTTTTATTGATAAAAGCACAAAAATGTTGGAAAATAATCAGGAATTCAGAATCGAGCTACTTTGGCTCGATGTGGCCACCTTTCGCATGGATTATTGCCTTGAGACGGCCGGGGAATGACTCACAGGCTGCCCGAATGTGCTCTAGTGGTATTTTGGCCCATTCACGTTTGAGTGATTGTTTCAGAGCATCCATACTGGCGTGTTTTTTTGCGCGCACTTTGCTCTCGAGGATGGACCAGATGGAATAGTCCATAGGATTTGCGTCTGGCGAATTCGAGATCCATTGTGTGGAAGAAATGAACCTTGGAACGTTGGTTTTCAGCCATTCTTGGTTCACACGAGCTTTATGAGCCGGTGCTGAGTCTTGTTGGAATGTCCAATCCGCATGACCGAATTGTTTACGTGCCCACGGCTTCAGAGCAGCTTCCAGAACACTTTCCCGATAATAAGTCGCATTGACCTTGACACCAGGCTCGATGAAAACGAGTGGAGAGCGCCCAGTAGCTGTTACAGCTGCCCAGACCATTATTTGCGATGGGTAATTGCTTCGGGTCACCAATCGATGTTTCAAATTTTCGTACGTGCGCTCTGTCAAGTAAACACGATCATTTTGGGTGTTTACGAATTGTTCGATTGGGAAATTTTTCTCATCAGAGAACACAATGTTCGGAAATTCGCCACTCGCGGCCAAGCGAAGCAACTCCTTAGCTCTTTCGAATCGAACTTTCTTCTGGTTCGGTGTAAGATCATGCGCTTTTTGTTTCTTGTAGGCCTTAACTTGGAGCTCATTTTGTAGTATGCGACGAATGGATGATTGTGATATATTCAGTTCTTTTGCCATTTGATTACCACTACGTCGTGGATTTCGCTCAAGCCGCTTCTTCACCTTTCGAACCATTTCTGGTGATGTTGCTGTTTTTTTCGGTCCACCTCCATAGCGTTTTACAACGCTGCCAGTTTCATTGTAACGATTTATGGTGCGATACACAAACTTCCTATTCACTTTGATGTGTTCGAGCTCACGCACAATAGCTGATTGGGATTTTCCAGCCAAATATAGAGCAATCACACTATTTCGTTTGAATTCCATCACGAATAACTTTTTTTCTATTTGACCGATACGCAAATGCTTCTGGTGGCTTGTAAACAATGTATTGAGCTGTTATCGGAACAATTTTGGCGCAGCTGTCATGAACGGTTTGACAGCTGTGAATTGCCAATAGATGGGGACACTTCATATGACTAACCCTGTATGTGGTAAAGACTACTCCTAAGCAAAAAAATGAGTTGGATAACTTGAATAGTTTGAAATTATGTCGAGAGTAAACTTATCTTATGTTTAGAGATAGAGAAAAATTTTATCTAGAAAAGTTGTTTGGAATGAACTGTTATGCTCAGATATAAAATTTAAACATTCTATCTCAAAGTTGATTTAGTTTTCCTGTAACCATACTGCTAAATATGAGAAGCTGTAATTGTTCTAGTTAGCCATGACTTGAGATAGAATGTTAAACAAAAAGTTTACAAGTATAGTTAGGTCCATCCTGGGACACACTGAATAAAACCAAATAAATTAATGGACAATAAAGAAATAATTGAGCAAAAATCAAGGACAACAGCTTTCTATAATGGAACAAATAAACTTAAAACTTACTGTAAATTTCATTTGAAGAAAATAAATCTTGCTTACTAGTTCAACTGTAAACAAAGTAAAATTAAAGGAATAGCTATCGCATAGTTATCGCATTGTTTTGTTTTTGAAAACAAAAATTAATTTTTCCAGATGTTCCTTGAAAAAATCTTCATAGATTGCAATTGTTTGCCGTGATCCAGTAGGTACGCATAATTTGTTTAAATTTTATTTAGTGACAGTTCTCTCTATCAAACTGAAATTTGAATTGCATTACTTTAGCAGCTTAATCAGAACAATGTATAAGGATTTGTAATTAACTTCTTTTTTAATTTTCACAGGCTCTGAAATTATGTCAGCTTAAACGCAGAAATAGTAGTTTTGTTGTATTTTAAGTTTCTACACTGCACTGAAAGAGGATCGTCTCTATACTCTGCTTCCAGGCAATGGCATGTTCTCAAAGCAATCTAAATTTTTCCTCCTCGGGGATGTAGGATTCTCTTTTACCATAAGTATCGTCTGCCCTGAATTACTAACTTCAGCTTGTCAAAATGGCTAAAAAGCCCAGCTAGACTGTTATTCTTATTATTATAGTTATACCTGGGACAACTTACCACAGAAGGTTCCTGGATCACTTGAAGACTTCTTACAACTTCAGACATTCACATTCACATCATTACGGGAGTCACCTACAAAGCCTTTACTACTGTGAATTATGTCATCTTATGTGTCTTTGATATGTGGGGAAACCAAGAACTGTGTTTTGAATTTTGCAAGACAAGCCAGCTAAGTTCTTGTATGAAAGCAGCTGTTAGTCTTCTAAGAACCTTACTATCAGCACGACTGATTTTACCACATCTCTTGGATACAGTGGGTCAAGCTCGAACAGGAGGTTTCGGTACTTCTTTTGCTTCGCGACCTCTCTTGACTGTTACGGGAAAAAAAACGGAAATCAGTGACCCCAAGACTGAAATTTACTGTTAATAGGTAGTTTAGCGGTACACTCCGTGCTCAACTTACTCTTAAAAAAACAAAGTAAAGAGATGAGTCAAAATCATTGGGCGCCAGTGACGATAGTCGTTTGTCTCTAAATAGTAAGACCTCGTCATAAGCCGATTATGTAAGCTTTTGGTATGTTTATGAAACTCGTTAATGTGTTATCCAAAAAGACGCGAACTCAAAACCCGGGATATTGAAACTTGCTTTAGAGTTAAATACTTGGTGTCCAATAAACACAAGGAGTTTTAAGTTCTGGGCGGCGATCTCAAAGGTTATCGAACTCCTAGCGGCTTACAGCTATTGCATATCTGTAAATGCACAAACAGTTTAACAAGTATATTAATAATTACAATAAAGAAAATGGTTGATACATAAAATTAATCCATGCTGTATTTATTCACTTGCAATCATGTTGTAAACTAAACAAACGTACTGGCGTAAATAAGTAGGCTAATTTACTTCTGACCTACAAAGATGGTCAATAGGCTAACGACACAAACTAATCCCAATCGGTTCGGTTTTCTGAGGAAACGATAAAATCCGTCTTGCAAGATTAGTACTTTGTTGGCACTACACAAATAATTTAGTTCGGTTTCCGCACAGTTTATTTTAAAATATGCAAGAGTCTGGATAGATGTATTCGAGAGTACTTCTTACTCTATTGCTTTTGTCAGAGATTTCTCAGTTGTCTAGCAGGCACTGAGTCCTGGAAGGCTCTGCCGTATGGACTCTGTTTCGTAGAGCCTTTACAGTTCCGCTTTTCGTATCGTCAGTTCAAGTAGGTGTAGTTTTTGTTGTAGAGGAGTTTCTATCTCTCGTGTCTTATCGTGAGCTTTTTGGTGCTTACTCATTTGAGGTGTAGGCTTGCCAGCGCAGCTTTTGTAATTGAATTCTGGCACAACGAATTTCAAGCAATTTCATACTTTGTTTCTCTGGTGTTCAGGATAACTATCGTCTGCCGCTGAGCTTGCTATGATAAAATTTTGTCAAGTTTGAGTCACGGATTATGTTATTGTAACCTGTATTCCAACAATATCAATACATTTATTACAACTATACGATGCTTATCTACTGGAGCTAGTAAACCATACCTGAAGTTACCGTATTGATATTTAAATTATTGTTGTAAAGAAGAAATTTATAGTGAATTCTAGACGTAACCTTTTTGGTTACTCATTAATGTAGTCAAGATCTTCGCACTAGAAGTTGCTTGTTCCGACTTTCTAGACATAGTGCTACAATCCTGCATTTATTTAAAAATAAACTGTGCACGAACCGAACTAGATTATTTGTGTAGTGCCAGTAGGAACTAAGACAACCAAATATAGAAGAGCAGGAAGTATCTATTCGACAAAACCCCGCTACAAAGTCGCACAACCGTGGAGATGTGTTTTTAGCATAAAATTTCAGATAATTCGTATAAAACAGATGCTCGCTTTTCTTGAGTTTGATCAAAAACGGCAATAGCACCATCACGTTAAAAATTAATCTACTATGTAGATACCTCTTCATTGCTCTGCTATTCCAAGATGGCATCAGATTTTTGACATATTTCAGTATACCAGGATGAGCACAGAAGTTTGTTAACAAGCGAATGATAAGCTCATAGGGCTTGATTTGCCCAGTACACCTAAGCCACGGATAAGTTGCGATGATAATGGACCGTATCGTTACATACGCACCAGTCTACCAACAACATCACGCTTCATTTCTGTTTGTTTCTCTAATTCGTTTTCAGACTGAATTAGCTGAGCTCAGGATACGCTCGTACAACACAAGACACAATATAATTCTTGGGGTTGGACATACTCACCTACAAACTGGAGAATTAATACAGTTTTGCCCTTCAGCAGCGACGCTCGAATGGATCTTGGTGTACGGACGGAAACGACTTCGACCAGAAGCTATCAGTGTATTTCCGTGACGGTCTCCAGATTGCGGAAAAGGTCTCTGGTTTTTCAACCGACGGGAGGTTATAAGAAGCTGTGCTTTTAGAGTGAAACATTTTCTTTCACCCACCTTATCTTGTTTATTAGCTTTCTCTTAGCAAGAATTAGGGCTAGAATCTTATCCATTTCCTTTTGCTTCAAAAGTGATAGTGTGAATAGATTGAGGACTTTAAAGATGAGCGTAAATTTCCTTTTAGTAGATCTATCATACGTTAAATTCTAGATGCCTCTTGTCTGTAAAACGCCACCTTGGCCTTCAGTTGTTTTATATGTTTTTCGTTCTTCCTTGTGTTAAGTGGCTTTTGCGGTGGACAAAAGAGTGTTGCGACAGCTTGGCCAATATTTTAGAAATCGTGGTCAAGAGTCAAATAGTCTGAAAACATATAAATCTGAGCCAGAGTTTTTGCTCTCGGCTTGCATTTATGGTGCACTTTGATGTTCCGGTCCTCTATACCATCCAAGCACAAAAAAGTGTACCAGAATTCTTTTTGAGATTGGCGCATCTCTTACCTGCTCGTTTTCCAGAATTATAAAAATTTTCGATAACATGTATCTAACTATTTTACTCTAGTTAGTTAGGTCTGTGCGGTAATAGTAAAAATTTGATGAGGTTGCAAGAAATCAATATAATTTGTATGCAATATTTAATTTATTTAAATCTTCAAATACAAAACAATTGTATTTATTGCTGAATACATATATCTGAAAGACTTAATTATCTTTACAAAATTCAACACGGAATGTACAAAAATCCTACAAATGCCAAAAAAGTGGTAAAAACTTATAATACTAATGGAAATAAAATAGATAACAGATAACTTTACATATAAATAAATCTATGTATTTTTACTTAGATACAATACTAGAATTTGAATTTATGCAGTAAACAATCTCAATCTCTCCAAAACACTCTATTAATGTATTTCAAGTTATACAGTGTGCTGATTAAGTATGGAACAAATTCAATAACTCGAAAAATATTAATATTTTGGAAAAAAACCAAAAAGGGGTGTAACGATCTTTTAATATTATACTCAAATTAATGACGTCATAATTATTTGGCCAATGACGTCATCGATATTTTTTTAAATAGCAATCCCAAAATATTTTTGTAGATTATTATTCGCCATTGAATTGGGTGTTTAATGATTTTTAAATTTTTCAAATTTGCTGACGCTTTTCGGAGATATAATTTTTTTTGTTTAGAAAATTTAAAACATTCTAATGGTATTTCAACTCTTTAAATCTAGTACGCTTGACTTAAATTAAATTAAAAAATCAAGTTTGCGTTTGTCCATCGCAACCGGTCATTATCAGTATTTCTATTCTCTCTGTTAAACGCATCGTCCTCGTTTTTAAGAATTTCAGTATTTACAATAAATAATAATATCGAGATTCAAATAGTAAATGACAGAAATCTAACTAGATGACATAAGGTAAAATCAAGTTGATGTGTACTTGATTTTTTAATTTAATTTAAATCAAGGGTACTAGATTTAAAGAGTTGAAATACCATTTAGAATTTTTTAAATTTTCTAAACAAAAAACATAATATCTCCAAAAAGCGTGAGCAGATTTAAAAAATTTAAAGATCATTGTACACAGGATTCAATGGCGAATAATAATCTGCAAAAATATTTTGGGGTTGCCATTTAAAAAAAATATCGATGACGTCATTGGTCAAATATATATGACGTCATTCATTTATGCATAATATTAAAACATGCCCAACAATTTAAATCGTTACACCCCTTTTTGTTTTTTCCGAAATATTAATATTTTTCGAGTTATTGAATTTATTCCATACTTAATCAGCACACTGTATAGTGGGATCATTTAAATTTCTTACCTAGGCTGTTCGTTTTGACAACCCATGTTTTTACTAGAACATTTATAAAATTAAACGTCAGTGCCAACAGAACAAAAAATCTTTGTAGTTAAATGGATGAATAAAAATACTTACCAGATAAAAAATTTAAATGACTTGACTCATGTAGAATTTTTCGCAAGCTTTAAGATTAAATATTTTTAAGACGTAGACTTCTTAAATTAGACAGTTGCTGATAATCCGTGATTGATAATCTGGAAATGTCTTTTTTAGTCAAAGACAATGTAGCCAAGGTGGAAGAGATGAACAAGTTCCTCTTTATTTTAGTTACATTGTTTCCACTCAAGTCTAGCGTACGTAGATTGATTATACCATGAAAAGAATTAAGTGCAACATTTGTAATTTTATTTTGCCCCAAGTTTAACTCTTCAATTGTACATTTTGAAAACGCGTTTCCATCAATTGTTGTTATTCGATTACTACTTAGATCGAGAACAAGAAGATTCAATTCTTGAAATGCTTCAGGATCAGTAAATGCTATTTTATTCTTTGCTAATTTTAATATTTTAACGGTAGCTCCTGCAAAACTATACTTATCAATTCTATCTAGCAAATTCCATCGTAAATCTATTGTATGTAGATTCTTCAAATTACTAAAAGCGTATGATTCAATAGACGAAATTATATTTTCCCGTAAATATAGCGTCTTAAGAAAAAGTCCTGTAAAACTATTTGTATATATTTTTGTTAATTTATTTGCTAATAGATTCAATTCATGAAGGTTTTGCAAATCAACAGATTTAATATCAGTGATGACGTTTGTTGTTAAAATTAACTTGCGGAGTGATACGGGAAACATAGGAATTCTGTCTAATTTATTAAATTGTAAATCAAGTAACTCCAGGTTACACAGTTTATCAAAGGCTCCCGGCTCAATAAACTGGATTTTATTGCCAGTCAGATGTAATTCCCGAATTGAAGTACTTGGAAGTGCGTTTTGATCTATTTTACTTATCATATTATGTTCTAAATGAAGCACAGTGAGGTTATTTAGATTTTCAAATAGGTAAGCGTTAATAGTCTTAATTCTAGTGCTAGCTAAGGTTAGTGTCTGAATAGGTAATCCTGAAAAGATGTTTTCATGAATTTGACTTAAATTGTTACCTTCTAAAGACAGTCTAAGCAGATTGTCGGCTCCATCAAAAGCATTAGTTTCTATAAAAGTAATTAAATTGTAATCTAAATTTAGCTCTTCAAGGGAGGGTATGGAAAATGTTTTAGCGTAAATACTAGCAACGAGGTTATTTTGCAGATCAAGTGACCGAAGGTAACTTACATTACGAAAGGCATCACGATCAATTGTTTTAATATTATTATAGCTCAAATCTACTTTTTGTATTGTAGATCCCGCAAACGTGGTGTTAGAGATGGTGGTTAGTCTATTTTGAGACACATCCAAATCAAAATGTCTCTTTATACCAACGAAGGCATTAGATCCAATGATTTCAACTTGATTACGTTTTAGGTTTAGCACCCGTATTGCAGAACCCGAAAAGGAGTTTTCTTCTATTCTTGTTATTCTGTTATCCTTCAAATAAAGTTCCTCTAGCTTTTCTAGATTGGCAAAAGCTATTGGTTCAATAATTACAATTTCATTCCCAGACAGATCTAATTTCTGTACTAAGGATCCTGCAAAGGTGGTTGTATTGATTCTGTTTATCGAATTTAATTGTAAATAAAGTTCGTTGAGATTTTTTAAATTCTCAAATGATCTTGGTTCAATAGCTGTAATCTCATTGTAACTGAGATGTAGCTTGCGAACAGTGCACCCTGAAAACGCAGTTGCCTCGATTGTAGTAATTTTGTTGTTTCTTAAATCAAGTTCATGAAGATTGTTTAAGTTAGAAAAAGCATAATGGTTGATGGTTTTAATTTGGTTGTGATCTATTAATATTGTGTGTAGTGGAAATTCTAAAAGTCAAAAAGTAAAATAATTTAGTTAATGGTGAGTATTACATACATACCCTTATCGGTTTGACGAATACATGGTGTTATATCATCTGCTGCTGTGTTTGTCCATGAATAATTAACTTGCCCAAGTGATACTTCTCTAATGTTTGATTCTATAACTTCTAATTCTTCTAAGTTGAATAAAAATTTAAATGTGTTTATCTCTAAATTTTGTAATTTACAATTCTCGAGTTTCAAAACTTTGATTAATCCTGTACATGAATTGTAATAAAATAAAGCGAAATTTATTTTGTTTTGTATCTGCTGAATCGACGTCATACCATCACAAAAAATTTCCGTAAATTTATCTACTTGATAAATACATTCTTGAGCTTCATATCCTTTAGTATATAAGGTTATTAAGATTAATATAAATCTTAACATTCTGTATCAATCTAAAAAAGAAAATTATTATTGTTTAATTACACGTAAGAAATAAAAATTATCGATTACCTTTTTTTCTGTAAATGTAGCTCAAGTGCAAACAGCTATTTACATCTTTTCTTGTTATAGGAAAAATTTGGTATGCAGGAACTAGTTTTAACACACTTATAGTGGTAGCTGTGACGTAAGTTATAATGCGAATAACTTATGCTGTTAGTCTCGATAACCCAAACTGCCTGCCTAACTTAAGTGTGTTCCTACTTTATTTGGACAATATTCCAAACTGGAATTTCTGTTAACAGAAATCAAATTTTTATGATTAGAAATAAAGCAGCAATTTAAAAATTCAATTGTAGTATGAAGAGAGAGAGAGAGAGAGAGAGAGAGAGAGAGATTATATAATAAATTTAATGGCATTTAGTTCTTTCCGCCATGCAATGGTCAGTAGGTTAAGTATTCTTAGTTGTTTTCTTAAGATAGGAAAGGATAAAGCCTTCTATCGAGAGTTATAGTATTCCAAAAGATATAGTGCGTTTATGACTTAATTGCTACTTAGCTTGAAGTAAATTTTACAAGTTCGTCACAGCAGGGTGTCATTCCGCTTACCTGTGAAGATCTTTTCTAACATTGACACAGGGTCGTATTGAGATAAGTTTTACTTTCGTAAATACTTTTAAACTAAAATGTTAGAAATATAAATTATTTCAATACGATCCTTGGTTTACCCAATCGTTTGTGACACGTGCCACCACTTGTATTTGTTGATTTTTATGAGGGACCCGCTGTGAAATACTTAAGAAGTCAAAGTCATAAACGCACTATATCTTTTGGAATACTATATCTGTATTTCCCTGAATGATCATAACAATATTTTGTTTGGATCTGTATTACATATTTGCACTTAGACCATCTAAGCTGAATCACAGACAAAATTAACAACTTACAAGTCAAAGTCAAATCTTTGATGAAAATTATATTTTGTAGTTTAGGTATATATTATTCTATGTTTAGTTTAATATTACAAATAAATCTGTTAAGGAGGTACAGGACCTTAGTTGAAAATGATGAAAACATCATCAAATTTTGAGGATCAATAAAAATATTTATAATATTTGTTGTTTGAAAATTTTAGCCACTTAGGGTTCATAGTTTTCTTATAACAAAATATTAAAAATAGCCAACTTAACATTATAACAGCATATCAGACCGCACGCGTACCTATATATCATACTGTTAGCTATGAAAAAATGGTGACACTGCTCTGAAAAACTACATGTGCATAAAAAAAGAATTTTCGAAATTATTGAAAAAAAAAATTATGTCAAGGGTTCTTATTTATAAAAATAATTAACTTTAAAAAACACTAATTTTTAAAAAGCAGTCGGCCATAGTTAATGTGGGTTATGTTGCCGGCAACGGCGCAACAGCGGACTGAGAGGGAAATTCAAAATTCAAGGAGATCGTATCTCAAAAAATAAATGTTAAAGTTTTTAAAAAACTTTTATTATATATTATAAAACATAACAAAATTAAATAATAATTTGTTTACCTTTCCAAAAATAACGTTTTTTTCTTTGTTCTTTTTTTATTGCTTTCAAGAATTTTGTTAAATAAATTTCACCTTTTTGCTTTATTTGTAAACATACACACATCGACGCAATTATAATACCGTGGACGCATGCGCAAACGTGGTTAAAGTTGCTACGCTGTCGAACTTTTTATTATTTTTTAAAAAATATTTAATAATAAAAAATTTATTATTTCATGTAAATTTAATAGTAATTATGAATCATTTTGTAATGATTTGATAATTACACACATAAAAGAATAACTTCAACAAGCCAAAAGTCATTTAATTACAAGTTGAAATATTAATTTTTAAAAGTACAATCCGGAAAAAAGTTTAATCCTTTCCATAGTGCATACTAATTACAGATACCTACCGCGGAGTAAACTTTTTAAATTGACTGTACGTCCTGTACCTCCTTAAGTGTCAGTTTGTGGTTTTTTTAAATGTATTGTAATAATTAACATTCGTAACTAACTGATAGACACCCAATTTAAAAAACCCAGGTGAGTTTTCCCTAAAAAACCTTCTGGGCAATTTTGGGTTACCCACTGGGCAGCCAAACCTGGTTGATAGCAGACTATTATTTCTAAATGAAAATTTGATTGTCTTATTAGATGTATATGCACTATTAATAACTGCAAAACCTACTTGATCTTATGCACCGTAGATAACTGATACTACAAAATTAATGCAATCACTGAGGAAAACGGCTCTGCAACGTTTCAAAGTTTCTAAAAACCTGGTGCACTGGAACTATTATAAATTACTAGGCAACTAACAAAGCAATCAAAGATGAAGAGATAGGGCTTATCTTAATTATACTCTTGTATTTCAGAACGATAAAGTGTAAAATTAAATATTTCTTTAATATATATCATGACACCTCTCCCTCTTCCATCTTTATCCAAGCGTACTATATTAAATCTATCTATACTGACAGCAGCATCTGGAATATCAGGAGTCATCCACGATTCAGTAATGTTCTGGTATGTCGTTACATACCTCGATGGAAGTTTCAGGTATTATTTAGTTTAACTAAATTAAATTAATTTGGAAGTAGATATTTATTCCTTTTTTTTATTATAAAATTTACATTGGTTTATTTTATTGAATAGAAATTCGTTTATTGGAACGTTTATTTTATTTTATAAAATTATATTTCTGCGTCGAAGCTTGATAATTCATGTTCCGACAGGATTTTTCCTGTCGCTGAAGCCGACGAAATTTTAAGAAATTTCGGTTCCTGTGTAGCGAAGCGACCATTCAAGTACCGTTTACAACGCCGGGTCGGCTTTAAAATTTCCCATTTCTAATGCAAGGTCCCATGTATTTTACCCTTCGTTAGTGTGAAAGGGGTTTGTGTAGCTCGAGTCGTCACGTGAGAGGGTGGCTGCCGCTAGGCGATGCGCCCCTTCGATCGTCGTCCTGTTAACATCATTAACAAGCGCGCAAACCACTTCTTATTAGGAGTTCTTTTTGTGCAGTTTTAACTTTTGGGTGTTGAGAATTTTATTATGCAAGAGAGGTTTTGTAAGAATTCTAGAAAAACGTCGCCTTAACGGACTAGATATTGTGTGATCTCGTAATTAAGTTCGGCATATTAGCCGTGATAAATTTCTTATGATATGAGCAATTTTGTTTGCTAACTTTGTGACTGAAAGAGTAATTCGGAATTGTGCTAGACGCGCTCTGCTTGTATAAGAGTTCATGACTCATGAATTCGTTTCTAACAACTTTGGACGTACGGAAGCCATAGTAGAATTTTATTAAGTCTTAAAGACCATTGTTGGTGTGACACCTGTGGTATGGTGGAGAATCGAGAACTAGAGTAACGTCAATCCATATTTTGTTTTGGGTTGAAGCTTGGTTAGCAAATCGAAGTGCCTCTCGGTTGGTTTTCCCGCCAAACCGCTGCGAGTGAAGGCCTCTCTTTTCCCGCGCTGGATGCCGCCAAAGGAATTGTAATTAAGATAAGTTATTTCTTTTCTGTATTTTCTTTTTGCTCTCGATTTTGCAATAATTATTTTGTATATACAAACTTTAATAATTTTATGCGACATTACGTCCTAAAACCTCTGAGGACGGACTTAAATTAAATATTAGTTTCACTCCGCAGAGTTCTTTAGAGACAGTCTGGTACCAAATAATTTAGGTAACTTTAATTTAAACAATTTTATGTTAAAACATTTTTTTAGTATTGTTGATTACCTTTTTATTTCCAAATTATTATTTCCTATCTATTTACTGTTCAAAGATTTTATAAGTTAGAACACACATAGTTATGGGAATGTGTGGATAATTTACTGAATTATTGTTGTCGCCTATGTCGTTTGTTTAGTGATATATTTACATTTTTTATTTTCTCTCTTTCTTTTTACATTCAATCAGGACAAGAATAAACAGATATTGTATAACATTGTTTAGTTTTATTGTGTCTGTTGTACCTATATAATGTAAACTTCTGTGAACTGATTGTGAGCCAGTCCTGGGAAAGGGGGAAGATAGAATTAATTGATAATAATTTTGCTGGTTTGTTATAATTAAAGACAACAGTCGAGGCTGCTAACCGACGACAGTAATTAAGGTAACGATCTTGTGTTTATTTGATAATAGTTCTCTAGTCTAGCCATAAAGTAGGTGCTGTTTATTTGTTTAGATTTTCAATAAATAAGTTGATAGCTTTCGCCGGGTAAGTCTATTGGGAAAGCACCTTATGTAAGTACGTCCAGAGTTATAAATACCTATCGCCCTACATGTCGACTTGAGCATACCTATATACAGGGTGGTAATATTTATAACACATTTATACAAAGTGTCGGTCCTCGAGAACCTGCGTGGCCCGGCATAGTATTTTGATCTTCAGCTTCTGGCGCCCTTAGGATTTTACCATCTTTGAGTTATCTTGAGAGTTTTAGTGAGTTTGAAAGCTGATCCTTTTGTCTTAAAGGTAAGTTTAGATTGACCCCCCCGATTTCGGCTTCGAGCTACGGGATTGAACATCTTCCGAAATTCCGTAACGGGATCAGGCCTCTTTTTCTGATTTTTCCCGTTACATTTGATGCATTTGTAGTTAACTTAAATTCCGTAGAGAAAATCGGGTACTGTAAAACAGTATTCTTCCAGAATCTTTAGAACTTTGAACGAATTCTCTACACCTACACCTCTTTCTAAATATTTGGTTAAAGGTGTTGTTAAATTGGCAAAGTTCTTTATAATTCTTTTTTAATAGTCGATTATTTTATGGTTTTATTTCCTCCTATGTTTTTGAAATTGGATTAGGTAAATAATTCTTTATTATATATATATATATATAAATCTATTTGGCGTAATTACGTGACCAAAATAAGCGATTTTGCGTTTTAAGAATTTTAACTTAAATATCTAGTTAGATTTTGAATTGTAATTCTGTTAGTCACATATTGTCTTTTTGTTCTGTAATTAAACACAATAATTCTAAATTTGGGTTACCAGAACCAATCGAGTTCCTTAGGGAATGAGATGATTTTATGATTTTATTTTCTAAGATCTTGTTGATTTGTTGGTTGCAATAATTTAAACAATTTAATAGAAATAGAAAAATCTATTGAATTACATTCCATTTTTTACCTACGTTTTTACTAATTTCCTGAAAGATGCAAATAAGAGACAATATAGTATAACCAGCTGATATCTTTTTAGCGCTTTTCTGTATTATAGTTTACTTCCTTGTTGTGTTTGATAATTATTATATGTGTAATTGGTGTTATTTTTAACTGACATAATAGTTGAAGATCCAACACAATAATTTTAATTACCGATCAAATCTAGGTTTTGAGGTAATTATATAAGCACCTCTAAATTAAACCTTGTATTTTTTTCTAAATTGCCTTTTATAATACAAGATTAATAGTAATTCTAATTAAACATTCTTTTATATAAGCATCATACATATTAGAGATTTAAAAATGTGGTGGAATTCTAAATAAGAGAAGAAAAGCAACAATGCTATAGGAGCTTACCAGAGTGTGAAAAAATTAGCTCTTCACCTGCATTTCTTTCAGATTCAAGTTAGTATCTTTATTGCTGAGTTGAGTGATGGTTTGACACAGTTTCTTTTTGATTTTTCAACTATATCTACACGTGCGGATTTATGTGCTTTTCAACTGAAAAATCATAGTCTTACCTTGCAACGTTTAAATGAACTTTTAGTGGAATCTTTTTTTATCTTTTTGGAAAACGAATTTAAATTATTGTAAGTAAACCTTTTTATTATCACTTTTTTTCAAATAGGAAAAATTAAAATTTTAAAATGTTTAATAGTTTTTCTCCAGTGTGAAATATTAAATATAATCATATCTTTGCATTATTAGAGTTTAACAAGAAGGCAGCAATTTCTTTTTTTAAATCTTAAGTAAAATCCTACATGTTATACTATTTCTAAACTTAGAGTAACCGATCTAAAAGCGTTTTCTCCTTCTGGTATAATTAAAAACGTCTTTCACCAGTTAGAAATTTCAAAATAAAACCAGAATTCCGTCATATTTAAAAAAAGACAATTAAAAATTTAAACTGGAAAGTCTCAACTTTTTCATTTAGAAATGTTTGTAATTAATAAAACAATACAGATACACAGTAGCGCAAAAAGTCGTGATTGTTTTTAAAAGGATTTTGTACCGTTCATGTCTGGACAATTTTTAGAGTTGAATTCAGCAGTCATTAAAATTTAGAAAGTTTTTTATTATATAAACCGTTATAAGAATCAGCGCGTAAGTATGAAGACTTTTGTGTTTTGAAGTATCTAAAATTTTCTCTCAACATCGATAAAGAATTACAATACTGTTTGATAAGATAAAGTATACAAGGCAAATTTTCATTGACGAACCCTGATCTACACTAACGTATCATTGTATTTAAATATGAAACTGGTTATTCTTACACAGATAAAAGAATTGACACATGTGATGATTAAAATATTGCTAAGATTTATCCTAGTATTTTTTATCTTTTGTTCTTTATTATTGCTTTAAATTGATTGCAAAAATTATTCTGCATATTTTCAATAATTTACTTGTAACTGTACTCTGAAACAATTAGGAATTTGTTTATATACTGTCTATTTCGTAAGATACAAAGGTAAACAATAATACACTGTTTATCAAAATTTTTCATCATTGTCTTTCATATAAACAAATCGAATACTTTATTCCCAAGGAGCCTGCTGCACTACATAATTTTTATATCTGCATAATTGTTACTTCTCTTATTCAATCAACAGCAAAACAAATAATTCACTTAAAATGAGAACATTCTATAACAAAATACTAGGTCCAGCTCCGGCAAATAAAATCGGGGCGCACTTGTTTGACGATACGTCGTTCTAACAAAATTTCTCTCTTTTGCATCAGGCTTTAAGGTGGATTGTCAGTTTAATTAAGAAGGAACTTACTGACATAATAGTTTTACTTAAACTGAAAAACAGATTTACAAAGAGTAATTTTAAAACCTGTGTGGTGCCCCGGTTTTATTTGCCGAAGCTGTACATTCTTTAAGAATGAAGTTAGATCCTAAGAGCTGCAGGGTCTTGTTCTTCTTATACATAGCTTGACAGAGGGTTGTGTTAGCACTTCTACCAAGAACACCTTGGCACTCAAAATAAAATAGGCTATCCCTTTGTATCATTATCATTTATCATTTATTTTCTGAATTTGAGTTATCTGAAATTCATTTTCTGATTTTCTGAAAGAATCTTGGATACTCTTCCAACTTAAATTTTTGTCATAGAAACCACTTTTCCTGATTTTCCCTGCATTCTGATTTAGTATAATCAGCTCTCTTTTGTTTTTCAGGTGTGATTTACTTTTTTCTAAAGAGCCTCTGGCCTTCTAACTTTGGGAATTCCTAGTTTGCCTTTCTCAGTTTTAACAGCTTACTGAATGCTCAATAAATCTTAAGCGATGTTTAGCATCTTCTTGCAACCCCTGCCTGCCGGAGGTAATGTTTGCCGTGTATGTTAGTATTAAGGCCAATTTGGATAATTATCACAATTTACAATATTAGGCCCACTGTAACCATGGGTGGGTTATAGCTACATTGTTGCTCTTAAACTTTCCTGAACCACTTTAATATAGTTTTAAGATTTTAATATAACTTTGAAGCCATGTATAGTCCAAAGAAGTAGCTTTTCTTAATGAAACCAGCTTTTCCAGCAAGAAAAATAGATCATTGGAAAATACTTGATGTGGAATGTAAAATCACAAGGTATGACATATGCAGTTTCAAAGCTAAAGTGAAGTCAGTACTTAAATTAAAAAGTATCCGAGTGCAAAATTTAGTACTAAAATATGAGAATTTTTAATTTCAAGCTAGAAATTTGCTTACAATCGTTAATAAATGGGCAGGCGCATTATTGTAATGGAAATTCACCCGTTGCTTGCCAAATCTGGGCACCTGTGTGTTCAGATACTCCAATAGTTACATTAAAGCAAAACTTATTGTCGACCGTGTGATTACCTACTTAGTGCAAATCCGTTGGCACACATGTTGAAGAAACACATAATCGATGTTTTGATTTTTGATTTTGACATTTAGGCATTTGCTGAACGTTTCTCTCTTTCTTCCACCGGTAATTACGTGAGACGAGTCAAGTATTTACGAGTCAAGAAGATTTGTTATCTTTGGGTACGGCTTGAGGTTGCAAGGGCTCAAACACAAACTTGGATAGAGTGATGTCAAGAAATTATTCAACACTTTAGTAAACTGTTATCAATATTCTTTGGATAACTTGCTCGACGGCACTTGGAAAGCTTAATTGAATTCATTTCAGTCAATTCAATTTCATTCATTCAGTTTTTATCATATAGAACGTTGTAATGAATGCGATAACTCGCTAGAGGGTCCCAAAGTGACTCACATGGAGCGTTAAGAAATGTTTATTTGTCCTAAAACCCAATATTTATGAAAATCCTCAAAATTGATTTAACTGCTTCAGTCTAAAAAGAAAATCTCGAGCTGTCTTTATTTAATGGAATATTTCGAAACCAATATTGAAACCTCTGTCTTCATTTTGTTTAAAAATACTTTAGGAACTGAACTTTTCTTTAACTAAAGGGAATAAGAAATCACATGGATTAGATTAAAACTGTAATGGATGGTTAAGAAGTACTGACACCGTTTCTCTTAAAAAGTCTACTATTGTAGGTAAACTCCGAATCATGGTGTTTGCAATTTTTTTTCCAGAAGTAAGTCTAGATAATGTCCCATTTGCCAAAATATCTATTACGGTCCAGTAAATATCTACAAACGTGGACTTTTGTTACTACCTGAATTACTTAATTTGTGATCAACCACTGTGTCAAAATAATGTAAGGTTACTTAATGATGAGTACTAGAAATGATAAATTAATCTTCCAAATTTGTCAACGCTGTATTCACACAGAGACTTGGAAACGAGCAGTTCTCAGTTTTTGATTTCTGCCTTATCTGAAAACATTCAGTTGGTCCAATTTCAAATAAATAATTATGTAGTTTATGTGCAAAAGTAAATGAGTTCTCGATTTGTGTTGTGTTAGTTATTAGAAGTATGATTAAGAATAAATCAAGATGATGTGGCATTGACTTACGAATTTTCCTGATAATCAACAAAGTTAAAATCAATTAAACTATAGTTCGTTACGCAGGTGAATATGTCAATAAACTGTACTTAGTTGCTGAAAATGTACAGCACTCGAAGATGTGGATTTTAGGTAACAAAACATAACATGAAAGGTATTGAAACTTTGTTCTACTTGTTGAAGAGCTAAAATATACAATAGAATTTCAATTTTGATAAATACACAAGGCAGCAGTAAAACTAAGATGTACACAAGTCTAAAAGCGTGCGGAATTATTTAGATACTCAACATCTCAAAGTAACCAGTATTGAAACAATTTTTAATTGTCTAATAAAAGTTTCTGGTATCTTTAATAAATATGTAGGTTGTTGCTAAAAAGTGGAGTCCATTGTAAAAATATTACAAAAACACACAAAAACATAATGCATGTGATGTTCGGGACTTTTTTGCATAAGGCAATAATTCTCAAACTTTTTTTGTCCTGGATAAACCTACGTCCCCCTTAATTACTTATCAGTTGGACGGTTCTGCAGCATAGCATATTTACGTTAATTTTTACACACCAATTTAAGAGAGATATTTTTTAGATTGATTCTGTTGCAAAGCCAGATAAATTAGTAAATTGTTGGAAAAGTTGCACATCTTGACAACGTCACCACACTACCTACTTGTTCCATCAGTTAAATTGGTGAAAATCATAAACTAATAGATGACTCTAAATTTTGTAAATATGAGTGAAAAAGAAGTAAATAACAGCTGCAAGCAGCATTACCAGAGGTGCCAAAAGATCTCCAGATCTGACGACTTTACAACTTTCTGGCTGTTTCTGATGATTAGTACGCGTTTACAGATGATCAGATTATTGGCAGGTCCTTTCGTAAAGAAGATCAAGAAGAAATAGAGAGCTACCATACAGTAAAGAAAAAAAAACAAAGCAAGTTTATAAGTATGAAGAGGTTGGCACAAGAATTAGTCCTACAGAGCGAGGACGGCATTATAGAAAATAGCAAGTCAATAAAGTGCTTAGAATTGGCGTCTGACAAAAGATTGCTATTCATAGAACATTGTAAGTAGCTAAGAAAGAACGTACAATTAAAAGCATATAGAGCAACCACAAAATGTGGAAAAAATTGGAGATTTAGGCCCTATATATTTAGGATGATGTATATTCAAGGTATAAGGTCGATATTTGTATACGGAGTAGACATTTAAGAATTTTGAAATGACTCAAACACCCCCTAAGAGGGACGCGCCCCTGCAAAAATCCAGGGGGTTATTCCTCGGGTTATTTTAAGATATTTCATTCTTGGATAATTTTAGAAAAGACGCTTTGTTTCGAAGAGCGGTAAAAGCTTTTCGAAAAAAAACAATACTTTATTAATTCATGTTACATGTAACGATTCTTAATCTACAAAAACTGCTAAAAATGACTACCACCAGCTAGGATGCATGCATTCAATCTTCTCCTCATTGACTGCCGAACTTTTTCAAAAATACCAGGGTTGTTTCTTATTGCATTACACCCCTCAATTATCCAATTTCTCAAATCTTTTTCATTTTCAACTGGAGTAGTGTACACTAATGTTTTCAAATAGCCCCATAAATAAAAATCCAAGAGATTTAAGTCTGGGGATCAAGCAGGCCATAAGTAAGGTCCACCTCGACCAATCCAGCTTTTAAAAACTCGCATCATCGTGCATAAATCACATTACATTTCTCGTTACCAATGTTACATTCTCTAAAAACCGAAGAAGTGATTCTTCCAAAAAATCTCGATTCACCTCACCGGTAAGTTTTCCTGGTAGAAATACCGGTTCAATTAGCCAGTCATCCACACTTTCAATCCAAATGTTTTAATGAAAATTGATGTTGAAAACGATCTTCAAGTATGGCATGCGGGTTATCATCAGCCCACACATGGTTATTATATGGAAGTTCCTAATTGCATTTCTGGAGAAATTTACTTCATCGGTAAAAAATTAGCGCCATTACTTGAGGGATTTGAATCAAACTTTGCAGAATTGACAAAATACAATACGTTGAGGAAAATCAGCAGGAACAAGTGCTTGAACGCGCTGAATTTGGTATGGATACAAACCGTTCTGCTTCAAAATTTTCTACACAGTCTTGTTACTTGCTATTTCTCTGGTAGAAGTACCTGCATCTTCCTCTACCTTGTTCAGCATATTTTCTTCCATTTCTACCGTTGTTATACTGTTGGCCTTCCTAGTCCTCCATTTCGTTTAAATATGTCTGTTTCATGAGAACGTTGATGAATACTTTGAAAAGTTTTTCTATCAGGAGCACGACGATTGGGAAATTGTTCAATGTACAACCGTCTAGTCTCTAACGAATTCCCAAGTTGGCAAGTTCATACATAAAATGCCTATCTGTCATCTCGAGGTTGTATAGCCATTTATATTAGAGAGCTTCACTAACAAAAGTTTAAGTATCAAACAAAAATACGCCACGCAATCAATTGTGACAACTTTCAAAAAGAAAATGACAAGTCACTATATGGAAACGATGACAAGTCACAATGGAAACGTATTTCTGGACATTTCTTGTACTCCGTAAGCCCAGTGCAGTATACCGAAGTCTTACTTTACTTTTATCGTCTTGTATCTTCGAAGCAAAGCGTCTTTCTGAAAAAAAAAACTGAAAATAATTCAAGGAATAACCCCCTGAATTTTTGCCTCATGTTTAGTAAACACACTGTATATTTATTTAAGAGTATGTTAAGGTTGGCTGTACAATTTTTGTTGCCAGAAGTATCTTTTTTACAAAACAAGGATTAACAAAAAATAAATCAAGCGCGTTTTATAGTTATTTACATAACAAGTTGGGGAAGTGATACTTTACAGGACGAGCAGGTCAAGCCTGCATAGTAACTCTGTCATTTCTAATCTAAATGTAAAATTAACCTAAAACTAACTGTCAGAATTGTATGGAAGATTGAAATGTCAAATTTTCATGACCAATTCTTAAGCGAGAAGATTGTGAACAGCATATATTCTGAGCGTGACTTAAGGAGGTTCTTCTACGAGATGAACTAGATAAGAATTTAAATCTTGAATATAATGTAGCTGTAAGTGCTATTATTGCATACAAAAAGATTCAGGCCTTTTTACCGAAGATTTAAGAAAAAAAATTAAATTTTAGAATTGCTTGTTTTACATAGATGCTTATGGAGAAGCAATCATTTGATAAATTTAAATACAAGCAGGGTATATGAAAATTATTTTAAACATTCTTTAAAAAAGAAATACTTTATAGATACAATTGTAACTATAAAAGGCACAGGTAACCGATAATAAAGGTCTGTACAACGCCTTACCACATATTCCCCAGACCAAAATAGATCGATTTAACCAAACTCACCTCTATCCAAAGGTTCTCCCTTAAGACGCTACCGGACGTCAAACATCTTAAAAATGTTTCTATTTTTTTAAATAACAAAGGAGTGCTTTTATCAATTGGAATTAAGTGTGTAAGTCGATCATCCACATGCAAAGAAGCTCAGATTTTTTTAAAGGTTTGGTCAGTACTTACGAGACTTTTTCCACAGATGGGCATTATTATTTCGGGCATTTCTTGTCTCTTGTTGATCTTGATAACTGCCATATTTTAGGCAGAAAAAACAATTTTGATTTGCCTTTCGGCATGCAATGTAAAGTTTAGCGGTGTTCAAAGCAATTAAAAAATAAAACCTATGTTAATATGATAACGTAAATTTAATGCCATCCCATCTGTGAAAAAAGTTCATAAGTATTGACCAAACCGTTAGAAACATCCGAGCTTTTTGATCACTTGCGAAACACTCACAAGCAAAAAACTGATGTCAGAAAATCCCTTTTTTTAGTGCACATGCTCATTCCAATTTTAATTTCAATTGCTAAAAGCACTTTCTTGGTATTTAAAAAATAGAAATATTTTTAAGATCTTTGACCTCCAGTAGCGCCTTAACGCAGCGCTTTTGGATAGAGGTGAGTTTGGTTCGATCGACCTATTCTGGCCTGAGGAATATGTGGTACAGACCTTTTAGGAACACTCTGTATAAGAAAAATATTTGCATATATTTCTCGAGAATTTTAAAATTTTGCTTCATGGCGATTCAAGATAGCAGTTTTAGATTCAGCACGGCATGCAACAAGCATCAGCAAAGGTCGACGCTGCGGAATTTCTGCTGTCACTTTTCAAGATTAACATTTTCCTGTTGGTAAGGATTTAATAATATTTGAAAAAATTAAAAAATTATTGCAGTAGTTTTGTTATCGCAATTCTAATTCTAATAAATAATAATGTAGACATATGTTGAGTAGTATGGAGTAGAAGTTCTTCCTTAAATGAGAAAACGCAGATATGAAGTAATCGTCACGCTAATATTGTAACAAACCTCGTATGTCGGATTAATTTTATAAATACTATCCATTACATCAAACACTTGTACTACTCATTAAAGCAATTCTTTTTTCAGCTAAATACACGTTGCTAAAGTCTATTCTTTATTATTATTGTTTTAATAGCACGTTGATAACGTTGTTCGTGACGAAATTGAAAAAGGTTATTTTATAATTTATAAAACAATATGCTTCGTTTTTTATAGAAAGCTCGGTAAAGAATTAATTGTTTTTCACACTTGATGACTAGTGAACGCCTAGTGGAAACACTTTCCCTATTATATTTTGTAAAACTCTTGACGTGCGTTTAAAACTATGTAATTGCATCTTTTTTTAATTTTCTGTAAGTTTGTTTAAGGACGTACACGTTACTCTTGACAGTATAATATTAATTTTCAATTTTTTTCTCATTTCTGATTAAGAAAAAAAACAATTAAAAACCTTGGTGTGTCAGGTAGCAAACAAAAGTTGAGTTATTGAGTAAAAATATTTAATTTTTATGGTTATAATGGTTTTTGTTAACACCTAATCGTAGATTGCAACATAATTTTGTAAAACAAAAGAGAATTATAATTGAATTACAGTCAGTATAGTAATAGAACAGATGTAAACGATTGTTTTTAAATAAAATTATTCGTTATCAAATTATCCTTTTATTTTTTTGGAGGCTATTTTTAAGTAAAAGTAATTATGTGAAGAGTTAGGTCAAAACCTATTTATAAATGCAAAGACGAGTCTTAAAATGAACCTATATTTTCCACTTCGCATCTTCTTGACCGGAAGTGTTACACTAGCATTATGCGATTATTTGTTTCTATAGGAATTTCTTACCAGGATCTTTTCATGGTAGAACTTGTAATGTATAGCTTTATTTACATTACACTTATGTATACATGCGCACTCAGGGTCTATGAATATGTATGCAGATTTTATTTAAATAGAAAATTTCATTTGCAAATATACCTTTGAAATCTTCTAAATCTTGGAATTCTTAAATAAAAAAAGAAAAGTAAAGTTATTCAGTATAGTAATAATATGAAAACGTTACGTTTTATGTTCATATAGGACAAAGATATAACGTTAAGCAATTATAAAAAAATAAAACTAGTAATAAATCAAAACCCATTTCACAATGTAAATGTTTCCTATAATCAAATTTCAGTCAAGATTAATTCCTGATTACATGAAGAATCAATGTTAACAACAGATTTAGATTCTATTTCATAATGGAAAGCTATTGAGGCGTTTCCTAAGATGTTTTTAAATACCATATGAATTTCACTTGTTAAAATTTTAGGGAAACTTAAACTAAACTAAAAATAAAAAATGTAATTTACAAAATACAAAATGCTTGTTAACGAAATGATGTCATCAAACGAATGAAAAGGAAGCAGCTTGCATAAATCCGTAGCAGAAGAATTTAAATGGTCACGTAATTTAACATTACAAATAACTTACAAAATATTAATGAATCCCACGCGAGAACTGATTTTTCTATATGTATCTCCCTATTACTAATTTACTAAAAATGAATTTAATAATTTTAATTTAAAATTAATCTAATCTATATAAATAAAAATGAATCGCAAAAATGTATGAAGGCGTATCACTTCACAACGACTGAACCAAATTGGATAATTCTTTTTTTGTTGTGTTTGTTATTATCAGGAGAAGGTTTGTATAAAAGAAAATTTCCAAAACAGTGTACGGAAAGACGTAAAAAAACATTTTTTCTCTATACGTCATTTCGAGTGGTTCCCGAAGTACACAATAGATGGCGCCGCCGGCAGGGTGGCGAAAGTGTCTAAGTGTATGTAAGGAAGTTTTCCCTAACTTTGAGGTAATTTGAAAAATGTAATGGTCAAAAACTCCTTTTGAATAATACAAAAATCATACTACGTGATTATTTATTGTGATCTTTAGTCACAAAACAAGTTGTACATTACATATTTTTCCGAATACATTCTTCTAAAGTACCAAATCAAAGAAGAATTTGAATAAAACATAAAATGTGTAGGTAATTCAAATTATAAAACTTGCAACACTTCAACATTCCGATACACTTTAATTAGATAATGTCTTTTTTTTGTTATGGCGTAATACTCATGTGAGGCGGTATTTACGTATCGATAGTCTTTTCGAGGCAATGAGTATGTGATTTTGAAAAATTTATATAAAAGAAGATAGATAGATAGATAGATGAAAATCGACACATTGCGCAATTAAAAATAGTATGCCTATAATACAAATATAAAAAAAAACATTGATACAATGACATCTCTATGGACTGTTACTATACTCTTTGATTCATATTCATAATCAACGTTAATTTTGTATTTTTGAAAAGCTAAAGTGTTTCTGTGTTTCGTGCTGTTTTTGTGATAAGAAAATGCCATTAGTAAGACGTACAAATATCGGTCGGCGTACGCGCAACGCAAGAGAAATTCGATATTATAGAGCCAATGAGACTGAAGAAATGGAAAAACTAAAAATGTGGTTTATTACAAAGCTTTACAATAAAGTATATAAATTCTTAAGATTCTTCTTTTATTTTAATCGTAATTTAATTTCGAAATGGAAAATTGTCTTATTTTCTTCATTAGGTAGTCCACTCGTGCGAAGCCGGGGCGGGCAGCTAGTTTAAAATATATAAATTTTAATATAAACTTACAAACGCTTGTTTGGTGCTAGGAGTTTTTTTTTCGTTAATTAGGAAATAAAAACAATATTTTTAAATGTTCAGGCAAATAATTTTTGGCGAAGAAATACAGTTGACCTTCGATAACTCGAACCTCGATAACACGAAATCTTTGATGACGAACTTGTTGCAAATGACCGATGTGCGGACATGTATGTAAAAATACCTTGATTAGTTAAAGTGCTGATTGCTCGAAGTGTTGTTAGTGTTCTAGTTCAAGTTATCGAAGTTCGACTGTATTGGTAATTTTTGCTTCCATTCTTAAACGCTAGATACCGCTAGTTATCAGGCTTTAGAATAATTTGTAATGTTAAACCGAACAAGGAAACCTCAAGAGCGTTCTACAGTGAACTACAGAACTCCATTCTATTAGTCTTGTGTTTAATTTATCTGGCGTGGTGTGACTATCGTCAATGATAAAGTGACGGCAATTCAGAGCTGGCCAAAGCACTGAAGTAAAGTATGTCAATTACCAAGCATTAAATATTTACATTTAAAGAGGTGCTCCAATTACTAAGCATAGTAATTAAAAATCTCAACCAACAATTATTAAATACTCGTATATTAAAGCCTCAAGTATGTACCAAGTACAAGTTGCTAACTTCCTTCAAGCTCTTGTAAAAGTGCTTTAGGTTCTTGTGAAAGTACTTCAACTGCTTCAAGCCTTTAAAAAATTACTGAACTCTTTAAGTACTGAAAACTGCATCGAGCACTCGTAAAGTGCTTGAAGTACTCTGAAAGTACTTGAAGCACTCTGAGATGTTTTATAAATTACTGAAAGCACTTTGGTAAAGTGACAATGACCCTCTAAATTCTTTTCGTAAGTCTCAGTTCTTTTTTACAACAAAATCTTTCTTTCTCTGATATATCAGCGAGTATCATCATTCATCATTCCAAATCGTTTGTTCCCTTGCTGTCTTGGCGGTGTCTTATAAAAAGGCCTTATCTTTTCAGGAGTTTTAACAGTAGCTCTGAGATTAATCTCTGCTATTGGGAATCGGTCTGCCCATTACCGATACGGACAGGGATTCATCGTCAGTAAACACTTCTCTGCTTAGAGAACAGATTCTCGCTCTTTTGAAGTCATTGCTTATCTTGGTTTGTTGTAATAGTGGGCAAGGCAGTTTTTACTATTTTGCATTTGGCTACATTACAAATAGTGAACATTTTTCTCAGATTGTTAATACGCCACGAACCAAGACTTAAGCTTGATTGTGGCCGTTTTAAAAGACACATTGTATTGCATGGAAACGTCATGGTCTTTATACCATTTGTTAATGCCGTTTCAATGACATCTGTGAGACGGTGAGTCTCATGATATTAACCAGTAGAAGCACTAGCTGTTCTGAATTAGGCTCGACATGTGCCACGAATTTGAAGAACTGCTTATCATTGAACCAATCTGATGGATTGACAAATTCAGTAGTCTCATTTGTCCTGAGAAGGGAAACAGCTTACTTAATCTTTCTAGATCTGCATAGTGGTATGCAGATATATGCAGGATTTCTATGGGCTAGTGGGACAACCTACACTAAAATCAGTGTTTAGTAAATATTGTCTCCTTCAGTGCTATCACTGGAATACCAAGAAAAAATTTGACTATTTCATTATTGCCAAGAACAATTGCAATTATCTACATAATTCAATGTTTAGATGTCTAGATTTAGTCTCTGTTAATTACTACCATTCTTGTAACCATCTAGTGCTAATCACTATTTACTGAACAATACCTAGTCTCATCCCAAAAAAGCTCCCTATAACTTGGTAACGATGCAGATACTCGAAGAGATCTTCTAGATCTCAAATTTGCGAAAACCATTCGTTGGAGGATAGTGAAATTTGGAATGGCCTTATAGAAGCTTCTTTGGAACTGTTGCAGAAGATCTGCGGTTGTTTTTGTAAATTGATTCAAATACTCGTCTTCTTGATTACTAAGAGACTATAGCACGTCCACTATGTTGTGCAATTACCATGTTGCTGAAATTTTTAAATTTCTGTAATCACACTACTCCTGCAAACAGAAAGAGAACGATTATTTGAGCTCGAATATAAGTAGTTGAGAATTTCTTGCCTCGGTATATTGAGAGTACACAATATTGTATTTAGCCAACTTGATGCAAGTGATGAAATTAACTAAATTGCATCTTTGCAATTGCAAATCATGTTTTCTTTGGAAATATTGGTTTTAATTTAATTGTTTTTGATGTGTTGTGTTACAAAGAATACGTTTAATCAATACACAAAACTATTTAACTTTCTTTACCAAAACTAAATTTATAGTGACGTCCAAGATTTTTAAAATTACGTGTATTTAAGAAAGATTACTAATACAACAAGACCAAACAGATCAAGAATTACTTAAGTTGATATGGTTACATAATACGGATAAATTTAGAGAATATTTGAAGCAGGAATAGAAGAAGTAAACAAAAAACTGAGAGAGCTAAAAGGACTATGTTAAAAAAACAGAAGAGCTAATAATATAGCTAAAGGGAAAATAATAGCAGAAATGAAAACATTAAAAAAATGTTGCAAAATTCTTTGAAATAATTACATTTCTCCTCGCCAAGAAATATTAAATGTGCTTTCGACATAAAACACACACCAAAAACATTTTCCTTTTAAGTATACAAGACATCTTAGAAACAGCTTCCTCAGATTTTTTTAAATTCGTCCTCTTGGTAGGAGAGATTAAGATGAAAATAAGAAAGAGGGAAAAACTGGAAAACATAATTAGAAAAGATTTAACTGAAACAAAGAAAAGACTACAACTGCAGGTACGGAAGCTAAAAGAGTAAACTGGAGAAACTTTGTAAAAATAGGAAGTCAATTTGAAATGACAAGGAACGCTAAGAAAAAACAGAAATAAAACATAAAAGATGAGATTAATCAAAATTAAAAATTGAGTAACATTCTTTAACCAAGATACTCGTTCTCAACTATCACATTTTGAACATACACCCAGTATCCTAAGTAAAAAAAGTTAGAAGAAGTAGGTATATTTTTACATGGCCTACTTTTCTTTTAAAACCATTTTACAAAAAGATACTGCAACTGGGTATATTTTCTTTAGCGTACCGCAGTTTCATTTTGCTGTTTCTAGAAAAGAATGTTTTGGATATTAAAATCTCTTTTGCGATACTGTTTCACCAAATGCCAAAATTAAATTATTAATCCAGGAAAGATGAATAACAAAATTGATTCCAGCTTGTTATCCAGTTCAATAACCACAAAATTCTAGAACAGTATAAATTTCACAAAATTTAGGTAGGTAGTTAAATTTTTATCTTAAGTAGTAAAAAAAAACTGTGCGCGCAATCATAATCCGTTTGCAAGAACCGTAATAGTGGCAAATGATGTAGATTTACCGTACAACGTAAACGGCGACAATCACGACGAACTCCTATAAAAGACAAAACACACACAACACATATGCGGAAGGTAATAATTATGTATGTTATTCATCATCATCATCTTTATTAAAGAAGTGTAAACATAACTTTCATCATTAAAAATGAGAAATTTAAATATAAACATGAGGTTCCAAAAAATTTTTATCTGAAAAAATAATTTAGATTTATAACCTTAATTTTAGGTTAAATTTTGACCTAAATTTCGCAATTCCACCAATTAACCAATAAGTGAGCTATTGTTTCCGTTTTATAGTAGAAAAGATTCTAAAAAATAGGGACGATTAGTTCCATTAGATCAGAACTTCATGCAGAAACGCAATTTCATTGTTAAACAATGATCAAAGCAGTGTTGTAAACACATAAATGTTTATGTTCTACATACGTCAGATATTGCAACTTGTTACCGACTCACATTTCAAAGAAATCTTTTTTTTCGAAATATCCGGCCTGAGGAATTAAGACAAAACATAATTCTTTTGCCAGCGCTAATTATTTTTAATCTTTTTTTAAATGCCATCTTCTGATAATTAGATTTCCCCTTTTTTGTATTATTTATAAGTTAAAAATGGCATTCACGAAGTAAGAATGCTTTGTATAATTTGCTTGAAGGAAATACAATCAAGCGGAATTACATAACATTAATAAAATTATTTAAGATTGCCGTAAAACCGTTTGGAATGTTTAACTTCGTTTGTTTTCGTTCAAATTCAGGGACTCTTATAATGGTTTTATTTAGTTACTGTAAAAGTTATGGCTGTTTTGCGATTTGTCAGTTTTACCGTATTCTTTGGAATCAAATAATTTGAGTTCTTCATTCATTGACCAATTTATTGCCGATCTAATTACATAATTTTTCTTGTTCAAAGGTTTTCCCCCTTCGCTTCCAGCAATCTGCTTATTTACTGTCCAACAAATTTTTTGGACTTTTATTTAGCCAGCATACACCGTTAACACTTACGAGAAAACTTCAGTTCAAACCGAAACTTCGTAATTTAGATATCCAAAGCGAGCCAGATCATAATCTTGAAATATTCAGAGACGCGTTTGGCTTTCTTCACATTTGTATAGGACGGGGCATTTTAAAAATGAGTGTGTACCACTTATTCTCAAAGTTAGGGTTTTTTGCTTGGAATACAAATAGATTTCAGTGCAAAGAATCCATATACAAAGCACAAAAGAAATAGAAAGAAGATTTCTTGAACAGAATTCTTAAATATGATGCAGTAATGCCCGATCTATTTCAAAATAGTTTGTCTAACTAAATTACATCTCAGATTTTTAAAACTATTTAAAAATAGTCATTACAATGTTATGCCATTTCAGAGAACATTCCTCTAGGAGAATACTTTGGATACCATGGACACTACCTTATAACCATGTGACCGAAACCCATCTGCTTCCGTGGTCTCTTTGTTTCTAAATTCCACAGTTGATACATTTCTAGATTTTGATTCTTAAGAATGCAAGAATTGCATGCTAGTAGCAAATTTTAGTTTAATACTAATTCAAAGGAGTTCATGACAAGTGTGCCAATGCCAATTTTAGAATTGAAAACTTGCACAGCCTTAATTTCTAAGGTTTAGGCAAGACTGACTTGTCAACATTATCAAATCAACTCAATAAAACTGAGATTTCGTTGCGATATGCCCAAGTGCTTTTATACCAGTTATAAGTAGGTTATATAACATAAGAAGACAGAAACCATTGTATGACATTGAAAACAATTCCTGTTTTTTACAAAGCGGTGGTCAAATTTTTCTCTTTGTGTTGTCCAAAGACTAATTTTTTTACATTTTTAAGGAAATTTTGTTTACTAAAGCTTTGAATAATCAGAAATAGCTAAATACCTGAATTAAGCTAACTACACCATACCTCACGAAGATAAAGGTAAGTAATGCCATTTTTATTACAGACAGACCAATATTTGCCTATAAACTCTACAAAATATGCAAAATTATGTACCTAAAACTTTTCAAACATGAAAAACATTCAAGTGCTGAATATTTGCAAAACCAATGTACCACTTTATCATACAATCAATATCAAGTGTATAATCTGGCCAAATACACCGCTGGTATCTTAACTGGTTTAATTTACCAGAAATTCACTAAGCTGGTATTTATCTTTGCCCAATTGTTGACAAAATAGGTTTTCAATGTTAACAATGGAAACCTTTTATATTCTAATTCTATACATTTGTCTAAATTACCAATAATCTAAAAACTGATATTGTCCATTGTACTACAGTAGAGCCTCGCTTATCCGACATAAACGGGCCGGCAGAACGCCGGATAAGCGCAAATGTCGGATAATAGGAAGGTGTTAAAAAAAGTCTATTAAACGTTAAACTATGTTATAATCATACACATTACAACAAAACAACAGAAAAAACTAACTGAGAAAATGAACTTACAGTTACAGATTTATCTGAAGTTACATATGTACAGTACATACATACATATTGTACTTAAAAAGTTCAGTTCTGTCATGATTTAAAGAAATTCTTGATCGTAATCGGTAGCGGTGGAACGTCGAATAATGCGGAATGTCGGATAAGCGAAGGTCGGATAAACGAGACTCTACTGTATATAGCATTGTTCATGTTATAGGTCTTTCCACATATACCTTGATCAAATACATTGCCTGTATGTATTTTAATAGTGACCACGCAAAGAAATCCGCTTCATTCCAAATTCCACAGATTTCGTTTAACTTACCTCGTCTAACTACGACTTAGTCTCTGTTTTAATAATCACTTCTATCAATAAATTTCTGAGGCTGCAATGGAATTTTATCTGATACCTACTACTTTTAAAAACCCTTACTGTAATATTGCACGCAGAGCCGGTGCCAGGACGTGCAAATAAGGAAACTTGCTCAAAACGTAGATCGATGGGCGCTAACAAAATTTTATCGGTTAAGTCTAAACTGACCAACAGTAAAAAATCTTATTTATACCATTTTTCAGCCTGATGACACGTTTATGATGATGCTGAATCTTAGATAGAGGGTAGGTATCAATGATAAAAATCTTGCACTTATATTATGTGGAGCTTTCCCATTGTTGTATAAGTTATATTACAACCGCTCTGGAATGTAGGTAATTTTTATGTTACCAACTGAGTCAAAGTGATACCAAGCGATTGGTTTGCATTGAGCGACACCGAGTAATAGCAATTTGGATTGCTACGTGCATTGAAGCACGGTCAGCGTCAGATACAGTCACAAATATTGTTAATCTTCAGACTTCAGATAACGTTGGTTGTAGGTGTTTTAGCACTTTCTTTTCTTGTTCGAAATAATCTTTTACAGAAGAGACTTTGAGTATACGTTTGTATACTTGCATACTTCCTGAATTGGCATATACATATAGGGTTTTTAAGTTTTATTTTTATAGTTATACGATGTACACCCACGTATACCCTCCAATACAGCACTGATCTTTTGTACGATCAGCGTAGTGCCACGGACTATCTAAAGATTCTTTTGTTTTTGGAATGATACGATGTAATTCGTAATTTCAGACCAACAATATGTTGGTTATGTAATATCTAGTAGTGTTAACGGCAGATTTCCAACGTTTTCCTAGAATATTTTCCATAGGCGCAGGCATAGTGGCGAATAAGATAGCTGAGACTGACATTGAACGCACGACGCATCATCTTATCTACCACACGGTAGACGCCTTCGGAAATTCTGCCATAGGGGCCAAATACCCTAGTAGCCTTAATTACACGCAACACTTAATTTTAACAAAATAACGAAAACGTAAACCGTCATCAACCTCATTATACTCTTTAACGTCTACACTAATTTAAGTTATCAATATCGCAATGTCATACAGAGGTATAGTCTGTCGACTCAATAATTAGTGACATGAAAATTACTAGAAACTACGCATAAAAAGTAGTACCACACCAAAATTAAAAAAAGACAGGTGTTGAAAGATCATACTTCTAAATAATATTAAAAATAAAAAACAAAAGGTGGACACAAGACAACTTAGCTATGGTTATTGTGAACAATAAAAAACGTCCCCCGAGAAATTAGGTAAGTTTGAATATTCTTTTCGCTTATTTTTGGTGTATTTTTTGCTGTTAGGTTAAGTAACTAAAATTCAAGAAAATTAATTATTTAGTGGACAGAGTATAGCTTTAGTGGCTCTGATAGTTGAGTTTCGACTATCAATACAAAAGTCCTGGGATTTTCATAAGGAAAAAATTTGTAAAAAGGATGACACTCTCTCGAAGGAATGTAAAGTAGTAGATCTTATTTGGTTACGATGAGCTGCATGTTAAAAATACTTAATACCGATAAATGGCTGCTGAATTTGAACTGTGTTGAATCTAAATTAGAACTCCATATCTTTCTCGCTATTGTAATGAACTTCTTCAGGTCTAAAGGAAACCCAAGAAGTTAGACGCAACCAAGACAATTTAACTACATATAAATCATGAAAGCTGTTAATGGCAAGCTTTTCTCAAGTCAAAAGACCAAACAGAAGGGGAATATTATTGATATTGCAAAAAAGTCATCGGTGTGACGTTTACAAATAATAATAAATAATAAACAGTAGCTTAGGTAATCAGCGTGTTCATTTTAAAACGATCCAGGCTTAATATTTCCTAAACAAATGAAGTTATCGAAATAAAAAAAATAACGTTAATCTATTTATAGAAGACAGAGTTAACTGATTCATAAAGGTCGTTGTGTTCGCTCTCGTACACATAACCTCAAAATCTTAAATGGCACTTCAACATTTGCGATAAATCGTTCTAAGGGGAATAACAACAGCAATCTCTTATTGAAAACAAAATTCAAATCCGTCTATTTAATCGAAAGTTATAGCACAAAACTTTTCATTTAGCTAAGAATTTAAATTGCGTTAACTACGTAAAGAAACCTATTTCAATTGTTTTGGTGCTTATTTCGTATGCACAACACATGAACATAGTTGAATTCATTTTATGTAATGTCAGAACATGTAAAGTTGCACTCGCTTTTCATCTAAAGTTCATATTAAAACAATCGAGATGCAATAAATTACGTAAAGAATGTGACTTACCTTTGTTATTATAGGGAGACGTTTTGTATAGTAACTTTGGATTGTGGTGACCAATTCATTGTCTTAGTGGTAGTTTTGAGTGAAGAATAACTGTCACTACACCTATTTGGAGTCGAATCGTGTGAATTGGTCTGTTAATGTGATTTGCTAGGTTAGGTACTTCCTTCGAAAAATTGCCCATCTTTTGTTGTTTCTTTTCTATTGTTTTGACTTTCTATTGATAGTTCAATTTAAATTATTTAATTAGAAATGTTTAAGTTCATTTGTTTCATATCCAAAATAATCAAAAACAATCAAAATGCGTCTATTTACTTAACTAACACGATTTAAACTCATCACTAAAACGAGGCATTTTGTGCTGTAATTTTTGATTTAGTAGGCCGATTTCAATTTTGTTTTCACCAAAAGATTGTTATTGTTATTCTCTTTCCAACGACGTATCCTAAGTGGTGGGGGTGCCATTCAAGATTTTGAGATTATTGTGCGAGAGCAAGCACAGCACCCTCTATTATTGAGTTAATTATGTATTTCAATGTCTCCCTCCATAAATAAATTAACATGTTTTCTCTTATTTCGATATCTCCATTTGTGTCAAAAAAAAATATTTAATTTTTGCCACTAAATATGGTATTTACTTTAAGACATACCTAAGTGTACTTAAAATGATCACATTACAAGGGCATTTTGCGAAATCTGATACAAAACACTGTAAGATCAATCAGGTCTACCCTTTTGCAAAATTTTATTTAGCTATAATACATTATTTCAGTTCTTTGTTAGCAAAAGCATACATGCAATCTTGTATCCGATAAATAAACAACAGCTATTAGTACGTTCTAAGAATAGGCTGTAAGTGTGAATATAATTCTACTTAAATCTTAAAAGATGAAATGCCATCTCGCCCGTTTATCTTTTCCTAAAATCAAAATTTCATCTGAAGCAAAACTTACATAGGTACATTAAAATATCAAACAATGTTTTTAAAGACAAGTAAACAAAAACAATGGGTAAATAATCCTACTTTCAACTTTAAACTTTACAATCGCACCTTGTATTTAGCCGTTTAACTTTTTTGATTCAAATTCATCAAAACTAACGTTTTTTTTATTTAAAATTATCAATAGTGAATGTTTTACTTTCTTTTAATTACTAATAGGGTGTAATAGATTATGTTTTTCAATATATGGTTTATTTTACGCAACGATATTATGTATAGTGAAAAAAATTAAGGCCGTACCCAAAAATGCTAACCACCATTAAAGAAAGAAAGAGAAAAACAAACTTTTAAAACGGAAATGGTCATTTAAACCTTTTCGATACATTATCTATCCATCAATTATCTATTGTTAATGTTCCCTCTTTCACATTAATGAATTTCGTTTCATTTTAGGTGTGCTGCTGTTCCCAATTTTTCTTTCATTTCCAAGGCTCCACCGTCAGCAACCTTTTTAACTTGAACCGCTACCTAATTTATGCGTTATAAACCATGTGAACGTTTAGTGAATATAAGAATATTAACTTAAAATAAAAAAAGTAGCAGAAATTGTAAATTGAAAATTGTAAAAAATTGTGTTTGGAAATGTCGTGACCAAAATGTTAACTTCATGGAGGTTGTATGTTGTGTGTGTGACGCTGGCCATCAGTTTACATCGAGGGAATGGTCAATCCTCAAAAGGATGTCCACCTCAAGAAGTAATACTGCCATGCAGATGTTTAATGCGGGGACACGAAGTTCAAGTATGGTAAGGAATTTGTAGTTATAAATAATTAATTACATTTTTTAATTATTAGCACCTGAATTTATGTTACTGGCACCTGTTTATGTATAATAATTTTTAAAAGTTTGTTAATTAATTCCTAGTAGTATAAAGAGAAATCGTAATTATCAGGTCGCGAATTTTAGTTGTTATCTGTCTTCTGTCTTTGCATTTGATTAATCTCGATATTGACCTTTCAGAAGTCATTGATCTATTAACTCATTCCATTGATAAATCTTGAAATTTCCCAAACTTTTCTAGAAACTGAAAATATATCCACGCGTATTTGGATGCTATACAGTTAATAGGGTACTTTCATCATATTAGACTTTTATAAATTAATTAAAATTTAACATTTCTAAAATCTATATTAGTGCTGGTGCTGTATGAATATCTAAAACAATTTTCTAATGCTTGAAACTTAGTCATGTAGTCTGATATCTAATGCAAAGTCTGCCATGTAACTAATCGAATGTAATGCTTTTGGTTTCTGGTGGTGATCTCTTGAAATTCTGTTTTCCTACTGGGTTATCTTTAAATACCGATAAAGTAGACATGTAAAGAAGTGTACAGCGCAATGAAAAGCTTCCGATATTTTCAGATAAGTATCTGTGCTAGACCACGTCTATTTCTAAGCAGAACCTTTATTAGTATTAGGAAATAGTGACTAGAGAGAGATAGTTCTTACGTTAAGTAGAACTGATACTTACGTAGGTCTTGACAGCCTTTTTTTGGTAATGAGATGTATAAGGCAATGGTCGCATGTTGTTTCCTGAAACCAAACTGATAGTTTAGTATAAAATATTTCGTTCCGATTTAAGAATAAATGTAGGTTAGGCTAATTGGACTGTATGGCTTTGTTTTCCTTAGTTTTGCCATGACTGTTTTTCACTATGGAGGGTTCTGGTATATTCTTAGGCATTATATTGTGGTTGAGTTAGATATTCCATTGTTCTGTTTAAAGAAGCTTTTTCATTTTTCCCGCATTAAGATTGTTCTTTTGGTTTTGGTATTTTGAGATGTGTCAAAAATGATCGACTTACAAAAGTATTTCCAGGGTATAATAAATTTTATTGTCTTATGTTTCAGTTTGTTTCGTCCTTTTTTATCATGAGTATTCTGTGACTTTTGCAATTGAGAAACTTTCTCAGATAACTTCATTTCTCTAGCCATTAAGAAAGTTTTGCGAGCCTTAGGTACTGTTTGAGCCTACGCTACTTAGAATCTTTTTCTTAATTGCAATAAGTAAGATCTTCTTTTGGCATATATGTGCTTAACTCGGATATTGATGCCTTGTTAGTTCCGCATCTGTTTTTATTAGCAATGAGATATTTAGGTTTTTGTCAAATGGGCCCCTGAGATTGTTCTGATTTGTTTTTCTAGTTTGTTTTTCTAGTAGTAGTAACAATTACTTTCTTCAAGTTGCAGATTTCTATGCTTGGTCCGATGGTAAAAGCTAAGTTGTCAGATGATCAGTTTATGTTTACTTATACTTTAAGTTAATAGTACGGATTAGACAGTATTGTCGTTTCAGCCAAAGGCCTCCTAAATCAGCAGTCTAATCAAACAAGTTTGTTTGTGGCCCCAGATAAATAGTGACTATCCAAATCTTTTTTGTTCAATATTACTATTTCATGAGATACGTTTAGAGTTCTAAAGCTTAGTTGTAAATATAACATTAGTAACAAGTCTCTGTTCAAATCTTAAAAGAAAATCTTAAGTTCTTGAACAGCTCTGGCTTTTCTAGTAAGACTTGGACATAATTGAGAGGTAGTAAAAAACAAACAGCAAACGATCTCTGCCTTGATGAGATCAACTTTGAACTAAATTTGGATTTTGGTCTTCTAGTTCAATACCGTTATTCAGGTCTGGTACCTAATACCTAAAAAATCCAAATACCTACATTAGAAACTATCATGAGCCTTTTATTGTCCTGTGAGACTTTCTTCATACAGAAAACTAATTCAACATCCGATTCACTTGCATCAACAGCTAGACAGTCCAGGGAGTTTTGGATGAAAAGATCAAACATCAGAACGTTTTTGCTCAACAAATTCATCATTCCTATTGATATTCCTAAGAAACCAACGCTTGGCTAACAGCAGCCAAGACAAATAATGATGGGGTTCAAGACCAGAAAAATCCTTTCTACGTTTTTTGCTTATGTTAGTATAGGATGTACCCGCTAAAAAAGAAAAACTAGAAGAGATAAATCAAAATGCACGACAACTTCTCATGAAATAGTTAATTTATTAAATTAATAGTCTTCTGCATGAAAAGATATGAAATCTCATCGCCTTGAATTGCCTATTTTTCCCAAAGTATCCTTCAGCTTATCAAGGAAAAATGCCAAATAATTATATAGAATTTATCAGAACTTTTGATCTCCTGGCCAAGACACCTACCTTTTCTTAATAACAAATAGATTGTGGCAGGCTTTAGAGAAAAGTATTCTCAAACCTCTTTGAAGATATTGATTAGCTTCCTTAACTTCCCACGGCTGGATAGTTTTCAATGCGTTAATAACGTGATAATTCTAAGAACATCTGGTTAACAAAACGGCCGATATCATTATCTTATAAAGAATTTTTTCTTTCACCAGGCAAGCGTTCCAATAGTTTCTCTTGGAAGTTCTGGATTTGCTCAGTAAGATTTTCAAAAATTATCTTACAGAAGATAGCTGTAAGATAGTCGTGCTGCCAAAACCCTTAAGAACCTTCAAAATTCTACCTTCTATCATCTAACGTGCTATTTAATGTTGTAAACGAAGTATTTGCAATTTGAGAAGATTCATAACCACTTTCAACAACTTCCTGCAGTTTCAATACCAATTCCACTACGGCATGCCCGTTGAAGACTCCCTCCTTCGACTTCAGACAGACGTCAACACAGGGAACTGCGTCTTAACCGCACTTTTAGACATCGAACATACGTTTAACAAAGTCTAACACAAAGCTTTCTTTGCAAGATTTTAAAAGCCTGAATCCCTGATTAGAAAGAATGACAAACGGTTTGTTACTCTCTTGTACAATTGCCAATATCGCATCAGAGTGTCTCAGAAACTCTCTCCTACGTGTATTACCTCAGCTAGAATCCTGTAGGCTCCTTTTTCTTGTCACCGTTCCTATCATCTATTAATCCATCAACCAAACCGTTACACAGACACCGTTTACCGATGACACTGCATTTTTAATATCATTGTAGACCTGGTCAAACCTAACCCCAATAAGACTGAGATGATGCTTTTCAGAAACTCCCAAATTTTTACTAAAACTCTCACTTGGCAGTACGAAGTCAAACAATGCTGCGCTTTCGTACAGTACCACAGCTCAATTCTGTTAGTTTTGCGTGGTGACATTCCAGTCTGCCATTATTACTCTCTCATTTATACATAGTTGCAAGCCTTTTGTTTTGGTCTCCCAGTTATTGTTTTGGATTCGCAGTACACATAGAGATCATACGCAGAAAATACTAGGCAAGGTGTCGGAAGATGCTCTAGCAAGACCGCTTCTACCCTGCTGACTGATATCCTCCAGGCGAAAGAGATTCGAATTTCTCGGCAAATTTTTGTGTCGGTCAGATCGCCTCCATACTATAAAAATAAACTTCACACTATCATAACAAAACCCAAGTTTTAAGCAACTCCACTTGCCCATGTCCCCAACTTACTCCTAGACCTAAAGGACGTCTTTGAAAACACCCCACTAGTCATAAGATAACTTTTACATCAACAAGTTTCTCATTCTGCAGGCGTCATACTTCTTTTGCCTCAGGTAGAATCACACTATTTGGAAAACAAGAAGCCATGTTCTACTACCAGCATTTTTGCGAATGCGTTGCCATGCATTCGCAGTAAGAGTGACTTAATGGTCGGAGCTGCTGTTGCGGCACGCAGGCAGGTACTGCTCTGGTGATGCTCAGCATCTCCTTCCCATTGCGTTTAAGATTAAGATTTATTTTTTCTCTCAATCCTTGTTTGCAATTTTTACTGAGTAAAAAACTGAAACACTAATACATTTTCTTTTCAGGTGTTCACACAGCAACCTGCCAAAGGTCCTAGAAGGTCTACGATCTGTAGGACAGTACCTCCAAGAACCCATAGACGAACTAATTTTAGAAAACAATCACCTTCCATCGCTACCAGGGAAAACCTTTTTTCCTCTACGCGTGATGCGTCTTATGCTTCGTTATAATGGCCTAGAACGTGTTTCAGCTGGTTGGCTATCCGGTTTAGAAACGTCATTAATGGAACTGTTTATTGTTGAGCCGGAACTGAGAAGTCTTCCTGAAGATTCATTAGATCGCATGAATGCTTTAGAAGCAATTACCATACAGTCAAACTTAATGAAGAGGTTACCAAGGTTTTCAGCTCTTCCGAAGTTGCGTTATTTGCAAATCGAGTCCTTATCATTAGTGGAAATGTCTTCTAGACATTTTAGAGCTTTACCGGCTTTAGAAAAATTACACGTAGTTGGTAGTCCTAGATTAGCTCGACTTGAAGGTGGCATTCTTCAAGATCTTCCTAGTTTAACTTTAGTTAATATATCATTCTGTGGAATATCTTGGATACATCCTCGAGCTATAACACATTTACCTGCATTAACGGAACTTTGGTTGGTTGGAAATAAAATTACAGATGCAGCTATTGTTGGGAGAAGCATTAGGGATTTACCAGCTTTGGAAATCTTACGTTTAGACTATAACTATATGGATAAACTCAGTGAAGCTGCTTTTGTCGATTTGCCATCTCTAAAGAAATTGTATATATCAAATAATAGAATCACAGAACTTCATCATGGCGCTTTTCATCGCGTTCCAAAATTACGCATGTTAGATTTAAATAAAAATTCCGTAAGAAGTGTGCATCCAGAAAGTTTTCTTCAACATTCTGGTAGTGGATTAGAAGAGCTATGGTTAGTAGAAAATGATATTAGTCACGTTGCTGAGTTGAGATCTTTATTAGATGCTCTACCGCGTTTGATTTTCCTTGATATGAGTTTTAATAATTTGGAAGCAATTCCATTTGGAGCACTACGAGGACACCCAACTTTAGAACGTTTGCATTTAGATTACAATAAAATTCATCTTGTTGAAAGGGAAGCTTTTATGGCTATGCCAGCACTAAGAGAGTTGAGATTAAAAAATAATTCCTTGTCGGATATATTAAATGGTCCTCTTTGGAATTTACCAGCTTTAAAAGGTTTAGATTTGTCAGGAAATTATTACAGAAGAATTGAACCAAGACTATTAGCAAATTTGCCGTCTTTAAGAAAAGTTGATTTAAGTGGAAATGAAATAACAAATGTAGATCCTGCATCGTTTCTCGGAACTCCTTCACTAGAACACGTCAATATATCACATAATGCACTTTCTGCCTTACATCCGGCTACTTTCAGACATTTACTTGGGCTTTATGAACTGGATCTTAGTAACAACAAATTATTAGAATTTGTTCCAGGCCTTCCACGTGGAATCGAGAATTTACACATATCGAGAAATCAAATTACTACTTTACCTCAGTTACCGTCTCCTGATTTAGATTTACCGGCATTGAGGTTATTGGATATAAACAGTAATGGAATTCAAAGGATTTCTTCAGGTGCACTACGTTCTGTTCCGCAACTAAAGAAGTTGTATATTGGAAAGAATGCAATTCAACAATTAGAGGATGGTTCTTTAGATGGCTTATCTCGCCTTGAAGTATTAGATCTACACGATAATAGAATAATACAAGTCCATCCGAATGCATTAAAAGAAACAACCGAACTTCGAGAATTGAGATTAGGAGACAATCGATTGAATGTTGTACGTCCAGAAGTTTTCCATTTTCTTTCCCATTTGAAGAAATTAGATATTAGCAAGAATCAGTTAACGGAGATTTCGCCTGGAACTTTAGAAAATACCAGGGATATTCAAATTATAGACGCGTCTCATAATTCTTTAATGGTTTTACCTCCAAGTTTACACGGAATGAAGCATTTACGAAGTTTGGAATTAACTAATAATCGTTTAAAAACTGTTAATCCAGACATTCTAAGTAGTTTGACTTCTTTAGCAGAACTTCGCTTGACGCAGAATTTAGTACAAGAATTAAGAAGAGGCGCGTTTGATAACCTGTTGCATTTAAAAACCGTGTTTCTAGATGAAAATGAATTAGAGATTATAGAACCGCACGCTTTTCATTCTTTACCTTCATTGAGGACATTAAAATTAAACAAGAATAAATTAAGAGATATTCCTAATCATGCTTTTAATAATCTACCATCCCTACAAATCATAGAACTTCAAGAAAATCGTTTGAAAAATATTGCAAACAATGCTTTCTTCGAGGTGCCTCATTTATTGATGTTAAATTTAAGCAGTAATCAGTTACCTGGACTTGATGAAGCGGGTTTGAGAAGTATGAGATCGCTGGAGATGTTGGATTTGAGTAATAATAAGCTCTCACGAGTGGCAGGTGGAAGTTTAGAGAAAATGGAATGGTTAGTTGAACTTAGGTTGGATGGCAATCAGATATGTACCGTGTATGGGTCTCCATTCAATGGAATGCCACGACTTAGGGTGCTTAGCATAAAGAATAATAAAATGATGTCATTTCCCGAGCATTCCGTTCAAAAATTGCGAGGAAATCTTGCTGTTCTTGACATAAATGGTAAGCATAGATTGCAATTACATGTAGCCATAAAAATATTTTAATTATTATTTAACTTTATTAATGGGTCTTGATTTAATTTAAATTTTATTTCCTGTAATTATATAATTTTACTATAGCATGCTTGTTTTGCATTTTTTGTATAATTTCAAGATTACAGGTACTCCATAGATAGTAAAGTCCTCGAGATGATGTTAAGATATTTGTCTGCTGTATTAATAAATTTTAAATTAGTTACAGGTTCTAATGTTACTTCACATAATATTTTTATTTACATGTTATTTCATGAATTCTAAACTATCCGAACACTATATCGTACAGTGAATGTGCGCTTGCAAAAGGGCTATCGTGCGTCAAGGCACTAGAGGGCTCATTTAGTCAAGCGTATAAATCTCTGATAACGCATTTGCAGTGTCCGTGTAGAATATGGGATGACAAATGACAAACTTAAACTTCTTTAATTTTCCGTAAAATTCGAAAAATGTCATTTGATCTGCTTTCATAGACTCTATGTGGGATTTAGATCAACAAGATGTAGAAATGTATCGTTATTCTTCCTCACTCGTTTCACGCGTAATACGTCGCGTGACACGCACAATGGTGTCACACTGCACTGTTTGGTACTTTCGATACTGTGTGAGTCAGTAAAAATCTTTTCGTTGTACCTTAGTGCATACCTTTGAATATTTCGATTAGGTGATCTAAAAATCCAAACCAGGAATTTACCTCGAAAATGATAGACTCAATTTTACAATACAAAATCGATATTTATGAGCGTATCGTATTTATAACTATACACCGTTCAGGTCTCATGATACATTGTATGTGTCTCAAATTAAAAATTCACCGTATCAAATTAAAAGAGAGATGCGAGTTTTTTGGCACATCTTCATAACAGTCTTGCACAATATTTGCAAATAATAACAGGGTGATGACCCAATATATTTGTTTTTCTTTCCTAATAAGGTGTTAATGGCATTTAAAGTACTATACGGGGTGTAATAAAAATAGTTGCAGAAAATGAAACTACAAACTACTTCTGTTTGTAAAGACACGATCACTGTATTTTTATTTCTTTTTGTTTTTATTTTGTATATTATTTTATTGGGACCCTTTGAAATGGATGCATAAATTTCTTTAATTTTTTTGATGTCCGATTAAAGAATGAACTTTGTAAAATTGGTTGCTAGTAATCACCATAAAATACCTTTCTGCCAATAACTTACACTATTCATTGCCAAAGTGAAAATCTGATTTGCAGTTCCCGAAATGTTGCTTTAGTTTCGTGTTTCCCAAAAGTAAAAATGCGTTATCCCTAAATCCAAATATCTACCCATGTTTTTCTACAATTATCTCAATTGCACCCTATATATTATCAGGTTGATGCCAGTCTTTCCATTTTAATCGCCAAAGTCAGCATAAAACTGATGTTTTAGATTAACTCCAATTTAAGAACCTTTACCATGCAAGTTTCATTTCTGTTTTTATTACAAATAATCACTTTGCTTCACTCTTTGGCATTGAAATACTTGGTCTTTATAATTAAAGCAAAAAGCGATAAGAAAACATCACTCAAAGTGCCTAATATTAGCTTTCGCACGGACCTTAAGACAGTTTGATTTTTCATTTATTGCACCGCGGCCATAGGAAATTTACCCACTGCTGATCCTGTCAATGCTTCAATAACTTAATGTATTATAATGTCTTCTCGAGCAAACCGTGCATTTTAAAATCTATCATAACTTGTAGTCCAACGGATTAAGATTAGAACTACCGGATGGCCAATCTTCGATAGTCATAAAATGCGGAACATTATTCTTGAACCAAGGCTGGATTGACTTTGCTTTTGATAAATTACAGCAGAAACCAGTTAAAATGTACACATCTAGTTGGTTTTAGAAAAGGACCTGATTGAGTGGTTTCACAGCATCCTCAAGCATATTTAGTTGGTACACCGCAGCCAAAGATATAACATCAAACTAAATTAAGCTATTAAAAAAGCAAAGTGATCTCTTTGGACCTTTCGTACAAGCTTAAAAGTTTTTTTTTAACACCCAGCATGCACTTATTGCTTTTTCATTGAACTCTTTTCTATGTTCAAAAACAAGATTTTCCAATGTTTGCAATCCCCGTGATCAGTCGACAACCGTTTTACTTTTTCTCTTCTCTTTTTCTTTAAGGCATCTTGGCATCTGAATAATATGTGGCCTTTTAGATCGTTGACAGTCTATTACGTCTGTAGTGTTTTTAAGCAATTTGACAAACTAATACACAAATATACGACTTCTTCCGGGTGGCTGGGTACATCTTGAAGACAGTATACTTTCCTCAAATGGCAAACTGTATTATCATAAGAGTAGAAAAAGGTTTCCTTTAGCTTGAAGTTGAACCAATAATATACAGAAAGAAGCGGTTTCTTTGGTTTGTTTAAGTTATTCCAGCAAAATATGGGAATGTTATTCAAAATTGATACTATCGGTTTGTCCCTGTCCTGAAAATCTTTTTGTTTAATTTGGGTATCAGAAAGCGACTTTTCTTAGTCTTCTTTCTCCTAAGAAACAGTTTCCAATGACCTTAATGTAAAATTCATAAAAACTTCATTTCCTTATTTAGCATCCAGTATGCTATAATCAAAAAGCGTTTATTGTCCTGGTTCCAACCCGGCGAGGTCAAAAAAGAATTTGCGAAGCAATATATGCCCATGTTTGAAAACGGAAGCAGCGTAACTTTCGAAATTAATACTATTATCCAAAAAGTAATGTTTAAAAAAGTTCATTATGCGCCTCTCCATGCCAGTATTTTGGTAGTGATCAATTGCTGTTATAAGCACGTGTTTTCTGTTCAATCACTTAATTTCTTTTGGAGACTGTTTATATCTTGAGATTGCACTCTGAGTATGTATTTTCATTTGAGAAATAGGTCAAAATCTAGAAGATACCGCTATTAATTTTAGGTACTATACCTACTACTTCCTAAATCGGTCATAACCCAATCTAAGCCGTCCAAAGATATACACTTCTTTATAGTCACAAGTTATAGTCTTTCTATAGCACAGAACAAATTATTGTCCAGTTTTCTTCCTTAGATCAATTTTGCACCAAGTTGATAGAATGGAAGTTTGTCTTTTTAGAAACTTCTCCCTGTAATCAAATTCAACTACTTATAAATATGCTATGTCATTCTAAATGGTTCTTCCTAAAGAGCCACATTTCTGGCTTGACTATTAGGTATAATTACTACTATTACTATTAGATGCTATTTTTCATAGCAACTTACCATTCAAATAGGAAATTGTGAAATGTAAAATTTGATTTAAAGATAAATTTTGATATATTTCTTTATATTGTCTCTTTTCTTCATCTTGGGCTGTGATTACCGGGTCATTTAGCTCCATGAATTTGATCCCAAACCCACGTAGTTTTTTCCCGATTCCAGACTTGAACTTGTCAATCCTATATAGCTTCACTTAATGTGTGCCATTTACACTATGCAAAAGTATTCCTTTGTATTGTACCCAAAGAAATTCAAAGTAAAAATTTTTTATTTAAAAAATCTGCAAATTATCTTTATTTAAAGAACATCTGGGATTCGCAGTTATTTTAAAAAGCTAATGAAGTAATTAAAATTTCAGGAAACCCTTTGGCATGTTCCTGTAGTATGTTATGGTTTAGAGCTTGGTTGCAAGAATCATCACTCATGGGACCAAAATGCAATGACGGAATTTTACTTAGAGACATGCGACTATCCAGGCAAGACTGCGCTCAAGAAAGTCGACAAGCTGAACCAGTTGCGCCAGGATGTGAAGCAGAATTACTATCAGCTCCAGGAGCTTATGGGACTTCTCAAGTTTTCTCTCAATGGATGGATTTAAAAGATAATGTTTCAACATCAGGAAATAACAAATTAGCTCCGTCTCCTGAAGAGTCTGATTACTTTTATGACGAATATGTTGATTATCCATATAATGAAACACTTATGGCTTCAAGTTTATTAGCAAACACTAATTCAACAAGAAACGAAACGATAACATTTAAACCCGATACAGAAACTCAAAAATCTTCTCATTATATTGTTGGTGATACACCTACAATTTATGCAGCAGCTTCAAAAAATAAAACAAAGTCAGCCCACAATCCAACCATACCAAAAGTAGTAAGTTCATCACCAAGTAGTAGTGGATTTACATTCTTTGGAGTGCCTTTACCTAATTTTAATTTAAATCTTAATAATTTATGGGGTCGAGGAAATGGAAGAATGTCAGAACATCAAAGATTACCAGATCAACAAATTGCTGAAAGAAAAACAGCTATAGTCAATAATCCACCACCACCACCTTCTGTTTTAAATCATAGATTTCCACCAACAATGCCTGAAATTCAAACAGGAGGGTTTATTCCACTTTTACCTGGAACAGGTGGATTTAAGCCAATACCCAATCCTCATTTAAAGCCTATTGGAACAGTAGAAATAGAAAAAGTTAATATCAGCGAATCTTCATGGCCCGTTCCCGAAAATTTCACACCAGCTACCATAACAAGAGTTTCATATCCAACTAAACCACAACAAACTGCTGATAACTTAAAAAGCGAATCATCATTGGGACATCCAATTCCTACACCGAGTACACCAACAATACCCACAAGTCCTACTAATAAAAAAGAACCCGATACGGTTTTAAATTTAAATAAAACACGTTTGCAAACCACAATAGAAGTTGAACAACCGGCTGTTATTGAAATTATTCCATCAATGGTTACTAACACTGAAACTTCAACAAACAAAGCAGAAAAGAATAAGAAGCCATCTACGGCTTCAACTATAGAATTACAAAAAGAAACTAAGAATGTTACAAATGGAAGTGAAAGCAATACCGAGTTTGTTACTTTTGTGCCTCAGTTTGAACAAACAGCAAATTCAGATCGTTTTGAAGATATTTTCAAAGAATTTGTAGATAATGTATCAGTACCAGCAATTGTCACATCGAGTGAACGTTCTAAACAAATTCAGGCAAATGCTTTTAAAATGACTACAGAAAAATCTATTACGTCTACAACAGTAATCACAAGCAAAACGACTGCTACCACAGAACATGCTTCTAGCCCAATATCTACCTTGTTAGCACCACAATCACCTCATTATAGACCACAAGGTAGACCTATTATAACCCGAGTACAATCACCACATGTTTCTGGTAGTGCACCGTTACTTGCAGACTTGGAAATTTCTGAAGATGATCAACCATCTCATTTATCCAAAAAAGAAACAAAGGACGTTCAGATTACTGGTGTAGCTACTACTCAAAAAATTGATACTAGGAATCAAGATATGAGTTGGTATTATGTAAACTATAATAAGACTAATTTAGAACCATATATTGGACCTGGAGGAACGTTTCCAAGGAGTGATAGTTCAAATGTTTGTGTGTTAGAGAATTTCACGATATTTTTAGGAATTATTGTACATTTGTGTATTTTATTTGCACATTAAAAATATGAGTATTTTATTTGTACAAAGAAATTATTTTATTAAAGCCAAAGTTTTTTTTTGAGTGGTCAGTTAAAAATAAGAATCATCATCATTAGCAAATAGTGAAGGAAATATTTTTTGTTATTTGTAGTTTATTTACAGTTTAATTAAGTTGTAACCCAGTCATATAGTTAACTGTAAGAGAAAATCACATTAAACTATTATTTTATAAAATAAGTTTTTATTTTCCTACATAAAAAAACACCAGTATATCATCTCATCAACTGAAAATAAAGATTGGATGGATTCCAATTACAGCACCTTTATTAGAGCTTAGTTGAAAGCTAGTTTCTTTGTTGATATTTATAATATTTACCTACCATGCAATCGAAAAAAAAAATGAAGTCGAAGCAGGCCATGACCAGTACCAAGTGACAATGCATCCAAGAGTAGATAGCAGTTGACAGCTGTGAATTGTTAGGTTAAATTAGTATTCAAATTATACTTGACATTTCAAAATGACAATTATAAATTAAAATTTGAATAAAACAATAGATATTGGCAAAGAACACTGTCACATAGTACAAGTCATGATCCGCTTCGACTTCATTTTTTTTATTGCACCAATACGTCGTTCAATGCCTAATGCCAAGATAACACACGATTCAGTTACAGCCTAGTACTATAAAATTCTTTGCTAGCTGTTCATTATACACAGTATTTAATTATTATCTACTAAATTAATATAGGGTGTTTCCATAAATGGCATTTAACAAGAGCACAGATGAAATCTAAGCAAAAACTCAAGTACAACGGGGACTTCATTTTTGAGTTATCTTAAAAATTCTACCACATAAAAACACAAAAATCTCAAATATCTGCATATTAACATTCTTCTTGATAAGAAAAATTGATTGTGGAGTATGTGAACCAACACAATCATTAAAATTTCAAAAAATCAACTTTCTTTAGCATGCAGTGTTTTTTAAAATGTGGTTACACTAACATGCTAGGCATTAATTGGTAACTAAATAGCAAATCATTTCATACTGTGTTGCTGACTGAGATCAGACTGTGTGACTTTTCGAATGTATAGTACACAACACCATTATTTTGTTAATTTTTATTTTTCAATTAAGAAAAGACTAATAATATAAATTAGATTACGACAAAAAACTTAAATTCAAAACTTAATTAAAATGTTCATTTCTTCTTATCATCTTTTTTAGCTTCTTTTTCTTTTTCCTTATCTTTATCTTTATCTTTCTCCTTATCCTTGTCTTTACTTTCTTTATCCTTTTTTGCATCTTCTTTCTTTCCCTCTTCAGCATCCCTGTTCGTCAATTTATTATTTATAAGGTTATGCAAAGCAACAATTGAACGAACCATCGCAGCTAAATACACAACAAGCATTTGATCATTGTTCTTAATATAAAAAGATTTTGTAAACATGTCGTGATTAATATCTGGTAAAAGATTAAAAATATCTTGCAACTGATATATGATTTGATGATTAATTGGTAATTTCCCTTCGCTAACTTGCACTAAATAATCACGTATATCTCTTAATTGTAAATGTAAACCTTTAAGTCCCAACAATTGGTTTGTAATTCTTTGAGAAAGTGTTCCAACTGTAGTATCTTTAATATCGCGAAGTAGATGTTCAACACCAACCTCTTCTGCTTCTTCTGCACCAATCTCGCTAGGAACATGCTCAAAAGTCTTAGAAGTTGGGGAGCCATCATCATGAACTTCTTCAACTGCTTGGTATGCTTCAGTGGGTAAGCCTAAATCTTTTGGTTTAGCATCAATTATAACCAATACAGAATTAGGGCAATAACGTCGAATTAATTCATTTATTGATATATCATTTTGATGGAGTTTCGGTCCGGTGTGATACCATCCAACAACTTTTTCACGAGCATTCACCTTTTTAAACATTCCGTACATATTTTCAAGGTAATCATGATCCAAGAACCAAACAGACTTGTCTTTATCATCTTCGTCAAAAGGAACTAAAAGATAAGGGCATAAATATTGTACTTAACTAAGAACATGAAGCTACTAACCTGCAAAACTGTTCGAGACATCAAGCACACCTTTGGCCCTCCAGGATCCAAGAAGAACACCAACTACACGTTTTTGATTACCTATTTTACCCATACGATTAAAATGATCCACCACACTTAGTAAAACTAAGGGGTGAACCACCACTTTCGTTGTTGTTAATTCTTGACTCGGCATTTTTGTGATGATTTTTGGTTTCGAAATTTCTGACAGTCTAGAATTGAAAATGAAAACGTCATACCAAATGTCAAAAATTACCGTGTGACTACTATAGAGGCACCGTTACTCTTACAAGTGTTGGAATTCTTTTTTAGTATTTATATATTTTATTCTTCAGAAAATAACTTATCACAATATCTCTAAATCACTAGTTTCTAGAAATTAGTGCACATAATAATAATTCTAACAGTGAAATGAGATAATAATAATAATAAATTAATAATATTAAATTATTTTCTGGCTGTGTCTACTAACACACTAGTTGTCAACCTCAACAAAAATATCAACATTTCTCTAACCTCAAATTGATAGGTTCACGTGTTGTTTTGAAATGAAATAAAATGCAGGTTTCAGATCCAAATAACGTAAAAATCTATAATTTAAGTGCGGGGAAGTCATTACCTGAGGTGAGCTATATAATTCTCTATTTGAATTAAGTGTTATAAATCATTTATGATCGTAGTGGTTATCTGAAAGGAAACGAAGAGCACTATTAAAGAAAAATGTGGATATTCGAAGGCGGATTGAACTTATACAGGATTTTGATATGCCTGGTGTTAGTACAACCGTAAGAGTATCAAGGGATGGGCAATATGTTTTAGCGACAGGAGTTTATAAACCAAGAATTAAATGTTTTGATGTAAATAATTTATCGCTTAAGTTTGAAAGATGTTTTGATGCTGAAGCAGTTACATTTGAAGTATTAAGTGATGATTATAGCAAGGTTGTATTCCTACAATTTATTATAGTTTAAATAAATCTTAAAATGATTTGAATTTTAGATAGTATTTTTACAATGTGATCGATATATTGAATTTCATGCAGCATATGGTCGATATTATAGATTGAGAGTACCAAAGTTTGGCCGAGATATGAAATATCATTATCCCAGTTGTGATTTATGCATCGTTGGTGCTTCTTCAGATATTTACAGATTAAATCTTGAACGAGGACAATTTTTAACACCATTTACTAGTACAGCATCAGCAATAAATAAATGTGAAATTAATCCTGTGCATAACTTACTTGTTTGTGGAACACAAGAGGGTCGAGTTGAAGCATGGGACTTGAGGTCAAAAACATTAGCTGCAAGTCTGGATTGTGCTTTTAATTGTGTCACTGAAAATAAAGAGTAAGACAGTTATACACTTGTGATAGTATATATTATTATGATTTTATTTTAGGCTAGAAGGTTTTCCATCTATTTCTGCATTAAAATTTGATGGTGCTCTGTCATTGGGTGTTGGAACAGCTACAGGACAAATTTTATTGTATGATATTCGTTCAAATAGGCCGTTTTATGTTAAAGATCACATGTATGGATTACCTATAAAAGATATTGATTTCCATTATCAACAAGATCTTGTTTATTCTTTGGATAGTTCTGTATTGAAAATATGGGACAAAAATAATGTAAATTATCAAATCTTTTATTATAATATTCAATAACTAAAATTAATTTTAGGGCAAGCTTTTTACATCAATAGAAGCGAATTCTGACTTTAATAATCTTTGTATTGTACCAAATACAGGATTACTTTTTATTGCTAATGAGAATCCAAAGATACAAACTTATTATATACCAAGTTTAGGTCCAGCACCACGTTGGGCTAGCTTTTTGGATTCTCTTACAGAAGAACTTGAGGAAACAAATGCTGAAACTGTTTATGATGATTATAAGTTTATAACTAAGCAAGAATTAGAAAACTTGGGACTTGAACATTTGATCGGAACAAATTTGTTACGAGCTTATATGCATGGGTAACTAAAATGAATTTTATAGAAATTAAGATTGTAATAATTATTATTTAATTTAGATATTTCCTTGATGTCCGGTTATATAAAAAAGCAAAGGCTGTAGCAGATCCCTTTGAATTTGAGGAATATCGTAAAAAGAAAATACGTGAGACTATTGAGAAAGATCGTGAAAATAGAGTACAGGTTAAAAAGCTACCTAAAGTAAATAAAGAATTGGCATTAAAACTTATGGATGATGAAACGAAAGAAAAGAAGAAAAATAAGATTACAGGACCAAATCTTCTTGCTGATGATCGTTTCAAGGCATTATTTGAAAATCCTGACTTTGAAGTTGATAAGAATACTGATGAATATAGATTACTTAATCCTGTTTTGTCGAGATTGGATAAAGCCAAACAAAAGGAACTTCAAAAGAAGTTGACTGAAGCACAAGAATTTGAACCAGTTGAGGTAAAGTCATCATTTTAGGACATTTAGTTGTAAAGCAATTTGTTGAGGATATTTGAAATGGACCAATTAAGTTTGTTTATAAAAGTTTTGTATTGGAACGCATTAGCAAGGTTTAAATAGTGTAAAATCACTGTAAACAACACTCTGATAGACGCAACTTTGTTGCAAGACATGATCATATCAAAGTTTATTGCTGTTTAAGATTTAAATGTAGCAAAACAAAACATTATTGTTTACAAAAACACTGTGTGACATTACTCTTTCTCTTTCTACTACAAAATTTTAGTTGACTCTCCTGATGTAAATGGTTTGGTAAATTGCATCATTTATTCTTTTCTTTTGTGTGGTTGGTTAATCAGAGCATTATTATAACTTTCTTATCAAAATATCAAAGACAAAGATTTATTATCCGTAGAAATTAATTCTTTTGATGGTTTTTAATGAGATTGTTTGCCTTTAAATGAATCTTTAACATATAGAAAATTTTATTTTCTGTTATTTTAGAACTGGTAAAAATATCATTTAGGGTACAGATAACAAAACTGTGCTGGCAGCATATTGACCTTAAAGGAACAGTTACTTAAACTTTAAGAACTCAAGGAGAATTTAAATAATAACTTTTTATAAGTATTGGTAAAAGCAGCAGATTTCTAACTTTTTCTATTACAAAGTGACTTGAGTTTCATATTTATAATAAGCATTGTTGCTTTGTTGTAGAAGTAGGATGATTGTTCATTAACAACAAATTTTTGATAAATCGCACATTGCTTGGCTGATCACAGTAAGAGTATTGAGTCTTGTAAAAATCAATGCAATGGTTTCTTCTTTTGTAACTAAATGGTTGACCAGACATTATTAACAAGTTATTTTTTGATGTCTCTCAAAAATCATGGCATTCTAGATTACACAAGTTGTATAAATATCATTATATCTTTGATATTATTTAAAATAAATATGTCAAGACCTACTGTGATTACCATTTAAAAAATTACTTTTTTGTTGTAACTCGAAAACTATTGAATAAAAGAAAAATCTAGTAAAGTAGTTACTTTATTCTAGGCATCAAATCATACATAAAGTTTTCAAAAAAATTGATTCCAGTTTTTCAAATAGCAAAGATACAGCCACTTGATGAAATTAGAAAAGAATCAATTTTGGCCTAAACTCAAAAACAAAAGAAGATATATAAATTCTGATTGCACCAATGAACTCAAAAGGAAAAAGTAGACCACTCTGTATACTTAAAAAATGCTAACATTAAACTGCAAATAAAAAGAACATGTGTAGTAAAAAATAATAACATTGGTAAATGTCAATTATGAATAGTAGCATTCAAAAATGGTCACCTGGTTACCGAGTGTAACATAACCTTGCATTACAAGAATTTAAATTTAAACTAAGATTCTTTTGGTCTTAGGCCGGCTAATCTCAGAAGGTGGCCTTGAGCATGGGATAAGGAAGTTATATATACAATAAAACAAAGTAATAATTAATACATATATTTGAAAAACCAATTAAGAAAAAGGGCGTCGGTGTTTTTACAAAAAAAAAAATACAAAAATTAACAAAATAAATAATATACAAAGTTCAGGAAATGATTAAATTATTAAAGATTATAAAATTCAAACAAATGCTATAAAACTTTGTAGATAATATAATAATTCTACAATAGCTTTCAAATAAAAATATTTAATTTCATGTGAAAAAATAAGTACATTTTAAAGAAAAATTTTAAGGAGTCTTATCAACTCACACCACTCATCTAATCTGATAAGACTGAAATATTAAAAATTTGGAAAAAGTCAGAAAAATTTAATTTTATAACAGAAAAATTTAATAATTACCAAATAATCTAATAACAATAAATAAGATTTACTAACAAAATGTATAAGGAATGAAAATTTAAGCAAGAGAAAAATGAATTTTTATTACACAAAGCAAAAATTTAAATATCAGAAAACTACACAAAAACTTAAGAACCGTAGTTCAAGAAGTAAAACCGCGAATTTCTCCATGAACAGGCCTGCGTTTCATTGATGAATGTCAAACTGTAACAAACTTATAACATGATAACAAAAACCTTTATAAGTTGCAGATTCATTGCTTAAGGTATATGATTAATGTGATAGTAAAAATACTTCTTTAAGTTGTATTTCTTTTATTTGTATTTCACGACCTGAGGATGCCGTTTACATTTGGCAAAACTGGTCATGAAATATAAATAAAAGAAATATAACTTAAGGAAGACTTTTAAAATCACATTAAAAACCTCTTATATAATACTAATGTCTTTCTAAGTCTTTAAATATAATCAAAATTATTAATTAAATATAACAAGAAAGATTGAAACTTATGATTTCTTTTTGTTGATAATAAAAAAAATTTATTTATATCAAATTTTACAAAGGGCGTTTCCATAGAAATTTACAACAAAATATGATTGGCGGTGACATGAAGATTTTCGAAGAAATTAAAAAAATTCGTATCTGAATTCGTACATTCTGTACGTCTGTTTGTCTGTCTGTTGGTCTGTTGCCATGTTTCCATAACTTTACGGGACATTATATATGAAATCAACTTAGAATTTTCTCCTGATTACAGATATTTTTTTTAAAATTAGGTTAAATAGGTTCTCAATAGGGTATTGTGAGTTTGAAGCTAAATGTGAATACAACTCAGATAAGACCAACAAAATATTGGGAAGAAAATACAACTTACCCTCACACTACTGAGGCTTCACACAAAAAAACTTCAAAAAAAATTACACCCTCTCCCTTCCTAGCACAGTCCCAATGACTGCTTTGGTTACAGACTGAATTTAGGATGAGCAAGCAAAAACTCGACAGACGACCACAGCTTCGTTAACCAATCACAAAAGTCCACATTCAGGCTTGGAAAATTTAACATAAATTTGCCCCAATGAACAGTTCCAGAGTAAAATATTAAAAAATTCTTATTAGAGATGATAACAAAGATTTTTGTTAAAACTAATCAACTAAACCGGGAAAGCAAAATATAAAAAAAAATAGGAAACAGAATTCACAAATGAGCTAGTATGATACAATTTGCTAATTCTATCAACTACAACTAATCAATCATAGTATAAGATGACCAGAGAGCCTTATCAAATTGTTAACCAGATCTAAGTTGAAAGTAAATGATCAAAAATACCAGTAACAGTTGTAACCAGTTCGTTTTTCTACAATAAGAAAATAAAAACCAGTGAAAATGCAAGCATGATCATGACAAAATTTAAAATTAAAAAAAACTCGATTATCTCAGAAAACTATTCGAGATATCAAAATATTGATTATGTATCTGTAATCAGAAGAAAATCCTAAGTTGATTTCATATATAACATGTCCTGTAAAGTTACGGGAACATGGCAACAGATACACAGACAGAATCTATGAATTCAGAAATGAAGTTTTTTATATTTCATCAATAAAATGAAAACCTGAGTGTTCTTTGTGCTTAATATTAATAAATAAGATACTTCTAAATCTGTTTCTGTATAGTTAGTTGTGACAATATAACTCTTTTCAATTTTACATACATTAATGACAATCAACAATACTAAATCAGATTTGAACAGCCATTACATTCATACAATTTGTTAAAATCACTCATAATTTCAATTGAATTACATAATTTAGAACATACAAAGCCAATCAAATTTTATATTTTTTAGTTTTGTATGTTACAAGCAAGCCAGTAAGAAACAAAATAGCCAAAAATGTAAAATATAGAAAGAATAACTTTTGGTTGACCCTGTATAATACAGAAAAAAAGACAATTGAGCTCTTATCATAAATTTAGCCATGTACATAAAAAACTCTAAACAATTTTTTATCTCTCTGTAGGAGGAGCTTGAAGGTAAAAATAGCTCTGAAGAATCGTCAGAATTTGATGATTCTGATGAAGAAAGCTCAGATGATGATCATACTTGGACAAAAGAAGTTAAAAAGCAACATAAAATTATACAAAGAGAACACCGTGAAAGGGAAAGAATAGAGCAACTGAATCAGCTTGCAAATGGTGACTATAACAATGAACAGGCAAAACAACCAAAAATGTTTGAACTTCGACAAGGAGAAGAGTTCAAAGGTATTCAAAGTTTGAAACGCAAGATCAACAAGTGAGTAATTTTCTTCTTTTTTTTTCTATTTTTGTATGAATTGTTTATCATAAATGTAAATGTTATGCAAAAAATGCATTAATCGATAAAATTATTCTTTTTTATCTTAAAAAGTTAAATGTCTTTGAACTACTTTTGTTACTTTGTAGAACATCGTTAGGAGAACGACTGGAACATGAAGATTCATCTGTAAAATTATTGGGATCTGTAGGCAATCGGGAATTGACTTTCTCAATTAATAAAAATAGGCGTTATAAAGAAATGGAAGAGAAGAATAAACGACACAGAGAAGAAAGAAAGAAATTGGTACGTTCTGTAACTGGAATCAAATTTAAACGAACTCCATATTCAATGGGTAGAGGCAGAAGAAAATAGGATAGAAATTAAAATATTTGAAATCATATCACATGTGAATTAAAATTTAATTTAATAAAATTATTTTATATCATTATCCTGTTAGTTATTTGTAGATAGTCATTAAATATGATAATGAAGTAATTGACTACAGCAGAGGTTATCATTATCAGTAGGTAACTGCAAAATAGAAATATAAAAAAAAATAATGAAAGCATGTAATCTTAACAAACAGATCGTGTCTCTGTCAACATGTGCAGTGTTCCCAACCATAAATAGGTAAGTTTATCAATTGTTTTCAAAAACCAGATGTACACCAAAAACAAAGAACAACAGTTTTATATGTTGTTTATTCAAACAAAGAGGATGTGTTAAATTTTCAGCCACAATGGACAGTTCACAGGACCTAAAATCGGAAACTGAAAATGTAAGAGCTGCCCTTTTACCAACTTCTTCTGATATTTCTTTAACACTTTCGGTAAAATTACCCCTTTTATTATTAATTACTTTATATATTTTTTTTTTGACTTCAATCACATTCTGTTTTAGGAAGGCGATATACAAGAAAGTCCATATGGAGAGAATCCATCACATTTAAGTGTTACTGCAGTATTACATTATTGTAAATGTAAAATTTTACGTCCATATCTACGTCTTTTAAGTATAACTGGTTTACGTCCTTTATCCGTCGATCAGATGGAAAGCTGCACATGTTGGGATGTAGCCGGCATATTTTATACAGTTCAAGTGGTTGTTCTCATGCTTGTTGGATATCTATTACAATACATGGCTTGCTTTCGAAGAGATCGAGGTTTCTGTTATAAGTTAGTGAGTGCGCCAAGTACATCCGTACTAAGACAAATGGAAGATGAGATCAACTTAGAGCATAATTTGCAAAAATATGAGCAAATTTGTCATGGTTCGGCAGTTTTTAGTTATATCATTCCAAGCACATTGCATTTATTTGCCTATCTGTATGGAGTTTTTGTTTTTCGATCATCAGACAATGATCAATTACCAAGTTTAATGGAAAGGGTGAGTTTTTATCTTATAAATTAGTAGTTTTGTACTATGAACTGGCTGATAAATAAGCATTAGATTAATTATTTTAGAATCTCAAATGTCTGTATTGATAAAAAAGATTTGTAACAGTGGAAAAATCTCAATTTAGATAAAGTTTTTTAAATGAGCCAATCATGTAGTGAAGTTACATATTAAATTTAAAAAATCAATAGAAGAATGCACATGTTCTAGACAAATGTCAAGTCACGTTGTGAAGTTATTTACTGCTAATTAGTTTATACCAACAAAATCCTTAGAGTTTACCATGTACTATCTAATTAGTAGTTTTGACCTCTAGAAATTTTTTATTTTTCTATGAAGCTGAAACTCTATTTTCTATAATTATTTTATTTTATCTGTAAAACAGTTAATGTATTGTTATGATTTATCAAATCAAATTCAATAATCTTTTTTTAAGCTTTAATGAGAAGCCAGTTTGTTTCGTAGAAATTTTTAGCAAATTCTTGATAATTCAAATTAATCAGAAGAACTTAATTGCTATTAACAAAAATGTGACTGGGTAATATGAAATTACAAGAATAGAGATTATTTTAGTCATTGCTTATTTATATAATTATTAAACAGATAAGAGGTGATCAAGACAAAAACTAAAATATTCATAAAAATCAAACAAAAGTTTTATTTAAGAAACAACAAGTTTAAGTTTGTAACTATATCTTGTCAAAAAAATAACTTTGAAAGCAAGGAGTTCCTGAACCACTTCTTAAAAAAACATTCAATTATGCGGTAAATTTCTATCACTACATTTTCATATTAAAAATGAAGTCCAGGACAATTTATAAAAATTTGAAATAGTATCGATGCCTAATATAATTAAGGTTTTTCCATCTTTTCTTATTAAGTAATAAAACAACAAAACTTAATGTTTTGCGAATATAAGTTTTTATTTTTATTTCTGACAAATGTTTCACTGTAATAATTAACAGTAGGTATTTATCAGAGACTGCAAAATAAAAAGTAAATAAACATATATTGTCGTGACTATCTAGTTATGATTCCAACATATCTAATTTGTGTCTTGTCAATAATGCAAAAGTCTACGAGCTTTATCATGTTCCGTACTATTATTTAATGATTGTTTTTTTACATGTTTCACATAGTTTTCATTTATCGAAATAGTATCTGTATCCGTAAAAGGAAAATGTGCTGTTTATATCCAATATCAAAGTTTCTTTGTACTTAACTTATGTAAACAGTTAAATGTATGATGTCATCCAGTTGTATATTCATATATTCTTTTGTTTATTCATTAAAATAAGGATAAGTAAGACTTCTTAGTAAAAAATTTGTCATTTATTGTTTCATGCAATCCTTGATTGGTTTATTTACATATCCAACTGAGATTAGACTTACTAAAACAAAGATCTGTGGTGAATTAGGCAAAGCGATTTGTTTTATAATAAAGAATTTATCACATTTTATAATCTTCAGAACTAAGATGAGTAATTAGAAAATATTAATAAAACTATCATGGGTAACATCTATAGAAATTCTTAGAGATGTTAAAACACCTGTCGTTTTCAAAATTATGAAGGGTGCCAGGGTTTTTAAAGCTTTTAAGACTGGGTGCCAAGTCTTTTTTTGTACCCTATGGAACAAATCACCAGAATTATTCAAAAATGCATAAATAACTGAGCGATTGTAGCAGTAGATAGAAAATCAGTAATAGCTAACTGACTTTGAGTGCTAAAGTGCAATAAATCTTTTACATAGATGGTTAACTGAAAGAAATACAATGCAGTGGTAGCCGTTGGTTCCTCTGTGTGTTGTAATATTTTAATAGGGATAGTTACTAGTAAAAATAAAAAAAATTGAATATTTTTAATTTTTAAAGCTAAAAAGATTTTTTTTATTAAAAAACATTTTTCAGTTCATAAATAAACAAAAACATTTATTAAAACTTCTCAACATGCTTAATCAACTAAATAAATACAGTACCTAATCAAAACGTACCCTTTTTACAGGTAATTTTCATAAAGAGAAGAAAATTAATAATTAAGGTATCGACTTGGACAATTTTGGATTAATACAAAAATTTATTAGTACAAGAAATATTATGCACTTTCTAAACTGATCACATGTTGCACTCTGTAGTTCTTCTTATTTTCTAGGAAGGCACTTTGTAACTAAATCAGATGAAATTTAACAATTAATAAAGGTGTTTACCACAATTGAGTCGACTCTAAAAGTAAAACCTACCTGTCTTCATTATAACTAAAGCCCGGATTCACGTGCAGTTGCATCTTTTTTTTGCTAGTTCGTAAACGGTCAACCACAAGTTATTTATCCTAATTGGGATGTGTAGATCATTTTAACATACATTTCATTTTGCACAAAATTGCACGTTTTGGGGATTACTACATAAAACTGCACATTTACCTGTTTTTTGAAAATTAATGTACTTTTAGAAAAATGTTTTTTATAAATTACACTTAATATGACAAAAATCCTACTAAACCAAAATAAACCGTCTCTCTCTCTCTCCTTCCTAGAATTTTTTAGATGAACCAGAGCAAGGGGAGGCGGGTTTATACTTCCAAGAAATTTTGAATTACTCTCTCTCCCCTTCTCACTTTTCTCTTCTGGAAGTGATGTTTTGTTTAGTTTTCAGTTGTCTGTCTCCGAAAAAGTGTGCGTTTTTTTATGCTATGTTTTAAAATGCCTAAAACGGCAACCAGTTTAAGTTCTAAGATATGAATTTGGATTGAAAAATATCCAGAACTAAAATCTGATGGGAAGACAATCTACTGTGTACTTTGTCATAAGGCTATAGGCAGTGAGAGAAAATCACAAGTTTATGTTCACTACAATTCGAGTAATTTAATGCTTGTAAATTTCTTCTCCTCGTGTTTTAGAGCTGTTGGCACTATGCTAAATTTTGTGGAAATTCTATACAAGAATTTTTGTTGTAGCGAGTTGTATGCAATTATGCATACTTTTTTTTACAAAATTTCTGATATGGGCGTGTGCAGTATCAATCTATTTACAGCTGTTTGTAGTGGCCTCTAATGCAACTCATAAACATAACCTCAAATAATAGGGAAGCAAGTATGTGTAGACGACGATCAGCTGACGTCAGTATGGGCTCACGTTTTCTGCCCATTTTCTGCAAAAAAAGAAAAAGACTAAAGTCTTAAGTTTTAAGATGAAAACTATTATTTCCATATTTTTAAGGAAGTGGAACCAATATCTTGTTAGTTTAACTCATTTTTATTATTTGTCTTTTGTTTTACATAATCTAAAGTTTTTACTGCACGATTTCAAGTTTTTATTGTACATTCTGGAATTTTTTGCTGCACGAAAATTGGGCTTTAGTTATAACAATTCTCCAAACAATTACTGCAGGTACGCCTAAGTAAAATCTTATTTCCTTTTGTTTGCTTTTATGGCTGATTCAATTTTCATAAATGCCTCAAATAACCAAAACAAAAAACAACTGAAAAACGTGAATATTCTGATGTAAGTGGGGCTAGGAGTCAAAATACATATGTCAAAATTATGCAGATAAATTTGAAATTGAATTGAGAAATTCAAATAATTAGTGACACCCAAAGAAAACCTCCAAAACATCCTTTAGGTGCCATTAGTTATGGCATCCATTTAGAAACATCACTATTTTTGACAGGATGAAAACCGCCACTGGGTGTTCACCTTTTGGCACCATTGCGTTAAAACCCATAACAATGTAGTTTAGAATAGTCCCCACCTCTGTTATTTGGACGAAGAAGAGGCAACAAAGTGTATATATTGGCAACAAACACTGAAATTTGTCAATCCTAGTAATGCATAGCTAGTACACGGGTTGCCAGCAAACAGTGGAACAGTCAAGATGGTTCAGCATTTGGCCAAAGATCTCCTCAGTTGTTCCTAGTAATAGCTGGTCTATTTCAGTGGAATTTCACTGGAAGTGCCCGAACAAGTCTCAGTTACATTGTTTACCTACTTCAGTCATTCCCTGTAATACCTTATTTGGGTAAACAATGTTTCTAGTACATAATAATTATTTTTGTATATTTTCTTAGTATCTTTTATTATAAAAAGTATGTCAAAGTACAACAAAAAAAAATAAATAAATACAAACAAACTTAAGACTGAGACAATAAATGTTACTGTGCACCTCCTGAAGTAAGGTCACCAGTCCCTGCTGCAAATGACAAGACTTATTTATAAACCTTGACTATCTTTCATACACAGAGAATGATCAGTTTAAGGAAGGAAAATTACCACAGATTTTCCAATAATTGTATTTCTGAAGCATCATTTGTATTTCACAATAATCGATTGTATTTCAAAAATAATCAGAAAGGATCAATAATTGTATTTCAGAAAAGATCAGTTGTATTTCAAATTAGTCAGTTGCATTTCAGAAAGTGTAAATTGTATTGTTAGAATATACCAGGTGTTCCATTTAACTTAAGACAACTAAATATCTCGAGAAATAAGCATTGTACGAAAAAATGTTTCAAATAAACCTTTAATAGTATCAAGGAAGACTTCTGCCTGTGTAAAAACTAGCCCGCCCCATGCGGGTGAGGCGGGGGACAACTTTGAAATCTCAAGTGGGAACCCCTACTTTTTATTGCAGATCCGAATTTCTTGAAAAAAAATGCGTAAGTTCTGTTTGAAACATTTTTTTCGAATCGTGATAGATGGCGCTGTAATCAGTGAAAATTAGTTTTTGCCATTTTCTAGAAGAAAAATCAACCGCTTTTATGCATAACGATTCTAAAATTATTGTCGATTGAAAAGCAGTGTCTCTGATGTCCGACCATGGATTTTGCATGATCATAGATGGCGTTGCAACCGGAAAAGCTGTAGAAGACGAAACCATTTTTATAGCTTTGTTAATAAAAAATAAAGGAAGAGTAAGAATGGATTATGTGGAGCTTACAGAAAGTAGAGTTCTGTCATTGTTAAAAATAATTTTTAGTTGCCGTCAATAGATGACCAAATAGATCAGTTGCCTGAATATACATTATTTTCTGGTTTTTAACAAAATGTCTATTGTAAATGATACATTTATTAAATTGAGATTCTTTAGTAGCTTTTTGATTATCATGAACCACAAAATCTATTCTATATATGAATTTCATTTTAAGAAGTTTGTGATTCATTATCATAAAACAAAGGAGTAAAAATGTTACTATCTTGCTGTAATTATAAGACTAATCTATCTTCTTGAGCTAACTAACAACTGCTTAAGAAAAAATCCAAAATGTAGAAGAAAAATGCAGTAGCAGTCAGTGAGCTAACTTCAGGGTTGACTGACTGCTTGATTGGTTAGCTTATGTTTAATTTGGCAATTTAGACTATTCAAGTGGTCTGGGCCTATTCTGAAATTAGACCATTAGACTGAAGTTAGGAAAGATGCAAGAAAACAGAATAAATAAATAAATACTTTTGAACTCTGAAGTTCTAGAAAACACAATTTAAGTATCATAGTTTGAGACCGTTTCTTTATCTGTATTCACATCACAGTTACACTGAATGCAACTGAAAAAGTCTTAAATAAAATTCTTTTATCAATTACACTACACGATCCATATCTAAGAGCCCCTCTATATTCTTCAGAGCAAATACTCACATGCAACTGCAAGATGTAAAAGAGCTTATGGATGTATGTAATTCTCTAGAACGCAGTAATTTCTAGTCCTAAGGGAACCTCATCACCTACCATATATAATTCCAGGTTCTCAGGAATTTATTCAAAACAATAAATAAATAATTCTCTGATTGCATACATATTTACATAAGTATAAAATGCCTTTTATATAAGAAACTAGTTAATTGATTTTTACGTAACCGTTAATTGTAGCAATCTAATCAAAATTTCTGAATTATTTTTTATTTATTTTGATTACTCATTCATTTGATTCAATTAATTATCACTGCACATTTCATCCTGCATACTATATTGTAAACAATACTGTTAACACTTAAAAGAACATATTTTTTTTATATAATTGTCATAGCCGACTTATATGTCAACTGTTTTATTGGTTGAATCGAATTATATTTGGAGCATCATTATGTTTATTTATCAAGTCCAGTCTTAACTACAATGGTTATTCTACATAGAACAGACATGAGCACATTAGGACTCTTGAGATCTTACAATCACATTTTTATAATTTATATATATTGCTTTTCTAGAACATTCTAAAATATAAACTGATAAATCTTATTGTGATTATAATGTTAATAACAACATATTTTTTCTTGTAATTTAAAAGATAATTATAGCATGATCTTTTATTGGTTATTATTAGAAAAAATATAGTTTTTGTTGAATTATTAAAAGAATTTATTCATTTTGTGAGTTATAACAATTACACAATGAATTTAGTGCCTTTACTAGACTAATTTGACATAACTAATAAAATTCATTGAAAAACTTCCTGTTTTGCTTATGACACATTTATTATAGTTTTGTAATTCAAAAAAATTTTAATATGTCAATTTCAACGTAGTGTAAAGCCGTGAGAAATATAAATGTTTGTATTTCTATTTATGATGGTATTGTAAAATTCGAAACTACTAAATGAAAGTGGTTTGATTCAGTTACATAAAGCATTTTTCAATGGATGTTTGTATGGTACACACTATTTACAAATGTTGTGCACGTGTTAAAATATCATGTTCAAAGTTTGAAGCTATTGACGTTATTTTTTTAGATTTACTTTTTTAGTTATCCACTTTTATTATAATAATTTTTTTATAGGTATTTCTTGCTTCTTCTCATTTAACAGATGGATTTATTATTCAGAAGAAATTAGTCAGGTTATTATGGATATTTGTAACTTTAAGTATAGTATGGATGTTGCTTTCATTTATCAGTGTAAATTTTATGATGTTCCAAGGTACTATCAGCTTTAAGTGGTTAGAAACGAGGTACAGTACGAATTTATTTAATGTAACTTTTTTTCAATTTTATGCTTCATTTTTAAAATCATCACAAGGATATTCTTAAATCTGAGATATATTTATTTAAATTCAAAGTATATTCTAATTTTAGAAATCAAGTTCAAGAAGAATATTAGTTTATTGTTTTATTAACATTTTAATACTGGGTCAAGTAATTATTATGGGTTGTTTATTACAGTTCAAGGATTGAGATGTAATAGACTGATATTAAATGCTTTGCATGAATACACTGAATGAAGATATTATGCAAACTTTATAATATAATTCTGCAGATATTATGTC
>VTPC01000646.1:85200-97266 GCA_011009095.1 Ignelater luminosus | reverse complement strand
TTTTTTTTCTAAGCTCTGGACAAAGATAGGCCCGTAGCAGGTTGGTTTTATTTCATTTAAGTTTCCTACAATTTTCTACAAAACGCTTTCACAAACATTTCCTGAGTAAAATGATTAGTAAACAGCTTACAGTAAAACGTAATCACTAAAAACAGAGTTAAGTAGCACCTGATTTACCTGATCTAGCTCATTTGGTGGAAGAGATTTAAAGATATATTAACAGCAGTAGCTAATAGTAATCACAAAACTTTTCAAAAAGTCTGCTAATAAGTAAATTAAGGTATATAGGTGTTGAAGAATTTTGCAGAAATATGATTAATACAAGGACGTCTTGTTGGTGTGGACTACCTTGCGAGATGTTTTGTTCTTAGTTAGTTGGGCCCTCAAGCTGAGGAAGAGAACTGAGCATAAAGAACAAAAGCTTGGCGTTACTATGGGATGTTTGTACCACGTTTCCAGCACGATGGCCCTGATTTGTCATCTCTGCTAAGAGCGGTAGCATATTAACATCCCTTTTGTTACTGGCATTGGGGTATATACTGGTATCTGGTGGGTCGGCCAGTTAGAGTCTACAGCTGGTCATCCTGTTAGGAAGGGAGTCAGAGTAAAAGATTTTCCGTCATTGGGATTATCAGACATTGAAAAAAGAGATCGACGGCGACTGTTCAGAACTACCTGGACATACACAATTCAGATGTTAAGTTTTTCAAAAGTAAGGTAGGTGTTCAAATTTAACTTTAATTGTTGATTTCCACAAACCCCTAAAGTGAGAGGAATATGCAGGTATAAAATGCTGCTGGATTTCTCTTTTGCTTAAAATAATCAGCTAGTTAACTGATTTAAATCTAAATGGGCTGCTGAAAATGTGGCACCATTGCTAGAGAAAATGATAAATGCGTTCTTGGTCAGATCAGATGTGAGTTCTAAATTTCAGCTTGTTCTTCACATTTAACATTAATAAGCACTCCTAAGTATATACAACTTTTAGTTTCTTTTATTGACATCCTTCCTGCATTCTCTGTTATAATCGTTAGGTGGTTGTTATTCTTGTTACTGTGTTTAGTCTTTAGCTGCATATAATGGCTCTTTTCCTCATTAACTTCTAATCCCATTTACTTCGCGGATTTTACTAAAATCTCAGCAATTCTTTCCAACTCCTTTTTGCTCCTCGCCAGCAGTAAGCTCTTATTTATTAAGGTTCCATACTTATTTATTTCAATATCTCTGATGATTGATTCCATTACTAGGTTAAAAAGCATTATGGATATCGGGTCGCCCTGCCTTAGCTCTCCACATACTTCAAATGCTTCTGTCTCTTCTCCCTCCACCATGAACATGTTGTCTTCTCAAACGTCATTTTTATCAGATTCACTAGTTTCTGAACATTTAGTAAGACTTGGAAGATTTTGCTACTTCTTCTCTATCAGTAGCGAAAGAAGAAAGGAATTTGCCCTTTTTAAACATTTCTCGATTCATAGGATAAATTTCAGGCTTAATAAACCGCTTAGGATGCTGTTCATGCTAAAGGAACTTCCATACACTTTTCCCAGTAGGTAGTAAGGCAACATGAGAAATATCAAATGGTTTTCCGGGATTGTTGGTCATCCACTCATCCATTGAACCGTTGTAATATGTTTTAAAAGGCCTAAAAACCGTCCTGTCCAGTGGCCGAAGTTTGTCGGAGGTATGTGTGGAGGGAATGTCAATAAACAAATGTAATTTGTTTTCGCTTTGCTGATTGCCTCAATAGTGCAGTGACTGCTGTGGTTGTCTTCAGCAGAGGGCTTGAGAAATCTGATAAGGGGGTCCAAGTATATCAAAAAAATTCCGTCGTTGGTTCAACCAAAAAGATTGACCTTCCCCACAGATCCTGCAACTTCGTACACTATACAAGTTTCTCTAAAGGTTATATTTTTTGAAAGGCACAGCTTTTTTTAAATTTTCTGGGTCAGCTGACAGAAAGTTTTGCAAAACTAAAACCTCTAACGTCAATACAATTAGAAAAAATGAAAAGCTGCTGTCACATTTGCATCTACATAAGAGAGGGAAGGGATAAGGATAACTGCCCAAGATGCATCATGATAACAATATATACTGCATTAGGAAGCGCTTACAGAATCTTAAGTAAACGTGCTGGAGCTACTTCGTAAACTGAAAAACCAGGCACAGGCTTCTTACTGTTTGTTTTTTTTTTTTCATAATAATATGATTAATATACTAGCAGTTGTCATCGCTAGATTTATTCTGTTGGACGCCAAAAAATTGCCGACAAAATTTTCTGAAATACAAAAGCTTTATAGAAGCCATAGCAAAAGATTTAGTTCGAGAGCACGTACCACAGCGCGCCGCAGTTAAATTAAAACTTTACCAAAAGAAATTCCCAAGAGCTGTAAACTGAGTGCTCAGACTGTAACTTTTAAACGATGCGTTTTTTGGCATACGTTCTCGAGTTATTAAAACGAAAAATAGGCACTATGAGTAAAAGTAAGAACGCAACGTATCCATTGCAATTAAAAGAAAAATTTTCTTGTTGACCCTAAATCGAAATCACGTCACTGGCCCGATGTAGCGTAGCACCATGTGGTAGCATCATGGTATAGCTCTGTATTTGCCTTTTACACTGTTATAAAGTATTTGGTGCGGAGAGGTCATTTCAAAATTCTCCTCTCAACTCCTTCTACGTTGTTATAAGCCTTCAAAAATTTCTTTCTGACTGAATTTACATGAGTACAGTAGCTAAAGAAAGTTGCTAAATCAAGTAGCTAAATTGTCTATGTCTATGTACATACCCATTAGTAAAACGCGTTTAATAGTTGATTGAAAATGGCGTCTGGTACCATACTTCGTTCTTGATTAAAAGAATTTGTTCTTTATTTATGTGAAGAATTGTTTGATATGCTATTAAGTGATCATAATAAAGATCGTCTATGTTGCTAAAAGAACTTGCTAATAAAGATTTTGAAGAATATAAAAATTGTATGAGAATGTCCAAACACCAATTTGACAAGCTGTTGGACCAGATTAGTCCTTTAATTTCGAAAAGCGATTTAATCATTCGAGACGCTATTCCTGATAGGGTGAAATTAGAAATTACTATATAATATCTGGCTACAGGAAACAGGTACAGAAGCCTGAAGGTATCAAGGTAAGTACAAATAAAAATACATCTTATAAAACTTTACTCAAAAATAACACTTTCGAACGAGCAAAAAAGAGTAGATTCCATGTTTTTGAAAAACCCATAGCATGTTTACCAGCAACTGGTGATAGGATTATAAGAACATATTGTGCATTACACAACTGGATGAAAATAACTTCAAATAATAATTACATGCCAAGAGGATCTGTAGATGACGAAGACGTTGATAATAATCATATCAGGTTCCTGCAGAAACGAAGTGAGAAATGCTTTAGACTCGATTACAAGAATTCCAAGCAATCATTTCTCAAGACATGCAACACTAAATTGATTTGTCTACAATGCTAGCAATTATGTCGTCTTCTTCTTTTTCCTCTTGTCTTAAGCCTCTAGCTTGTTTTTCCATTGTTTAGCCTCTTAAGTTTCTTGGGAGGTTGATGTCCAGCATCCTCTCCATCGCTTTGGTGGTCTTCGTTTTTCAGGTCGTCCATCTCTTGATATCTTTATTTGAAGATCGTTTGGCATTCTTGACATTCCAGGTTCTTCTTCTTTGTCTTATCTACCTTACTACGTCCTATGTATCGCAGCTCTGTCTTATGTCTCTGCTCGGCATTTGATCTCGTAATGTGACCTTAGTTATATTCCTTAATATGCGCATCTCCGTTGTTCTGAGTTTTGATTTCGTTTTCAACCGCATAGGTCATTATGGGTCGGACAAGAGTTATATATATATCCGCACTTCGATTCTACTTTCATGAATTTGTTTTTCCATACTATATTTCTGAGGCCTATGCGATCTTGGTTTGCTTTTAGTTCTTCGCGTAAATATTTGAAGGACATTACTTGTTCTATTACTTCGTCGTTCACAACTAGTTTACAGAGAACTGGCTCCTTTGCTATCACCAGTGACTTTGTCTCTTGCACTAAGATTTCCATATTAAATTGTGTGGCTGCCACGTAAAAGGTATGCAGCATTTTTTGTAGATGGTCTTCTCTTTCCGCTATCAGCCCAGCGTCGTTAGCATAGCATATTGTCGACTTCACATGAAAAGTGCATAAGTCCCAAAAAAGGGAAAAGGAAAAAACTGCTTTAAACTATCAATGCTATTTCAGCGCCATTTATTAATTTTTTAGTTTTAGAAACTGATTTAAAAACGCAGTATTTTCGAATTTAATCTGTCAAAAAGGTAACTCTAAATTAGAAGGCATTAAGGTCTTATTTTATTCAAACTTTGGACTTATGCACCTTTCATATGAAACCGGCCTGTCTAACCTTCTTGATCACTTGGTCCATGATTATATTAAGTAGAAGGAGGCTCAATGAGTCTCCCTGTCTGATTTCTGTAGAGATAGGCACTTCTTCGGTCAGGCTGTTGTTTACTGATATATAAGTTGCTGTCTCCGAATTTAATTCTTTAATTATACCAGATATAGGTTTAGGAATATTGTTGTTCTCAAGAGTTTCTATGACGCTTTTCAGTTTTACTCTATCATAGGCTTTAGTCAGGTCCACGAAGCACATCAATGCCGGCTTACCATATTCTATGGATTTTTCTACTATTTGCCTTACCGCAAATATAGCGTCAATGGTAGATCTGTTTTTTGGAAATCCGTGTTGTTCTTCGCTAATGTCTATGTGCTTGGTAACGATGAATTCTGTAACTCGTGTGAACAATTTTATCACGTTGCTGAGAAGTGTTATCTGCGCACTTCTTGTCTCCTTTCTTGGATATTGGGATGGTAATACTTCCATTCTTTTGGTAAGACACCGGTATCAAGGATTTTTTGGTAGAAGATTGTTATCTGTTTGATTAATTCCTGTCCTCCATATTTAAGTAGCTCGTTTGGTGTATCATCCAATCCTGGTGCTTTTCTATTTTTCAGTTTTTTTGATGGTATCTTCTCTTAAGGACTTGCTTAGTAACATGATTTCTGTGGGTGGTGTCGTAGTGTGCTTTTGGCTGCACTGGTCTTCTTGGTATAGCTTTCGAAAGTATTCCACCCACGTGCCTTGGCTTATTGGAGGTGACTGAGCGTATTCATTCGTTTCTTGTTTTCTGCGTCTTAGCATCCCTCATATCTTCTTCTGAGCTCCATATAGGTCTCTTTAGATATCTAGGGTAAAGTGTTCTCAGTATTCCATTTCGATTTCTCTTATTTTGGATTTATCCTCTTTCTTACTATTTTATAGTTAGAGTACTCTTGAGTTCTTCTGTTGCAAAGATATTGTAGGTATGCTTTTCGTTTTTCCTCAGCTAGCTCCTTCTCTTGAAAACAATGATGTTGTAGTGTTTTTGGCGTTATAATTCATCTTTCTATTTCCTGGAGCTTCTGCTGCTGCATTCATTACGTTATTTTTCATTTTTCCCAACCTGTTTCGATATCGCCTTTCATGATAATTTTGTTTTCCGCTATTTTCTGTTTCAAGCGCATCTCGTGCTATATTCTCTGATAACCTCGTAGTTGCTTTAGGGTTTCTTCTTCCTCTGCATTGTGAGTCGTATTTTGTCTAGGACTAGACCATGATCGGATCCAAAGTTTGCAGATGTCAGAGTGCGTACGTCTAGGACTTGTGATGAGTGTATTATTTTGTTTGATGTTATATAATCAGTCGTAGATGAATGATTTCTGGAATTGGCCCAGATTATTTTGTATTGTAATTTGTGATCGAAATATGTGATATTGATTAGTAGCGTATGGTCTTTTAGGGTTTTGTCTATTTCGTCTTGAAGTAATTCGTAAAATGTCATGGTCTCTTCTTTTGGTTTTGATGAGTCAGGTGCGTATACGCTGAGTATATGCGTCTCCCAAGTCTAGAACTGTTTATAAGTAAGCCCACACCGTAGCTAGCTCTTTCATACTTTTCCCACTGTATTTAAGTATAAATTTGAAGTATCTTGCACTGCCTTGATTTCCGAGATGGCGCATATGTCTATTTTACGTTTTTCCATTTCCAGCAGGATCTTCTCTTCCTTTCCATCCCACGATTGGATGTATCAGCATGCGCATCTGGGAACGTTTTTTCTCCATTTCTGTTTGTTTTTCTTCTTTTTCATTATCCCTGTCTGGTTTCTATTCACGTAGTTGTTCGTATACCTTGTTCGGGCCGTCTATCCTGTTCCGAGGCATATCTTTGGTTCTGTGAGTGATTATCGATTTTTACCTCTAGTAGGGTAATAGCCTGACCAGAGAACCCTCCTCTTTTTTCCGGGCTTGCAACCGGCAGTATGACCTCCGAACAGCTCAATCTACCCCTCGGTCATGCACTTGCTTAAGTAAATAGGATTTTATTTACTTGGCTAAACAAAATACTAAATAAGCTGGAACTCACTCCGGTCTATACAATTTTGCACTATATTCGGTGTTTACACTATTACAAAGTGTGTTGGTGGCGGGTATCACCACAATTCGTCTACCGGAAGCATTTAGAAATTTTTTTCTTAACCTTGAAAAATTGATTGCGTTATACCATATATTATTGAAACTGTTATCTGCACTGAACCTTGAATCGAGTGTACTTCAATTAACAAAGTCAGCTTAATGGAAGTTAATAGATTTTGCTAGATAGCATCTGCATATCTTCGCTTACTGTTAAACAGTTCTATACAGGGTGTTTAAAAAAAAGAATTCCTTGTCCAAAAATATAGAAAAATGTCGTACAAGGTGTTTCTTAATTTCTTTGATAAGAAAATATCTGGGTAGATGTTATTATTAGAGATTCGGTAGTTTTGAGAATGTAGACAGAAATTTGTTCGTGGGATGAAGGTTTTCTTTTTTCCTCTTACTGGCATTAAGTAAAAAAAATGTTTCATACAGTTTTTGTACGACTCTATATGAGGGTCTCGTCAAAGTCTATATTACTGAACGTTGCGTCATCGTTAGTAGAATGTTTTCTGTTTATCTAATTTACTTTTTCTATTTACCTAAAAATGTATACGAGTTTTTATGTAATGTAAAAATAGTCTTTTCTGGATCTCGAGTTTCTTATTTGTCCTGTGACACTAGGCTTTTGGTTTTTCAACCTTGGCCTTAGTTCAGTTCAGTTAGGATTTTATAAGAAAAATTTGAATGGATGTGATTTTCTTTTTAGAATGAAGGCATGTAATATTATCTCTTTTTTTTGTCCATTGTGAAGCATGTAAGTTTTCTTTTTATGGTATCTGACAGTAATGGAATTAATTTTATCTTGTTCAATATACTGTAATCTCTTGTTTTGTCGACGTTGTTACGTCTATAGAATCTAACATTTACCTTAGGTAGTATCTTATATGAGAAATTATTTTGTGTTATGTCTAGACATTAAAGCAAAATTATTCTTGACAATCCTCTTTTTTATATCGCATTAAACAAAAATAAAAACAAAATACAAATAAGCCGAATTGCGAAATAAATTCCAAAATTTAATTTAGACGACACTCTCAGGGTTGAGAATAATCCAATACAAGTTGGCGCGACAGCTGTCATTTCCCTAATATTGGATTTAAATTATTGCCCCAATTTTTCTGAAGTGTTTTAGAATTTATTAACTTATTTTTCCAGTTTCGCAATCGCTTTATTGCCGTCTTATATTTAAATGTAAATTCTGAAGATTCGAATCGATCAGGACACAATTACTTTTCCCAGAAAAAATATTAGACCATTAAAACCAACTTTTATTGTCTCGCTACTACAACTAGAAAGAGTTCCCTTTTCGCATTTGCAATTTTATCGTTAGATATTGGAGTTTTACCCAGTGAAAATCGCAGGTTTAAAGAGAAATATACGATGAACACGAGCTGAATCAAATAATGTTATTGGTGCTACTTTATGTAGTTTTACTGGTATCTTTAAAAGCAGCAACGTTGTTTTTCATCATTATATTTATAAAACAATGAGTAGCACAAATCTAATCTTCTCGTTTCAGCGCAGACTGTACAAAACGGGTTTAATTTTTTTAAGTTTTTGTACTGGACAGGTTTCCGATGCAGCGATGCCATTCTCCTCTTGTCGCGGACACAGATTTATTCAACATCTCTTTCTGCACCGTTAAACGCCCACGTTTCAGAGGAAGATGCTCGCGTCTGATATTCAATTTTTCAACAATACTGTAAGAGATGGTCACACGCCAGTCGTACTTTTCGTGTAATTCATTCATAAGACTCTGCTGCAACTGTACAAGGTGTTACCGAGATAAATCTTCGTATACGTAAGCTCCTGCCTTCCTAAACACTTCAACCGAACAAAAGGAGATGCAAAATTTCGACAAACATTACAACGTTTAATCTAAAAATCTCACTAAGTGAGTTGATCTGGACTGATGACCTCTTCGCTTAGGTCGACTTTATATCCACTACTGAGAGTCGCGTGGCGAACGAGAGGACTCCAGTAGGAGGGGATAACTAAATCAAATGATGAAATATTCGGGCTCCAAGTTTCGCTGACTTTTTTACAAAGATGTAAGAAAGAAGCAAATTTATTGCGTTTTCTTAAGACGGATGTTGTTATTCGTCACGCAATGATCGACTGATTGATGCTGCCAGTGCCGGAATTAATGGAGGCGATTTTATCTCCGAAATTTACTCTCGGTGAAAGCCTTTTGTAGGCGTTTTATGGGAATTTCGTTGAAAAACTCACAGGAAATAAGAAATTTATTGCTTTTCTCCCTTTTCTGTTCGAGTATATTTAATTTATACAATAAAAGATTTTATTTGTTTATTAATTAATTGTTTTTAAATACCCGAAATGGTTGAAAACGTGAGGCTTTGACGTATAAACATAAAGCTTATCGTATATCACAGTGTAATATTCGAAAAACATTAAGAAACAAGATTAAACGATTACAGTTAGCGCTGACAACAGTGATGTATAGTGTTGCCATCAAAGAGGTTTTCGATTTATTTGTTTTTTTTCCTTTCAGCAACAATTATGTTATTAACTGTTTAAGCAAACAAAAGTTCTTTTTTCTGAATAACAAATGTAAATATTGCAAATGCAAGATGATGGGCAATCAAAATCAAAAGATCAAATAAGTTTTCTCCATTATGTTCTAGACCTTTATGTTTATAAAATAGCAGTAGTTTCCGGTAATATTAATTCAGGGGAAATTATCCTCTTTCCCAAGTTTGCAGACGGTAGATTTAACAGCCACAAAGGAAACTTACATACAAGGAATATTAGGTACGTTTGCTTTCCGACACATTCAGTTTCGATTTTTTTAATCCAAAATTTGCATGTTATATAAAAGGACCAAAAGCAAGGGAAAGTCCCTATTCATTATCGAATTTCCTCTAATCAGTGAAACATCTTTCAAATTCTATATTCTGTTGTTCTTACTAGATCTACAAATTGTGCAGCATTTAAGCTGCTGAAGTTGTACAATAATTTCTTGTATAGAAAACTCAGTGCAGATTTGATTTCTAAATATTCCATTCTGCGTATCAACAAATGATTAGTTAGAAAAACTTTCCTTGCAAACCTGCATCTTCTAGTTTTGCCTTGGATAATGAACGTATATAGTAAAAGCTCGAGAGATCTTTTTAAAGTTCTGGTAGCTTGTGTAAATAAATAGATCTTGCAAAGCTTTTCTTCTAAAAGTCTTATTTTTTTCTTTAGATTTGCAATATTCTCGCGTTTCATCTTTTCATCTACATTCACTAAATGTGGCATTCTCAAATTGCTCTGATTAGCCCTGGCTAAAACCCTTATGTTCAGCGACATGAATTTGACAAAGTAATTGCATTTTTTGTTTTCAGCAAAGAATTCTGGTTTTAAGCTTTGTAGTCCATATTGGATTCAATTTACTTTGAGCTGCCTGTTCAATTTCTTTGACATTTTAAATGTTTAAATCGACTCTTAAGACTTTTTTAAAATTGTAACCAAATCTCTTTATGCTTTTTTTTTAATTACCTCATGCCCGTTTCACAGATAATTTATCCTAAATTAAAATAGAAACTCAATAAAAGTGCTCAGTGATTCCTTGAAAATGTCACAATCGATATGGGCGCCAAAAGTCATGTCAAGGTCACACTTTCGCTGATGTGACATCTCACCAGGAACACCCTGTATATATGTATTTCGATAGAACGCCCTGGTAGCAGTGAACACTCTTTAAAATAAGAACAAAAGGGTTGTCGTTGTGTTTATAGTCCCAAGCTTTAGTTGGACAGGGTTATGGCTAAACAAAACGAAAGGTCCGTTAACCCACGAAATGCAAACTTGGGGAAATCTTTCCTCGATTACTTGCAAAATTCAAAAGAATTACATCCGACTTAGGGTGGTTCTGCTTTCCTTAGCTGACCGAGTCAGATTTTGCATCAAATGGCCTCAAACAGGGCAACTAAATTTAACGTAAATCAGACAAAGAAAGATAGAACAATCACCCCTATGCACAATGGACTATTCTAACTTGCCACAACCTGTAAACGTGCCAAACGACAAAATAAAAGCCAGATTCAAACAGGAGCTTTATAAAACCACACTACACCCTTACGAGCGATGGAGAATTTTGATGTCAATTAATTTATGTTAAAACGTGCTTGGCCTGGGACGGCGTAATTCTGAGAATCCCACGTGTGTTACAATACATATTGTACAAACTAAATCAAAACAATATGAATCAAGAAAGTGTTTGGATATATCCGCAATTGCATTGAAATACCATAAAATTTTTAAATGATGTCACATTCTGCTGGCTTTTACATTTCCAACAAGCTACCATCAAGGACATCAGTTTGAGAAGATAAAGTTTTTGTTTCTTTTTTAATGAAGACATTGTGTCTCTCTCGGTTTTTTTTCTTTCAGCAACAACTAGTTGATTCTCTCTCTATTGTTTTCTTCGTTTATAAATAAACTGATCTTGGGTATCACGCATGTAAAGGTGCTCAGCTATTATTATTATTCACTGACATTGATGGTTCAGATAAAAACCAACTAATAAAATGAAAGTTAATTACAATCGCCAAAGCCGAACGAGCTATTATAGAAGTTATTTTTCTCTTCGGTCAATAAAATCAAAATTTACTGTTGGAACGGAAAATCAAAATTGATGAGTTGGAATAAAACACGCACAAAGCAAATAACTCGCAACCACTCCGTCAGCTGGATGGCGTTGCAATGGCTTCAACAGTTTCCAATAATAGCGATCCCATTCCGTAGACGTTCCAATTGCAAAATCACCTAGAAAAGTTCGGAAAGCAAACCTCAGTAGCTGTAGATGTTGTCGTCCTTCCGGAACACTGTGAGATTCCTTGGAAAAATCTCCAGTACAATTAGCAAACTGAACCCAGCGGGTGAAGGGTAGTAAAGGTTTAATGCCAGCTAATGCTGTCATCCACCTGCATAACACATAACATTGATCAGATTTCAATATTCGTGTACGCGGACGTTCTCTTGGTGTTTCCAATAATAGTGGTCCTATTTCATAGACGTTCCAATTGCAGAACCTCCTAAAAAAGTTTGGAAAGCAGACCTCAGAGGCTGTAGATGTTATTGTCCTTCCGGAACACTATGAAATTCTTTGGAAAAACATCCAGTCTGGTTGACAAACTAAACCCAGCGAAAATGAATGGTAGTAAAGGTTTAGTGCCAGCCAACGTTTTCATCCATCTGCATAACACATAAAATTGATCACACCGCAATATTCGTGTATGCGGATGTTCTCCTAGTGATGTAGGAATGAAAAGTTTTTGACAAGTCGGAAATGTGAAGATTTCGAACTGCGTAGAATCCTGTCCTATACAGCGCCTGAAGCAGATTTGGAGTGTCAATGTCAAGGATCCGAAAGTGTCTTTTTGTTGAGTAATGAAAGAGCTTTATGTGCGAAATATTGAGTTACGGTGACCTAGACAACGACAGTGGTGGAAAAACCGGTATTTTGCTTTTTGATTAATCTACTAATTCCAGATGAGAAAGTTCTTAGCTCTGTCCCGACTTGAGCCAGTGAAGTCGGT
>VTPC01000646.1:62466-84800 GCA_011009095.1 Ignelater luminosus | reverse complement strand
TCCTCACAATTTCAATGTAGAAAAGAACATCGCTGGCAAAACATGGTATTATAATTTTATGAAACGACATAAACATCTACCATTAAGGCAGCCTGAAAAAGTATTTTAGGTGAGAGCAGCTGGCTTCAATAAAACAAAAATGTTTTTCAATCTTTTGATCTTCTAGAAAAATTAGTAGATGAACACAGTTTTACTGCATTAACCGTCTATAAAGTCGACAAAAGTGGATTTTCGAAGGTCCAAAAACAGAATCAAAAAATTCTTGCACGTCTAGGAAAATATCAAGTTGGTGGACTCGAATTACATAAACTCTGAACTTTTTGTCGAATCCAGTTTTATCAGTTTCATTGCTACAGTCAAGCCTAGTCAAGATAAAAAATTGTAATTATTGCTTGATGGGCGTACAACATACTCAAAGAATCTAGAAGCATTGCTGCTAGCTCATTAACATGGTGTTATAATACTGCAACTGCCAGGACACACAACTCATGGATGTGAGCTCTTTCAAACCAATGGAGATCTACTTCTCTCGAGCAATTCAGACACATTTAAGGACTAATCCAGGAAGAACGGTATCTCAATACCATACGGCAGTCTTATTAATCGAGGCTCATTTAAAGACTGCTGTCATCATAGCCTTAGCAAACGGGCATATGGCCAGTTGATAGAACGGTTTTCAGTGTTGCCGATGCTGTACTTGAAGGGAACGAGGACAGGCAGACACCTAAACCAATAAATCACGATTATACACCTGAAGAAGTAACAGAAACTCAACCAAATGTGTGTCAGTTGAAGAAATTCTTCTTCCTCCAGAACACAATAAATCCAGAAAAAGACACAATCTTTCTTAGCCTGCGGTAATTCTGAGTAGTACTTTTTACAAGGCTGAGCTAAAGGTAAAAAACGTACATAATTAGCAGCGGTGGGATAAATAACAAAAATAATTATTAAAAGCCAGTAGCTAGACGAGCATTGGATGACAGGACGACGCAAACGGTAATAAACAAAATCGATCCTCCCTAACAAGTAAGATAAAAAGTCAGATGGTCAAAATAAAAGGAAGGCAAAGATAAGTGGAAAGAATCAATGTAGGAGAACGAAAAGCAAAAAGGAAGACGACAACCCGTTGGATGACGGATCAGAAGTGTCTACGAAAGAAATAGGTCACCAGCCTGAAGATACGAAGTTTGTACTGACATTACCCAATTGAAAATTAGATCACCGAATTTGAACAGAGCGCCCTCTTTATGGGTTGGAATAAAAAACAAAAGTTGATGTTTGGGAAAAGAGCACTCCTACATTATTTATTCAATCAGAAAGAGGTATAGTCTTGTGAGAGGCTCCTAAGAAGAAGCTGAAGAGAGAATTCTCTACCTTCACCGACAAATGACACGAAGAAAAATGTGTAAAGATGAGACGATTTAAGAATACTATTTTACAATGGAGGAGCTAGCTAGCAGAGGAAACGTAAAAGATGAAGCTCTGTTTCAGTATATAATCGATGGAATCGAAGATGAATTTAAAGAAAAACTTAGTGTATCAGTAGTATAAGGAGAACACCCAAGATTAAAAATTTCAAACGTTCGTACGAAAATAACCTAAAGCGTGAATCCAGAGGCGAAGAAAAATCAGAAAACACTGATGCGATGGAAAAAAGGGGCACATATCTGCCAAGTGTCAAGCCAAGAGTTTGAGAATGAAATGCTTTAATTGTAATAAATTTGGACATATGGCAGCAGAATGTCCTGAGAAAAATGCACACCTTAAAGTCACGAAGTGTGAAGAACTTTATAATAAAAATGATGCAAGTTACGATAAGGCTGCGAAAAGTAAAACTGGAAAGATAGAAAGAAGTAAGACAGATTTATCTGAACTGACGCCTACAGTTCCAAAAATAAGAACTAGAGAAAACAAAGATGAATACTACAAAATTGTGGAAGTAGATGGAAAATATGTTATGGCATTTATTGATTTAGGAAGCGACGTGGTTACCATGGGAGAAGGTGTTGCCCAAAAGATGAGTCTAAGCTATGTGGCATATAAACTTACTTTACAAGAATTTGGGCAAGGAAGATGCAAAGCTATGGGTAAGCAAACATTGATGATAGTCTTAGAAGACATAAAGATTGAAGTGGAAGTGTTCTTCGTGCCAAACGAAACGCAACTGGATTATTGGTCGAAGTACGTTGGAGCAACCAGGTGTGCGTGTAATAAGAGTAGCTGATCAGTTAGTTATTGAAAGGGTTCAGAAGATAGAACAAGTTGAAAGTATTCAAGAAGAAGATGTTAGCGTTGGAGTAAAGTTAACGGAAGGGGCTGCAATACTGACGAAGTTGACAAAGAAGCACGAAGAATATCAATGGGACAAAGAGCAAGAGCAAGCCTTTCAAAAATTGACAGAGAGACCAACACTCGCTTTATACGATCCACACGCAGAGCTGCAGATTCATAGAGATGCTTCTAAGATTGGATTGCAAGGTATATTACTGCAGAGAATTCCTGAAGAGAACTGAAAACCGCTAGGCTATTTTATTCGAAACGGCAGAACGATTCCAAATGTACCTACTAGGTTGACGATTTACCGTTGTAACCGATTGTAATTCCTTAAAAAGTATCATGATGAAGAAAGATGTTGCTGCTGCACAAATTACAGCAGTATGACTTTGCAGTGGAGCATCGACCGGTGCAAAGTACGAGACATATAGACGCTTTTTGTAGAAATCTGACGGAGGAAGGACGAGAGGTAGAAGAAGCAAGGTTAGGTGTGTCTAACCTGAGAATTCATGAAAAAGATTGGTTGCTCACCATGCAATTACAAGATCCCAAGTTGAAAATGCTATTTGAAGTGTTGACACAGAAGCCAACGAGTCATGATGCTAAACAAATGCAAGCAAACTATGTACTGGAAAATAATAGAATATGTCGAAGAACCGAAGCTGGCCTGAAATGGGTAGTACCAAAAGCAGTGACGTGGAGAATTATTCTTATAATTCCAGGATTTGCAGTTACCAGAGGATTTAGAGGAAATGAGGCAAGAAGCACTCCAAAAAATTCAAAAACAGCAACAGAAGGACAAGGTGATATTCGATCAGAAAAGAAAGTCACCAACTAAATATCACGAGGGAGGTCTTCTCAATCTGTGTACTCTTCAGATAGATTGAAACGATCGTGTCGTCCTGAGAAAGAAGACACTTCAACCGAAGAGTCAGAAAATGAAGATGCACTGGAGAATTCCAGACCGAGGACGAGGACGTCCTGTAGGGTAGCAAGGCCGAGAAGGCGTGTTATTTTGGCTCTTTTAAGCTTAAGTTGCTGTGTATTTGGTTTTTGTTCAATTAAATTCCTTAGTTAAAAGTTGATGTGATTGTTTTTTTACTACAATATCTTCATTCGCATTAACTCAAGGTTTGAGATGATAAAATCCAATTTTAATGGACCCTTTAGTAAACAATTCCTAGTGTGTTTGGACCATTCAGAATTTATAAGTTGAGAAGTGCACAATATTTATTTTGTTGCATAGTTCATAGATTTATATTTCCATAACCTTGCTTTTTTGCTGGTTTTAGATCAATAATTACAGTGCTGTAGACGAAGAAGATTTACAGCTTTACGTGGAGATAGCAACGCTCTTTTATTTACAATAAATTAGATCACGAAAATGAAAGTTGGCCTTTTTAAAGTAGCAATGCTGAATTTTATTACTGAAGATGATATACGTTAGCTTCCAAAAAGTTACAATTTGTGATATTAAATTCCTATTGAGTTCAAAAAAAATTAGAAACATGATTCATATTGTTAGTTCTTTGTTTCTTCTTTCTCATGATTTTCTTTGCTACATACATCAAATAAATAAAATTCTTATTACAGGTACGCGAAAGGACATAAAAAACTGTTACAAACAAACGCACTATTGTTAAGTTGTAGACTTCCAAATGCGCCGCTGAATTGAATCTCTCATTGAGTTGGACCGTGAGTAGTCATTTGAGTAGGGCTAAAGGTTGATTGTTAATCAATCAAAATGTCGATCAGTAGCATTAAAAGTATTAGATTGCCATTTTGATTATTTGATCAGGAAACACATTTCAATTTTATTCTTACGGGTCTTTTCTAAATTTAATATTTTTTTGTTTGTTGATGATTTTAACATTGGAGAAAATTATTAACTTTCCAAGAAATTACTGTATTAAATAATATAAATGTTAGGAAAGAACAAGTGATAATAGGCAACAAAGTAATAAATTTCTGTTTCTGAAATATTTCATTTTCAACTAATCTTTTAGTAATTTATTTTTTGCTGAAGAATTCGAGCAGGCGTAGAATATTAAAAATTAAAAAAAAATATTATTAAAGTGTATTTCGAATTAAATAAACATTAATAATTAAAATTTGCACAAAAGTTGTTTAAATACACGCATTTATAAGTAAGTATACCAAAAACGTGGTAAAACTATAGCGAGTTCATGGCCAACGCAGATCAGATGCTGAGGAATAATGATATATCCCCACCCAGTATCTCTTTCTCCTACACTTGCTCGGTAGGGGAATCGAATGAGATCCTGCGAGGTTCCCAGTTATCCTGCGACCAACGCGGTGGTTGGTGCATGCGGTTACGTTATGGTTTGCTTCGTTGAATCATGACTGAAATCCGGTAACTCGCGCCTGAAAGCCGCCTTTTTCACAGCTAATTCTGCAGCTTTGAACTGATTGATGAAATTTTTTCGAAGATTTTCGAACTATTCGAGTTTATTTTTGAGTTTTACGTTTTTACCGAAGTGATCTCTGCTTGTGAACGGATTCTTTCCTTGTTTCCTTTTTTTTTGTTTTTGAGTTGTGCTTGCAATTGTTTCTATGTAACAGATTTTGTGTTGTTTTTCCAAGGATTACTATTGTTATTAATATTTTAAGTTTGAATTACTCTACAATTTGGTGCTAAAACATAAGACTAAATCCAAATAAGAAGAAAAGCTAAAACTAAAGTGAGAGTTGTTGGAATTGTTCCCCCCAAAAAATTAAAGTTTGAGTGGTGTCAACATTGCGAGCTGCAAACAATGTGTATGGATTACTTTGCCCCGGTCTATTAGGTACGTCAAGTCCTTATATTCCTGAAATTGTCGCCAACTTTTTTTTTATGTCCTTTTTGCTTTGAATTCAGAAACGTGTCGTCGAGCAGTTTGTCGTACGTTGACCTGTTCTTTTTTATAAGACTACTTTGATCTCCTTTCGATTTGATGACAGGATGGGATTTAGTTTTTTTCTCCTTTTTTTTAAACAATCATAAGATCTATTGTGTATGCATCAAGTTAAAAACTCTAGGATGCTTTGGCATCAAAAACAAAAGCTCATTCTAAATTTCAGGCTAAAAGAACGATTCTCCCATTCATTTGTTATTTGCAATCAAATCAGTTTGACACTATTAATTTACACTTAAGTCAAAGATACTCTTAGGTAAACCTTCTAAATAATAAAGTAAAATCTGTTTACGAATAAAAATATCCCCAGACAGCAATTAAGGGTGAATTATCCGTTACATGAAGAAAACAAGGGTGTTTTTGTTTTTTTTTTTGTTTCTTTTCTTTGTTTTAGATTTTATCTGTTGACATCAAAGGAACAATAGGTGTTTATCTCAGTATTGAAGGGACAATTGCACGAATTGAAAACATAAAGTGATCGAAACAACAATGTTTTTGACACAAAAACATTTTTCTCCAAATGAAAAATAAATTGAAGAAAAAAATCGTTTAAATCACAATAACCGTACAGACCAAGTAGCTGAACTTTTATTTGAAGTTCCTCATCCCTTTTGGGAGCGAAATCATTTCGCCTAATTTAAAATTTCATTAAACCCAAAAACTTTTTGGGGGGAATTTAGTTTTTGAGTTCTTTAATAAGTAGTCAGTCTAGTTGTACCAAATGTACTTCTACTCATAAATAATTTGTAGGTCACTAAGCAAAGCGTTACAGGGGTTAAAACTTTAAGAGAGAGAGAATATATATTAGTTCTCCGAATTTAATTATATCAAGGGTGGGGTTACTATAAGGGAACAGTGAATCAAGCGGCGTATTTTAATTAGATCTAACTTCACAGTTAACATCAATAACAAGGAAAAACGATCTAGAGGCTGCTATTTACAATGGCAGACACTAAACATTCCGTTTAGCAAATTGTACTTTAAGTTTTGTTCGAATTAAATTCTAATTAAATTGTATCGTTTTCTACGCTTTTCTCCGACTGCCTTTTTTTTTGTGTGTCTGCCTCTTCTTCCCGGGGTATGGTAGTAGTGCTGTGCTCATCCACGGCCATTGTGATTTATGCGCCTTAATATCTAAATGTGCCGAATTTTAACCGAAAACAGTAATGTCTCTAATTTATTTGGGTCGAATGTTTGGAAATGAGTCTAGTGATTCGATTAAGTGAGTTTACATAGCTTTACATAAATTTGCTGCTTTTTGATTTGAAAATTATGCTAGTGATGGTCCTGATACTTCTAGTTAAATCCTGATGTTTTTGCTATTTACCTGTCGAAAGCAAATTCTTGACTTCTTGATATTTTTGTTTCATTCATTTCTAATTATGGTTTAAGTGAACCAGATGTAATACTATCTGTATGAGATTGGACTAAATGAAATTTAGGGATTTTCTGCCTACTCTTGATTTAGTTTTCTCTTGTTTTAAATTCATTTGGTTTTCCAAAATGCATATCTGGGGTTAGATAGAAGTACCGCAAGCTTAATTTATCAACAAGAAATATTGAAAATTATTTTTTTCTTGGACTAATACAGTTTATCACTTTTTATTTAAAAGCATCTAGGAAGATTGCTACGGATTTTTAATAGTCAACTGATTTCGTGATGTGATGATTCTTCCTGATACCCTTCCTTTCCTTCTTCTAAAATTGTAGTTTAAAGAACGCTTAAATTAAATATTTTGGCTTAGTGGCACTTAAAGGCAATCAGTGACGTCACTAGTTACGTGACTTGTAATCCCTACTGTATGTAGGATAATTAGTTTGACACCTTGCTCTATAGTATCAGACTAGGTAGGTACATTGTTGAAAGAAATTCTTATATTTAAATTGAATCTGAAAAAGAAAGATTGCTCAAACATCACGAATGTCTATCAGCCTATTGTATTTGCTCTTAGAGAAAAATCTTCAATCGGTAGATGGCTTTGGCCAATCAACGAAGATGATGCTAAAATACAATCGTGAGCTCCAAAAGTAGCAAATTTTATTATTTCTTCTAGATTGTTGTTTAGATATTTACGAATTTTTCTTAATGAATGGCCAGGTTCAAAACTCATTTTGCCAATATCAGACTAAGCTTTTTGAAAGCACATCTGGTTCTTCCCATAAAGCCATCTTCAAATCAAAGATGCTTCTGAGAACATGTAAGTATGCCATCTACACGGTTAATATAGTGGATCTGCATCTAGCATTGCCCTAAATTAGAAGATGCAGTATCACAATATAATAAGGCCTTAATTATTTTTGCAAGATTCCAATTAACTAATGTATTAAAAATTGAAGAAATACATATAGAGACTCGGTAGAATACCCACATCTGAATAAAACTATCAGAAAAAAAATCAGAAAAAACATACAAAAACACAATACAGACAGAGCATAACTGTAATATGAAGATTCTTAAACGAGAAAGACTAACGGGTATCAGAAGAATACATCAGACTAAAAACAAAGATGAAGAAATAGTTCGTGAAAATCAGGCTTCTATATTCAGCTATACTCGACCACCATTTCACAACCTGAAAGTGTTGCTCTGGAAAATATCACAAATGTCGGATCTGAAGATATTCTGGCCTTTAAGCACGCACAAATGAAGAATGGTCCTAGTCCTGACCTAGATGGAATTTTTGCTGAAATACTAAAATTTGCATATGCTGCTGCTCTACAGTCGATCGCAACTCTGATGAACAAATGCTCGTCAGAGGGCCAAGTGCCAAAGACTTGGAAAATTGCGAAAGTTGTTCTTTTACAGGGGGCGATAAAATAAAAATAGAAAACTATAGACTTATTAGTCTACTGTCACAATCGAAGATTATAACAAATAGATTGACCAACAAGCTTGATGAGTTCCAACCACCAAAACAGGCCGGATTTCGCAAAGGCTGCAGCACCATAGAACACATCCAATCAATTCGACTGCTAATCAAAAAATGCAATATCTCGATACAGCTAGGTTTTGTAGATTACAATAAAGCTTTTGACTCAGTCGCACTCTGAGTGGTATCTAAAGCAATGAACTGTGCACGTATTGATTCTAAATATAGAAACCTTTTATAGCACATTTACGATAAGGCCACATTTCATGGTGAATTACCTGATGACCTAAAAACAAATAAAATAGTTTAAACTATGCCATGGAGACAACAAAATTAACCCTTAAATCCACAAAACAACTCAGAGTGTCACAACGAGCCGTCGAGAGGATTATGTTGGGAATTAGTTTTGAGAAACCGCATAGGCAACCCGGAAATCAGAAGAAGAATTAAAACAGTGGACGTGATTGCGAATGTGACTACTTTGGGTTTTGGTTGTTCTTCTTCTTCAAGCTAACTAATTTGAATTATCAAAAACTAACTAGAAACTTTTGATCATTCTGAATGCATTTTCTCTGTATATCCACTGAGGAAGGGCGCCAACTAATTAACTCGGTGCATCTTTGATTAAATCTATTTTAAAAAAAAAGTCGCTGGGACAATTTTATAGAAAAACCATCCCTTAAAGAAGTTGATGGTTTACGAGATGTTAACAATTGCACACTTAAATATCCAAAACAAATTTATTCGGGTGCAACGCCAAATTTTATTAAAATCCGTAGAGCAAAAGAAAGAAAAAACAAACTACCAGCACGTGTTATTTATTCACCCCTTTGTAATTTTTTGCTTTCGAAGTTTTTTTTTTGCGATAGAAGACTGTGAGAGGTAGGTAATGGAAACAGGAAACCTCGATGTTTTCCTGTGGTCTCTCTTTTTTTTTTAAGTAAAAGCTTAAAGTGGGTGGAGCACAAAAACCACTATTAATATTAATGTGGAATTAAATTGTTGACTTTTACACCAAAACCTTTTGTGGATCAGTGTTAGAGCTCATTTTTGTAACGACAAAAAGGGGTTCCACTATAAGTTTTTTAATAAATGTAATTTAATTTTCAATTACATTTTATAATACAACATGTTGATTTTGGTTTGATATAATACAGGTTATTAAGTTTTTGTTGTATGCAAAACAGCTGCATTAATATGATAGTGTTTTGTTTATTTTAGAAAATTACATAACAAAATCTGCCAGCATCTCATTAAATTGTTTAATGTATCCATATATTATGAAATGAAGCTTTATACTGGTTCATTGATTTATATAATATGTAATTTTAGAGAGATTGTTTTAAATATTCTATGAAATTTTAATGAAAATCGATTTATGGTTAGCTATAGTATGAATTATAATTCACTGATTAGAAAACCTTTTTCCTCCTCTATGTATTATACTTTATTAGCAATAAATTTAAAAACGTAATTAAAACTGAAATACATTGACTTAATATGTGTTTTAATAATAACATATTTCGTTTGAGTCAACTTTTATTGGATTTTTACGTTGTGGAATAATTTAAAATGCAAATATGGCAAAAAGCGGTTTTTAAAAATGAAAATTACATTTTTGTCTTTAGTTTTTGTAAATAAAACTTACATTTTAATTTTTAAAAGGTGGACATCAAAGGAAAAATATTCCAAAAGTTGGTAAGACTATTGGATTTCCAAGGAAACTAGATAAGTGTCTAAGTTAAAATGTAGTGTACTACATTAATGAAAACGTAAATCAGTTGTAGGTAATTATCACTATTATTGCTGTATAATTTCGAAATCTCCACTTTGCCTTGGTTTAGTAAAATATTAAATCACCATATTACCATAAATTTCAATTATGTTGTACACCTTCCAGGAACATTTCCCTGCCTATATTAATACACACGTAGTAATGTTTAGCTTTAATTACTATTCATTATTAGTCTCATTTTACACGCTATTTTGTGGTTGGAGATAAACGTACACCCATCTGATTAAAAGCTTTTTGTAAATTTTGAACCTAACCTGTCGTAATGTAGTGAAATGAAACTTACAATTAGTATCATTTTATTTTTGCTCATTTATATTTCCAAGTGATCCTTAATTTATTTTTTCCTTCTGGAGGGTAATAAGGGACTAATTTAGAAGCGTTCATTCAAAACTCAGACTAGTCCACTTTTGGACAAAATTGAGTCACTTGCAATCAGACATAATCATCTAAATATAGCCTTAAATATCGGAAGTTCAATCAAAAGCAGACATGTCCCTTTCAGAATCACCCTATATATGGAACATTACAAAAGCAGTCATAGCCAATGATGAATTTTGTACGATTCTTTGCATTCTGCGATCAGTTTTACTGACGTTTGCACCTAACCGTAATCAGAAAAGGCGAGCGTTTTTACATTTTACAAGTTGTTAAACCTTTATTTGACGAAATTGATACTACCGTTGGTTTTAATAACACTGGAGCTAGGAAAAAAAAGTGTGACGTCAAAGTAGGATAAATTGAAAGGCAAAAGTAAAATTTCGTTTTTATTTGTATGAGGTTACTGGTGTTTCCAGATTTTCTGATCCAGATCCTAAGTTAGGCAATTTTCGGCGAACTTACAATCATAGTACAAACCTTTTAGATGCAATTTAATTACAAGAGGTTATATCAAAGTATCGAGGGTTAAATTTTATGATGAGCCCAACACCAAAAACTTTGTCTTCTCGTGACAGTTGCTGAAGCCAAAAGAAAGCGGGCAAAGGAAGGTCTTTCCGATTTTGCAAGGAAAGTAATATTTTCGTGTTAAAGGAAAGCTACCACCGTATCCAATTTGTAGAGGATTTCTTTTATCAGTCTTGGCATAACAAAAAATAGTTTAATGCCGGTGTTGAAGGTAATATACGAGGCTAGTGTTCCTCAAGAGGAAAGAGGTAGGAAAAAATCATATGCAATGAAAGAAAAAATTAGAGAATTTGTGAAAACCTACGAGAGCCATTACAACGGACAAGTCATGCAAGGAATATCTTTCAAGCGAACGCAATATTGCACTATTGAGCAACTTCTACAATTATCAAAATTCTGAGTTAAGGGTCATTGCTGTCAATATTTAAAAGAATTTTCTGTATTGATTTTAACATCCAGAAATAAAGTCCACAACAGAGTCCAAGAAATCAAAGATGAACACTGGCAAAGATTCAGCAACGAAATGGAAATTGATCTGTACGGGGCACAAAAGAGAATATGGAAACTGTTATGAAGGATGAAGAAAGGAATCGACAATACAATCTCAGAACAAACATGAACAAAATGTTTCCAAGAGCTCTACACAGGTATATAAAATCAAAAATTAGAGGAATAAGCACAACACCAACAGGAAGAGAAAGAGGTTGAGGAACAGACAATTATTGCTGCACAAAAACTTAAACACAGAAAGTCACCGAATAAAGACGAAATTCACAACGAACTCATCAAGTATAGCGAAACACACGTTATTCATGAATACACCAAATTCTTCAACATAATATTAAAACTTGGAAAAATACCAGAGGAATGGAAGAAAAGCACTACCATACCAGTTTCTAAAAAGGGCAACAGAGCCGATCCTGCCAACTATCGGGGAATCGGGAAAGTACTTGAAACTCTTAATTGGTATTATTGCAAATGAAATAAGTTTAATAGCACCAATAAATGAAGAACGGGAAGGCTTCAGAAAGAACAGACCAACCCTTGATGCCTTGTTCAGAATAAGACAGATAGTTGAAAAAGCCATAGAATTCGATAGATAGAATTTGATATGAACTCAAGAACCATGACACAAATAAGAATCAATGACGCATTTATTCGCGTTATTCACACTTCTTCCGGTATACGACAGGGAGACAGTCTTAACCCAGTACTGTTCAACACAGGATCAGAATTTCGAATAGGACAAAACATAGTATGCCATGCAGACGATGCAGTTATGATCTCCGAAATGGAAGTCTACCTCCTACGAATGCTTCACACCTTCAACATACAAGCAGAAAACTTCAACATGAAGATATCGGCACAAAAGACGAAATCCATGTCAATCGCTAAAGAACCACTGCGCTGTAAACTAGCGATCAATAGTGTCAACATCTAACAAGTCATGACATGCAACTATCTAGGATGCATAACAACCAACTCAGGATATCTAGAACAGGAAGTGAGACAACAAGTTAACAAAGCAGCCGTCATATCAGGACATATCAAACAGCCGATATGGAAAAACAAAAACCTTAGCGTGAGCTGCAAAGCAAAGATATATAAAACCTGTATTAGACCTATTATGACTTATAGGGTAGAAACGAGCGCTGAAATATCTAAATCAAAACGTTTTCTAAGAACTAACGAGAAGAAAATATTAAGAATGATCACCGGACACACACTATGGTATAGGCAAAAAAGCAGTAAAATAAGAAGACAGTGTGAAATGGACGACATTGTGAGATAGATAAGAAAGCGACAAGAATGGTAGACGATAGAATAGCTAAAATCGTCAGAAACAACAAACCACAAGGAAAAAGACCCATCGAACGACCACCAAAAAGATAGCAGGAAGCTGGCAATAAACGTCTCAAGAATCCCTTCGAGGCAACCAAAACGGAACAGGCAATATGCCTTTATGAGAGCAAGAAGAAGAAGAAGAAGAAACTTTTTGTCACCTGCGTCTGATGTATGTGGTACGTGCCTAATCTAAAAAATGCCATTAAACAAGCAGATGGGACAGAAGAAGTGTCACTAATAACCGAACTCAAAGTTCATAAGGTACGCGCGGGTACCTTTTACAAGCTGTCCCTGCCCACATTGTCCACATTTTGGTATTATGGCTTAGAACTCAAGCTCCAGCTACTGTTAGTGATCTGATTCTGCACTTTCCCGTAAGAGGACACTTCTGTTTTCCGGCCGACCGTGTTTTCGGCCGTGTGGAAAGCATTAAAAAAGCAGAATGTTATTTTTAGCCCCGGACAGTACAACGGAAGTAGGTCAGGTTCGTACATTAAGGTACAGATTGACAGCTATTTCATATTAAAAGCTTGTTAAAAGGTCCTGAGGACAATAAAATTAAGGGAATAAAAGATTTCAAGAGAACCCGTTTCAGAAAATTCAGAGTTAAAAATGCAACGACTGTAAGGTGCACGTCAAGTGCCTTTTTTTAGACTCGAAACAAACGAGGCTCTTATTTCCCTTGGTACAAAGTAAGTTAGCCATTCAACCTGTATCTACTGAAAAGACGAATAATGTAGAAATGCTATTTAATCATGAAGATATTGAGTGACAAAATCTTCAAGAATTCCGTTTCTATGTAAGGAAATCTTGTCTGAAAATCCTCCACATTCCCAAGAAGAACTGGAAGCATATAATGAGGAAACTGAAGCTGCCTGTGAGTGCTTGGAAGACGACCATGATTTTCTCAAAACTACTTCTTGTGGGCGTGTGTGAATTTGAATAAACGCTCCTCAATTAAAAAATAGCCTAACCTTGGAAATTGAAAGAAACTTACCGATTTAAAATAATATTTTCCAGCTGCTCAGGAAGGTCATTTTGTAAGAAATTCAAATATCATCCTATAGTAACTTAATTCAACAAGCTAAATAGACAATTCGAAGATTTTTATTGAATTGGATCTGTCAGTAGTTTATAAAATTAGTTCTTTCACCCCAAACAGTGGATTTTTGAAATATTTACTTTTAGCGCGTACTTCAGTTGAAACCAAAACTTGTTTCATTTGCCCCAATAACGTTCTATTTGCCGGACGGCCTCCCTCACACCCTTGTTGTGACTACAGTTCGCCCCAGGTGCGCTATCGTCAAATTGAAGACAAAAAATCCTTGAAGATGCAGTTGTAGCAGCATTTTGAAGGGTTTCACCATAATCTTGATTTGCATTCAATTGATCGATTATATTATCTAAAGCCGACCACTAAGTTAGCCATTTTAAAGCCAAAAGCGGCCAAGATCCAATGGTAAGATGAGCTGTACCTTTTTAATTTTCTAGGAAACACTTTAGTATCATTTATGGTCTTATTATATCTTCTCACACGATATTAAAAAGGGCAGCTATTAGTGGATTCTCTATAAGCAGTGCAGATTTCTTTTTTGGAGGGTCTGAATCTGCATTAGTCACTCTAAAGAAGTGTTACATAGTTAGATAAAGCTGTATCGAGGAAATCAAAACTAAAAATGTACAAAACAATAACCAGACATATAGTTCAATGTGAACATTCCTTGCGTTTGGTAAGAACCTCTGACAGCTGTTTTTGCTCGAAATCGTCTTCTGTTCTTGTCACTCAAATCTGAATTTTTATTTGAGTGACGAGAACAAGAGACGATCCCAAGTAAAAATAAGCTGTCAGATTGACTGAAATGAATAAATGGTATTAAGTGTATGGGAAAGAAAGGTTCTAAGCAAGATTTTCGGAGTATGGACCAGAAGATCAAGAGAAGAAATCAAAACAATTTAAAAGAAAATCAAACATACCTCATTTAGACAGTAAGGCCACAAAGATTTAATTGACTAGCTTATATAATAAAAATAGTTCATTGCAAGATCGAATGACCAAACGAAGAGCAAGACTGAAAATACAATGGCAAAAGAAAGTGTCAAAAGGAGTAGGAGTAAAAGAATGGAAGATCAAAGCAAGACAAATAATAGAAAAGGATAGCAGAAGGTTATAGAAGGCTTTTAGTGCTCATGTATGCATGGTGGCCCACCAAAAACAAAACAGATTGAATAACTCCTATTGATATATTATGTTTAAGAAACACAGAAACGCAAAATTAATTTTTTATTAGGATGATGATGAAAATCGACCTGCTTTTGCGTTTTTTCACAAGTTACTTTTTGAATAGATGACTTCAATATAGTGAATCCTAACGAAGACTTCTATTGGAAGTTGACACTGATTTTGCACTTAGAATTGAGAAACCTAAAATAGCAAGTTGGTACTGACACACTGCAGGAAGACGCAGACGGGCAACAGTCAAGAAAAATGGCCAAGAAGCAGTTAACAGAAATATTAAAAGAATATTGATTAAGACAACCAAAGATGAAGCTGACGTATGGTGCGATGCATATTGAGGAGACAGAGTGAAACGACAGAGAAAACGGAAATTTAGTACAAAAAAAAATAAAAAAGAAGAGAAGAAAAAAGAGAAAAACTAAACAGTAGGAAAGACCATGAAAAATAGAGAAACTAAGAAGAACTGAAATTAAACTCACAAAAGAGTAAGGAATGAACCAAGAAGAATAACAATAAAAATGAGTAAGTGGGGGCAAAGACCATGCGGAAGGAAAAGTAGAAAGAAAGAAAAGAAAAATCAAAAGAATGCATATCACTCAAGTGAAATGAAGAACAGAAGTGAGATACGAAAAGAAAGGAAATGAGAAACGTAAAAAAATGCTCAAAATAAGATAAAGGCGGAAGATTCTGAATTTACGCCTATTTTGCTAATTTATTATTAGTTCACACTCAATTACTACTAAGGACGCGTATATCAATAGTACTTTAAGAATTGCACGTGCACGTTGTCTTTGTCTGAGCGTCTCAGGAATCTTTTGTATTATCTGAGAAAAAAAATAAAGTTAAGATAATAACAAAGTTACACAGAAGAGCTACTCTTGACTGCATTTGATCATACATTAACAAAGCATTACCGATTTGTAATCCCTGCAGTATTTCTGGGCGCAACAATTTAGGGGCGCACCAAAACTTGGAAAACTTAGCTTCAACTTTATTTTGAGACTAATCAATCAGGGTCAAAGCAGCTGACATCCCAGATGTTAAATCAAATGGTGATACTTTAGACATAACACGTGTTCTTCCACATGTGTAATTCTGAACCCACAGCTTTGATTTGATTTATCAGAAATAATCTTTCTGATGTGTACCATTGAGGATAACTGTATTAAGTGCTTTTTCATGATGCTTTGGCATTGTTCATTTACATTGTTTTGCTTATTAGATTTTTACTTATTAAATTACCTAATTCTTAAACGATTCATAATTTTTTAATGAGTAAGAATTCTAATGCCTATGGTGTTGCTCATCCTTTTTCTTGTATTGACTAAACTACGATTTTCGTATGTAGCAATTGGAAACGTGAGTTGGTGTTAAAAGGCGTTTATAATCCTGCGTGATAGCTCAACATCAACCTATGCCATGGCATAACAGAAAATGTTGGTCTGAATTTTGGTATTCACTGATTTAGTGCAATAGGCTCAATGGGCTTTTTAATACACTTTTTGCCGAAAACTATGTTTGTTGATCTATCTTCTACTCTATCATATTTCCAATATCTTTTGTGAAACACTAGATACTTGCAAAAATGAGGTCAGTAAAACAACAACAAATTATTTATTTAGAATTTTGCTTTCTACATAAATTGCTTCCGGTTCATAATTGACCACGCCAAGATTTACTCTAGTTTAGTTTGGGATAATCCATAACAGGTTGTGGGTGTTAATAACATGTAAATACACTTGATGTAAACGCAACAGAAACTTTTCTTAACTTATTACGTCAATTAGTTAGTTTGTACCTTTTCTTTACAATAGGTAGAGAGATTTAAGTGTTTCCAGAACTTTAACTTTTATTGCATTTAATCTTTCTTTCAGATTTAAATAAAATATTTAATACTTGACGTTTGTGACTTTTCTTTAGAAGGACACAGCCCTATAGTTTTCGTTGATTAGCCGTCACGGCATCTTAATTACATTTTTTATTCTTCGTAGCTCAAATATTGATATAACGAATCTGATAACTTCAAAAAGTTAATTGAATTATGCTATATCCTTCATCTAATTAGTTCTATCTTCATTTGAATTTAATTTAAAGTTGGAATAATAATATTAAGAATAATAATAATCAATAAAATGATTATTTTAGTTATTTTTAGATATTTATGGTGACATAACTGTGTTAAAAGATCTTCCCCAATTTAAAGTCTGCGTATTAAATTATAGAAGTTGCTACGAATATTTAATGCCTTTTGAAAACGTTAAGTTCGACTCCTTGTAACGTATATAAAAAGTACGTAATATATCAAGCAAAAAAAGACTTTCACTTCAATTCGAACATATTAAAGCGTCATTTTATAAAATACGATACATATAATTTTGTCGTGTAGGCTCTCCAAAAATAGAAGGCACAACATCCATCCACCTAAAATTGGGACAAATTTCACCGATATTTTCTAAAATCTTATTTAGCCATAGGCGTGGGTTTTCTATATGGAGAGAACATAATTTATTTATTTTGTGCATCATATTTTCTTTACTTTTTGCAAAAATATAATAATTGTTGAAATTTTATATCTTGGATGATCCGGCTGGGTGTTACAAACTAATTAATAAGCGTGGGAAATTTATATCTACAACCTTAAAAGTAACAATTAATAAATAAATAACACACACAGCTCTAGCAATATTTTGCTACCATTTGCCGCAAATCTCTATTAATCTATTTTATTAGCCTCTCAAGAATCACACGTAGGATTTTAAAAAGCCTACGCTACAGGTGGAACGTGAACAGACTATATTTACGATATTATGCGTTCACCTACGTAAAATTAATTTTTACAGTTGTTTGAAATGTGTTTACAAAAGGGATCAAGTGGCATTGGATAAGACATAAATAAAACTTTCACAAAGGTTCGTTCTTTTTTTTCTGTTCGATTAATATCACCGCACAAAGCTCGTGTTTTCCCTTTTTTCTGTTGAAAACAGAAGAAAAGTGGCTTTTTTAATTTTAATTTTCAGAGTAATCAAAGCTCATGACTTATTAAAAAAACGCCCGCGAGCTTTAAAGCGAGCATTATTAATTTTTTTTTGTATTTGTCTGTGAAATTTGAATTTTTGCACAATGCCTTCATACACATACACACCTTTTATGTGATATTGATTTGAAGTTAACAATAATTTCAGGAATCTGTATTGAACACCCACAGCGTACTGAACAATTTTTTATTGGTTGTTGATTTCAGCTGCCTAATTTAAAAAAAAAATTGAAGAAATTTTATTGTAAATATAAAATGGTAATTATGTATAGCTGTAATTATTGAGCCACTAACAAAATTAGAAAACTAATTTATAGACTACTTAATAGATGGGAGTAGTTTTAAGGAAATTAGTCAAAGTATAATCGTAGACGGTTTAATCAAAGTAAGTATGGAAATTGTATTTTGCAGTTTTTCTTCAAGAATAATATTAAGAATGTGTTGATTTGGTTGTTTCTGAGTACTTCTAAGTATATTATACGTTTCTAAATTCTCACAAAGAGTTATGTAAGTGATTAATAAAAATTGAAGTTTGTTTTAAGCTTTTAAAACATTTAAAACTAGCTTGGTTTAACCTAAAGCCATTATAACGAGTTATAACATTCATTACAACATGCAGTCGAACAGAGTCCAAGTTGCTTTTTTTCTTAAATCATCAGATTCAACGGCTTGGTTACGAGCTTGTTGAAATCAACAAGCGACATCCTACAACTCACTTTATGAGTAATTAATAGCAAAAGTGGCCTTAACTTACAACATCAAGTTAACACAGTTTTGAACCAGATAATAATAAAATAGTAATCGAGATAATCTTGCTCTAAACCACATTAAGCTTTGCTGTGTGTTTATACCAAAATGTAACTTTAAGCAGTAAAATATAGATAATGGTGGCGTTTTGCCTATATTATGAAAAATGTACAGAACTATTTTGTAAATACTTACGGATTTTCCTGTAAATCAGTGAAGTTAATTGCTTTTTACCAAATTGTCAACTTGAGCTTTGAAAAGCTGCAAACCGAGGAGCTAGAAGGTATTATCTGAATATCACTATTCTAAGTACTAGAATTGCCTGTATGTATGTACGTACTATGTATGCTGTGTTATGCGATACAACAAGCAAGCAAATCAATGTTGCAAATCAAAAAGATCAATATGTTTTGGATGCGACTAACAGAGATGGTGCTCGTTTTGTGTCGTAGCGTAGCAGAATGCAAACTCGAAATTATTACAGAGAAGACGTTGATTAGGTGTGGCGGCGTTCATGGCGTTTGCCTTCACCACTATGAAAAAGCCCGAAAACCACGATAAGACCTTTTGATGTTTATTTTATAATACTATTGGGATTTTTTCTTTTTTATTGTTTTTATTCATTTTCTTTTACCCCTGGAATATTTTTCTATTTATTGCGGGATCTCTCCATTGCCTGCGAGAATAAACACAGTTTGAAGACTAGAAAGAAAGAGTGGACTTGGCAGATCTTGAAGATTTTTGAAGAGATGCTGTTGAACTGCCTGGTTTTAATCGACTGCTGCTGGGTTAAACTTCAGGAGACATAAGACACTGTCTATGGATTCTGGCTGTCTCGCTGCTAGTCTGGATAACAGTGAACTAGTATTTAAAAATTATTCTCTTCTTCAGTCATGAAAATAGTTGGAGGGAAACGCTGATAATCAAAAGCGCAAGGGCGCGAAGTCATGACTATCATCAGATGCCATGAATCCAAAACCCGTAATGGAGTTGGTGCATGAGATCTCCTTACGACCCAAGTTGATGATTGTGATTTGTGCGCCGAAATGACGATGATGACAAAAGCAAAAACCGACTCTTTCCAGATTGTTGTTGATGAACTCCAAAGTAACTACTTACTTAGTTGTGTAGTCTTGGTTGTGTCGTTGATGTAGTGCTGTCTATTGTTTGAGCGGAAAAAAGAAACGACAAGTACTGGTCTTTATGCTATTTAGATCGAAAGTGTCTGAGTATCTAAGGCGGCCTTTTATAACTGTTGTCTAGGGAGTTAAGGAGATGGAACTGCGGAGTGGTCAGTGGGATTCTTCCATTATTCCATGTATTGTCTACTTTGTAGTACTTGCTATTAAATTCCATAATTAATAAATCAATACTTAATAAATAAAAGAAGGATCAAAAAATTTTTGCCTTGCCAATGATAAAACCCACGCATTTCTGTGACATACAAGTTTGGCAAACCAAGCATCCACAAATCCTAGTTCTCTTCCAAAACAACCAAACAGCCTTCCATCCCGAAATGATATTACTTTCACACAATTTCGACCTCCTAATCTAGGAGAACAGCAGACTTCTGTATGTTGAACTAAGTACTGACAAAATTCGTCCTTGCCCCAATTCAACCAAATTCTTTAAATTTATTGGTAGAACACCAATTAGGATATGTAATAATACAGAGAAAAGTCTCAAAGCCGGTGAAATGATCACCTGGTTTGAATTGTCTCAGAAATGTCGTTTTACTAATAACCTTTTTGTTATCTAGTTATTAGTCGTTGTAATGGAATCTTGGCTGATCAAAAGAATACTGAAACACAATAATCATCAAAGTAGGTAAATAAACAGTTGACAATGAACCATGTGTGGTGGACAGCGCAACGCTTCTCTATTTTCATAGACCCCATCAAACAAAAAACAAAACCCGACCTGCGTCATCTTATGTAGTTCCCCAAGAAATTGCTTTTTTGAAAAAGATTGTTATGGATGCTCTACAGTTCCATGATAATGTCACCAGATGTTTCAGGAATGCGGAGAAAACGCTGGAAATTCTAATAAAATGCTAGAAATCTACTTTTAACACCCCAAGATACTAAATAAGCAATAAAATCTTTGGCTATTTGTACAAAAAGTTAATCCAGAATTTACAAACATGCAATGTTGCAAATCGTACTCTATATTCATAATGTCACTAGATGTCTGAGGAATCTGGGAAGACGCTGGAGATTCTGAAGAAAAACCATAGAAATTCTGGGAAAACTTCTAGAAATCCTCTTTAACACTCCAAGAAATCAAGCAATTAACAGATTACTAGTTCGAAATTATTATCAGGCATTTCGAGCGTAGGTCCGGTTAGTCGGGCCGTCGGACCTTTTGGATTTCTCAGGTCTACTGGGTCTCTCGAGTCCGTTGCACCTTCCGGCTCTGTTAAACCTATTGAACTTTTCGGCGCTTCCGATTTATCAGGCTGTTCGGATCTTTGAGGCCCGTTGAACCTTTTCGACCCACGGTCCTTCGGGCCTCTCGGGTTTATTGGATCTCTCGGATCTTTTGGGTCTTTCGGGCCCGTTAGACCTTTTAGACTTCTTGGCCTTTCGGGTGTCGGGTTTCTCAGGCCTGTCACATTTCTCGGGTTTGTCAGGCTCGTGGACCTTTTGGATTTTTTGGCCCTTTGACCTCTCGAGTCTATCAGGTCATCTGTTGAATCTCTGGGATCTTTCGGGCCCGTTGGACCTTTTTGACTTTTTCTTCTTCGGATCTCTCGGGCCTCTCATATCTCTCGAATTTGTAGGGCCCGTTCGAGCATGTTGGATCTTTTCGACTTCACGGTTTTTCGGGTCTCTTGAGTCTATTGCACTTTTCGGATCTCTCGGGCCGTTAGATTTTTTTTGACTTCTCGGCCTTTCGGGCCTAGCGCGTTGTTTGGATCTCTCGGGCCAATCAAGAAGTTACCGGGTTTTCTTCGGACTGCGTCAGGTAGAACTCTGAACGAGCCGAGATTTCTAGGTGTGGCCCAGCTCGGCTCGACTAGTGACAAACTTGACGCGGCCGAAGAATACCCGATAACTTCTTGATCGGTTTGAGAGGTTCGAACGGCCCGACAGAGAAATTCGAATGGTCGAGAAGTCTAAAAGATTCAGGAGACCTGAGAGGTGTGAATGATCCCATAGACTCGAAAAGCCCGAAAAGTTTACATTCAATTAATATATAACAACTCACAATGATAAAAGGATAGAAAATTGAGAACTGCCTTTATGTTTGAATTGCATATTTTGAATTTCTTTGAAAAATAGTAATAATAATAAATTTGGAGCATTCTGGTGATTTTTAATGTGCTAAATTGAGAATTTTGTTTAGTTCTTATTGGTAACACTGCTAAATACTTCAAACAGTGTTAGTGCGAGTTAGAAACTTGTTCATGGTCTCTCTGAATTGTTACTTTATGTGCTAAGCCGGAGAGAAAAAAGTTTTCCAATAACTAGTTATTTTTAGTACTTGGCTGTATTTTACAATCCATTTTTTCTTTTTATTAATACAAATGCATTACTGACCTAAATAACGTAATTACTATTAAATTTATTTCATTCTGCAAACCTGAGTTATTCAAAACTCTGTAATCTAATCAACTTTGTATACAACTTCCTTCAGTCAGCAATGCATTCACCTTGTTTTATAGAGATATATAAAAACAGTAGATTTTCTCCATAGACTTTATATACTGTTG
>VTPC01000646.1:33818-62066 GCA_011009095.1 Ignelater luminosus | reverse complement strand
CAATTTGGATTTAGAAAAGGAATGCGAACAAGAGATGCAATTGGAGAAAGATATGTAGAAAAAGGAAAAAACCTGAGCATCTACTTGGTAGACCTAGAAAAAGCTTTTGATTGCGTACTGTGGGAAAAGCTAATGGAAATATTAAAAAAATAGAGGAGTAGACTGAAGAGATGGAATACTGATTGGAAATTTGTATACGGGACAGGAAGTAGCCATGAGGATTGGAGAAAATATGACGGATTGGTTCAAAATAGGTAAAGGAACAAGTCAAAGCTGCTGTCTTTTTCCTACTCTTTTCAACATGTATGTTGAGGAAATGATGGCAGAATGCCGGAGAAAAAATGTTGGAATTAGAATTGAAGGAAGAAAAATTGCATGCATACGGTTTGCTGACGACAAGATCTTGTTTGCAGAAAGTACAGAAAAGTTGATAAAAATGTTGAAATAGCTTGAAAGGATGAGAAGATAAAAACATGGAGGTTTACGTCAAGGAAGAGAAGAGCAGGTAACGAAGTATACGCATATAGGAACATAGATTACAAGCAACTGGAGGAGTTTTGATGAGATAAAGATAAGAACTGGAATGGTGAAACAGGCGTACAGGAAGATGAGTAGAATCTTGAAGAGTGAGATATGGACTATGATGAAGAAGGATACGAAAAGAGTAGAAACGCTGGAGATGTGAGTCTGAAGGAGGAGGATGCTAAACATCAAGTGGAAAGATACCGTCAGACAATTCTGTCAAAACATCTAGAAAATCTAAAAATCTTTTCCTTAATTTATTTGGTTTTCTTATCGAACCCATACTGTCTACTGTCTTCTACTTTAGTAACCAACTGTGCACAAAAGTGCAAATAATAATTTCAAATAATCGTAATCGGTTTTTACCATAAATCATTTGGGCCTTTTTTTGAACGAAATATAAATTAATTTAATTAAAAATCAATGTGTAACATTATCTGCTAATTTCAAAATTCTCCCCTTTCAAGATTGTAAACCGTTAAAGAAAAATACAATAAATCTTGCAATATTCGATATAAGTAATGAGTTTGGCTAGCTTTCGTAGGTTAAAGCGTAGATAAAAGTATCTGATAAATGGAGCTTCCAACATATAATTTGTTAATGTATATATATATATATATTTTTTATGGCCCTCTAGGCTCAAAAGACAAAAATATAAAAATGATTACTTCGTTTCGCGTTCGTACTATAGGCGACAAAGACCCTTTGACATGCATTCGTGACGCACATAAAGTATCTTTTTGAAGGAGGAGACGCGTGCGTGATTGCGACTAGATACATATATATATATATGTAGTGTGTGTCAAATATTTCTGAGAAAAAGTTTTTGTTGGAGTTCTTAAGCTTGCCACTGGTCTTTTTTCTATAAATTTATCTTTTTTTTTCTGGTCGCTTCATTTAATTTTTTATTTTTACTGGAGCTTTCATTTTTGCTTAATTAAAAAAAATTGTTTAACATTACTATCGCTAGTTGAAAATAATAAGGCATTTTGAATGAAGAAGTGTTTCAGCTTTGCACCCTTACGTAATAATTCAAGAGCTGTAGGCATTTAAAATAGCGAGAGCTTTTATAACAACTTTTAATTATGTTGAGGTTTTAATTAAAAGTAAGGAAAATTATAAAATTGAATCGTAAGAGGATTGTTATGAAATATGCTTGAAGCCATCTTCAGAAATCTCCTAGTTTGAAAATTAAAGCGTCGGTGTATCCATCTCTCTATATGTACAGTTGTACACATAGATACATTTTTCAATCTACACTTGTAAAACTAAATTTCTGAAACTTCAAACTTTGATACGAAAGTTTAATCTAAAACGTAAAAACACTTTCGGGGAAATTCATTTCCAATCTCCTTCCCATTTTTCCAGTTTTTCTTTAATAAATAATCGTTCGAAAAGTTTAATTTACTTTCAGCTGATCCAGATGGATAGATAAATATTTTCTATATTTATGTTAGGCCCACATTAATGTAGAAGGAAATTCAATTAAAGTGGTATTGTAACAGAGATTTAGACTTTTTATTATTTGACGCCCAAAGAAAATTTATTTCCGTTTAACTAACTGGTTTTCTCTGCCTTCAATTTAAATTCCGTATTGTTTCTTTGTAAACTTAGTTTTTTGTCATTTTTTCGTGTTTGCTTTCCCTTTTTGTTGTATACTTTTTTGTCTTATTTATTCCATATTATTCATGTAAAATAAACATCTGCGATTTTGTGCTCAAATTGTTGCAAAAACAGAAGCTTATACTCATAAAAACAAGGTTGAAAGTAAAATCATATTTCTATCAATACTAATAAACTTGAAAATGTGAAACGCAAAGTTCTCTAAGACAGATAAACAGCTAAATTGGCGCTGTCGTACCAATCAATGTTTTTCGATCGAACGGTACTTTACTCAAAATACTCATCAGTCAATGTATTGTAGCTCAGAATAAACCAATACATTGCATAGTTTGTGTCTCATTTCATTTTGAGTTTTGTTTATTGCGCTCAAAAAATTATTTTATAAGTTAAAGGAACTTTTAAAAATCTCCAGGACAATTTTAAAGGTTCCTGAGCAAATAGCTGAGCAAGTCAAGAATCAAAAAAAATTGATTTTGGGAATTTTAAAAGTCTTCGATTGAAAACTCATCGGACAAAATTGAAAATTGAAAACAGCATAAAATCTTGATATTAAAAAGCTCAAAATGGGAATTCTGAGACTAGATTTTTGAACTAAATTCTCATGGAAGGAGAGGAAATGACTCAAGAAAATGTTTAACAGCAGTGGAATGCAAAATCTTAACAAAATCTTTGACGTTGTCAAAGTATTGAAATGAGTCTTATCATGATTTGAAAAACTGAGAAACTCAGTAAATAATTGAGGTATTTGAAATTTACAATATTTACATACATGCCTTCCTGGGAGTTAATCATAACGTAGAACAACTAGACAATAGAAAGAAAACATATGGAGTCCTGAAATTTTTAAATTGGCGAAATGCCAAAATAGGTACAGTTGAAAACACTGATCGACAATTTCTAAAATTTGAATCTTGTAAGGCTTTGAATGTATCAAGCAACTTGAAATAACCAAAACTTCTAAAAAAGTGAAAATGCAAAAAACCACTTGTTTTTTAAATCTTGAGCTTCTTAATAGAATGAAGCTCAACGCAGCTCAAGATAGTAACTTTAGTTCCTTCCCAAATTGTTGATTCAAATTTTTTAAATTGGCAAATACTTTTTGTAATTGCAGAATGAGATCATAATTCTGAGAATATCTGAAAATTGTCCAATAAATAACTTAATTATGGTAGCTCAAAATGGTTTTGTAAACTTTGAGTAAATTTAGACATTCAAGAACTTCTTCTCCAAAAGAAGCCTGCTCTAAATGATTGTAACTAAAGCTTCAATAGATCAGTATAGAGTCTTGAAGTTCCTGATAGAGAAGAATAAAATCCCGAAGAAGATTCAATTGTTATCTTCAGAATCTAACCAATACTTTTATGGTACATGCATTACTGCCAGGATTCTCTAAGGGCGAGATTTGCTCTAGGGTAGTATTGCGAACGTCAGAAGGTGTAACATGGCACTATACCAGTACAGTTGCTAGTTATGAAGTTTTGGCTTTCTTGCATGTTGGCATCTATACAGAAGTGTTTTTACATAAACCAACAGATATGGCGTCTGAAAGACTCTACAGCACGTCATTGAATTTTTCAATTTGCTCTAAAATTAATAAGCGCAGTATAGAAATCAAAAGTGAATCATGCAGGTTCATACTGTATTTAACGCAATAAAGTTTATTTTGCAAGAAATAATTGCTAGCACACCCATTTCAGCAATAACATCGTATTCGTTCCGCCTATTACCTTTTTCGTAACAAGTTAGTGTGTAATCTTAATTCTGTGAATTCCACTTTAAGTATCAAATTCAAATCGTTCTCCCCTTCTTTTTATGTTAGTCATCCTAAACATTAGTTCCACTTGTTAGATAGAACCACTTTTATAAACTCCAGGAAATTTCTGAGAATTTTATATTCTGCATTTTTACATGTAGTTTTACTTCGGTAAACTGGAATTATGCAAATCAATTTTTTTCTTTGGCCTAAAAGAAGATTTATACGCTTCTAAAATTGTTTAAACATAATTTAAAGTATTCTAAATGGATATATGGTTAGGAATAAGTGGACTCTTTCCTGGCAGTTTGGGTAGATGAAGAATAAAATTTAATAATGGATTTCCAATAAAAATGTTTCTATTTTTATACATCTATTTTTGGTCTTATAAATTTCCTGGACTTTTTTGTTAGAAAAGATGAGAAAATGTGAAACAGATAATAATGTCATTTAGCTTAAGGCGATTCTTTTGGTCTTTATTTTTCTGGGACAATATTAAAAGTCGTGAGTATTATAATAAAATGTGAGTAGTTCTATATTTGCTTCATTTTAACTACTTAGGTTGTTACGTCTTTAATTTGTTTTTTTTTTGATATTTACAGAATTTGTCTCTGCAAGACTGGTAATTACTTTTTTTAAATTACGCATAACAAAAATTTAATTGAAAAAAACTTAACTAAAGTTTTCTACGCCACGCGCATTTTCTTTCTAAATTTAGTTTATATTTAGAAGTTGGGCTTCTCTTTTAAAATTTTTTTATTGTTTTTATTTAGTCTGTCTGTATATTATTATTTTTGTCAAATAGCATTCGTGGTGGCAGCTTACTTAATATGTTATTACTTATTAGCAACTCTGGCTCACAAACAGAAAAACAAAAAAACATCAAATTCACCATAGTGAAGACATGCTTGTTTTCATGATATTAGACCTACACTTTTGTCTGCTGACCAAATTACCAATCTAGTGAGAGAGTACAATTTAAAATTGCCTTGACCTCAACATTCAAATCTTTGAATATTTTCAAATTGCTATGGTAATCTGTCAATACCAAGGCTGGCCTCACAGACCAGAATTATTGAATGATATTCAGCTTTCATCTTTTTTGGTCTGCTTGAATTGTATTCTAGCAGAATTTCTTCTTGGACACTTAACAAGCTCAAATGCCATTGGAAGTGCAATGTAGTTTATTAGTCTTTCTTTCTAGTTGATGAGTTTAACTTGAATAAATTTGCCCACAAGTGCACTCTTCTGGAGGTTGTTGTCTTACTGCCTGTCTTACCAAAAGGGATACTCAAATAAAAAGAATTTGCAGCAGGTTCATTGAAGATTCTTACTGAGTAGTTAGCCTCCAGATATCAAGTTGTTCCTTTTTGCCTGGGAAACATTTTAACGTTCAAGCTGATAATTGAAATCTAAAAGAATGCAAATGTGATGCCTTTGCGATCTTACCAAGGATATGAAAATCCAACAGGTTTAATTGCCATGATGTTACAGATAAAAGATGAATAAAGTACAGAATTGCGTAGCACATTTTCAGATTTAAACCCCCGACTTAGATCAGGAACTGTCTGGGTCTTTGATTTTAGGATTTCCTGTCATTTTGCAGTTTTTCGTATTGGGAGAGCTAAATACCAATGCGGGACAGGTTTTGCCCTCTAGTATCTTGCCTAAGAGAAAAATGCGAACACGTGTCTAGCTGCGTCCTCCAACAGGCTGTTCGAGGTGATTCAAAATCAGGTTGTGCCCTCCATAAATGGTTGAGGTAATAAATAAAAGAAAATCAAGTCAGATTCTTAGATGAAAATCGATGACCTATAAATCTTTTGATTAGAGTTTTTACAAGCTACAAGCTCAGAGAATATGTTTCGTTAATGGGTATAGAACGCTAAGAAAACCAGACAGTGTAGATTCTTCTAGATCGGAGAGGGTTGCTATTGTTGCTCTTCCACCCTTTGCAGTGAAGCTGACAGTGAATTTGATACCTCTAGCGGGTCACTCTTCTAAGAACTACCTACCTACTACTGATGGTGATGTCAATGTTGATAAGTTGTAAGTCCCTCCAGGGACTTCTTCAGCCTTTCAGGATGTAAATATTACTGGTGAGCAAGGCAGAGGATGTTCTTCGTTTGCGTTCATCGGCCAACCAACCGTTGGAAGTCGGAATGGTGGTTTTGCTCTTTGTGAACTCGACTGTAGCGTCACGAGGAGGGCCGATGGCAGCATGTAGTTGGCGGCGTCCGGTACTGTAGCTGATGTTAATGCTGAAGGACGAAAGTGAGCTGGGCGGCATTTGCTTGGTGTTGAATGATACGCCGGCGGTTGATGTTGTGAAGTCGCTTTGTAATGTTGATACGGCCCTGGATAGCGTCAAAACGTGTTTGTTGTTGTAGGGGTCGATGACCGCCATGTGACGAAAGTCAATTTGGTGCTCCCATGTCGTAGCGTTGGTGGTGTGCCGAATTGGAGTGAAGAAGGCCGGTGTTGGGCCCGCGACAGGGACGATGAATATGATTAGATATCCATCGGGTGTCGCGAATGATGCTGGAGTTGCTTCTGGTGGTCGTTGGAGAAGTGCACAACGTTCGCAGGTGGAAGAGAACTGACACTCGCAAAATAACTTGGTGGTGTGTTGATGTGGCATACAAACACTTTTCAGAGCCACACCGCTACTCGCGCGGTGTAGGGGGTGAGCTCGATAGCGGTCTCCAGGAGTTGACAGTGACAGTGGTGAAGGGGACTTCGGGGCCGTAAACCTACTTGCGCCGCGGCCCGGGAGTACGGACACCCGGGAGAGCACGGAAATCAAACACCCGCGCCAATAGTCACGCTCCTCCCTCTAGGCAACGACGTACTGGGGTGGAAAAGGACTCCGGCTTCGGGGACCTGCGCCGTCCCACAAAAAGTAGGGTACCCCGACTGGAAGGCCTTCACCTCCCAGCGCAAAGGTTGCCAGTAGCAGCTGAAACCGGGTGACCGGATGCGTCTGACGCGGGCCAGTGCATAAGCACTGGGTAACGACCGGGAGGGACCACTGCCGACGTCTGCACGGAACGGATACTACGCTGAACTGTACCTACTACTAAACTGATGTAACTTTAAAATCAGTTGTTTGGCGTTTAATGCAAGTCCTCTTCACTCGCCTGAGGTTTTATAAGTAATCTACGCAAGCTATCTGATCCATTCTTGCTCGATTTCTTCCTCAAAGAAACAATTTGGTGACGGTTCCGTATTTCAAAAGGAGAATGTACGGAAACTCACCAGATTTTAAAGTAGGGTGCGGTGGTGCTGGTAATTCCTTGATAAACAATTACAACAAAGCTGTGGCAATTCTACTGTACTACAGATACGGGCCGATAATGGTTGGTTTGTCATTTTTTTAATTTTTCAGCAAAAATTGATTCAATCAAAATAACTAACTCTCATTGTAAGGTGTCTACTGTCTTACATATATATAATGTTTATCCTATACCAAAGGCGTATAATTGAGGAAGGGCTAAGTAATTATTACGCCACTGAAGATATAAAAATTTCTCTACTTCTGGAATCTACAATCAGTTTGGCAGAAAAGTTGTTTTTGCATAGTGATTAGCAAATTAACTATAAATGATTTAGTAAGCTTTGATGACCAATAGCCGAATGGTGAGAGGGCCAGTTGAATCTCTTGTTTTGCAAAACGTATCCATGATATGTTAAAATTTTAATTTATATTTTAAAAGCAAGAAAAATTTTTTTTATAAATCTCAAAGCTAGAGACGATATTAGATGTCCGAGTTCCTTGATAAGTTGTCTTCTCGAGAAAATAATCAGTATAATAATGCAATGGCATGCAACATGTCAGAATCTTGACTGTCTGCAATAGCATGTGCTTGTCAACCTGTCCGTCTGTATTGGTTATCTGATAGGTATGTCCAGTTCTTCGTCAGATTGTTAAATGATTTAGAACCTAAAACACCTCAGTTCTAAGAAGTGAGTGGTTACTGGATTTATTAATGATTAATTAAACTCAGCAACCAAAGTGTTCTAATTCAAGTAAAGAATGCCCCACAACTTCACCTTGAGAAAACTGTTGTAGTCCAAAATTATCTAGTAGAAAATGGTGTCAACTCATCGTGTAGACCAAACACAAAGTTGGACTTTCCGGTTCATTGTCGACTCTAATAACTGTTACCAGACGAGTTCATAATACTTTGAATATGCCGACACATAACATTTTTATTTCAATATTTTTTTTATAGGTATTGTGCAATATACTAGTTTTGGCTGGTAATACAATACTAAGTCTGTAAGAAATACTACAGTAACTAGACCTAAACCAAGTAGCTGCCTAAACGCTGAAAAAGCCTGCCTTGAAGTATATTTGATAATATGCAATATAAAATGTAAAATTCTTGATAGAGAAAAATTTATAATTTTACCTTGGTAAAACAAAAACTTGAAAACTCAACCAAGAAGCGAACAATTAAGAGGAAAAGAAAAACTTACCACGAGTCCAGAATTGCAGAAGTTTTACAGCGCTGTAAAAGTAGAACAGGAGACAAATCTGCAACAAACTACGCAAAAATACAGAAAACTAATTACCCCTCTTAACTCACGTTTCCTAAGTTCTCTTTATTTTCTTCTTTTATTTAAAATGCAAAAAAAACTAAAAAAGGGAAAATTTAAACAAACAGTTAAGACTTCGTCAGAATACATTTAAGTGAAATAAAATTAATCTAACGGTAGTTATAAGGAGCAAAATAAATTTAAATGTTGTAAACAAAATCGTTAAAATTTAAATTTAAAGATGAACATGTTGATATGGTAGAAACAACCACGGAGAAACTTGCACGGAGAAAAAGACTTACGTCGGACAATATGATCGGGAGTAAAACAGAATCTTGAGTTTTCGCCACGTTTCCCGGCAACAAATCTAGCGTGATGTCAAACAAAATGTGCAGCTATCGACCCTCAAACTTGAAACAAGCTAAAGAAACCAAAAAAGGAATTTAGTATGAGACCTAGAAAATCAAGAACAAGCCGCTTACCCCCACTGAGTTGAGGCTTGTAACAAACTCAACAAAAATATGCAGCCCTGTTACAACCACTTATCTGAGTACCAAAGATAAAACTTAGGGAGTAATAATTGAAGGTGAAATCAAATCACGGAGTCGTGATAAAATCCAATGCTTATCAATTTGCCAGCATGATCTATAATGAAGTAAAACAGATTTATATACAGGGTGAGTTTTTTCCGATGTTTAGTATGGGGATCTTGGAAACTAGCGGAGATAGAGAGACGATTAAATTGGTAAAGAATTACAGTTTTACAAGCTCAATTTAATAAGCTTTTTGTTTTTTGGAAAAAATGCATGGCTAACTAGATATCTTCCAAAAATAATTTTTTTGTTATTTCGTTTGGTGCCTATAGCTCTGTTATTATTGACTTTAGAAAAAATGTGTAAAGGAAGAAGTTGTAGGTAATTATGTGCTTAATAATACAGTCTAACCGAAGTTTTTATTTAAGCTATAATTTTTGAGTTATGACACAAGCTTATGTTTTTTCTAATGGAAACCATGGTTGGCCATGGCTTTATAAAAAAGGCCCTTTTTCAAAGATTCTAACGATATACCACTTGACATAGTTATTTTTATAAATAAATAAATTATGACCTTTTTTTCTCTTTTCATTTTCGAACTGTTCAAGTAGTACGCTATGAAAACAATTGATAGATGCGCGCATCGCGTTTTATAATAAAATTCAAGTTAGTTATTAAAAGTTTTATTTTAATTTCGAAATTATAAACATAATTATTTTAAATAAAAATAATTTTTGAGAAACTAATAAACAGAGAATCACAAACGATAATTTAAGAAACAATAAAGGAAATTAAAATATAAAGCAGTACCAAAACAACGTAATTAAAGTAAATAAAATATTTAAGACTAAACATGTTCAAAAGGTTCAACATTATAATTAATTCACAAGTTACACCTTTTTAAAACCGAATTTGTTACTTTTTTAACGGAACGTACATCAATAGTAGCAAAAATCTCTAGTACAGCTTCTCTAAGGTCATCTACTGTGTTGTACGACTTTTGATGTACCCCATCTTTTTATTTTTATGACACAAAATGTAACACTCCATCATATCACGCTTTTCTTGATTGGAAAAATTCATATTGATAGTTTACGAAACCAAAATCAACATTAATTAGAAACTAAATGATTTGCACTTGTCAATAGGTAATTGTCGTTTGCATCTGTTAATTGTTTTCATAGCATACTATGTTAACAGCATTTTTAGTTTTTAGTTGCATCTATGAGTGAAGTACCTATTTTTATCTAAATCTGCTTTGTTCACTTACCTTAAATACTTTACTTACTTCAATTACGTTGTTTTGGTGCTACTTTATTTATATCCTAATTTCTTTTATTGTTTCTTAAGTTATCGTTTGTCATTCCCTGTTTATTAGTTTCACACCAAAATAATTATGTTTATAATTTCGAAATTAAAAGAAAAATTTTAATAACTAACTTAAATTTTATTATTAAACGTCATGCACATCTATCAATTGTTTCCATAGCGTACTACTTGAACAGTTCGAAAATGAAAATTAAAAAAGGCTATAATTTTATTTATTTATAAAACTAACTATGTCAAGTGGTATGTCGTTAGAATCGTTGAAAAAGAGCCTTTTTTATAAAGTCATGGCCGACTATGGTTTCCATTAGAAAAAACACAAGCTTGTGGTATAACTCGAAAATTATAGCTTAAATAAAAAATTCGGTTAGACTGTATTATTAAGCACGTAATTACCTACAACTTTCTCCTTTGCACATTTTTTCTCAAGTCAATAATACCAGAGCTATAGACACTGAACAAAATAGCATATAAACTATTTTTGCGAGATATCTAGTTAGTCATGCATTTTTTCTAAAAAACAAGAAGCTCATTAAATTAAGCTCGTAAAACTACAATTCTTTCCCCATTTAATCGTCTCTCTATCTCTGCTAGTTTTCGAGATCCCCATACTAAACATCGGAAAAAACTCACCCTGTATAAGTCACAGCTGTGAAAGTTCAATATTCGGCAATTATAGAAATTTAAATGTATGAGGAACTATATCGTGTGTCCCGCTGGACAGTTCCTCAACCCTAACTGATTAAAAAAAATTTAGAAGAACTACAAAAGCAGTACAGATTAAATACGACACATGTAACGCAAGCAAAAGGTGAACCTTTCGTCATGTGTTTCTTTCTTTCAGCAATTATTGCCCCTTGATTCTTTCATTTCACAGAGAAAATTGAAAATTCAAATTATTTTCTAGTAAAGGAACAAAAAACAAATTTTACCAATATCAAACGGGTATACTTACATAGTGCTGGAGGTGAAATTTAGTTTCATTGATGAAATAATTGTTTCGCAATTTTAAAAAATGTTTTTCATAACAATCTATTGTATCAAATAATTGATTTCCACAAATTTGCGATATTTCACTATTCAACTTGCTTTGTTTAAATTTGCACTGTTTTTATAACGCGAGCGTTTACAAGAGAAAATAATTGCCCGTTCCCATACTTTCATTAAAGTTTATTATAAAGCGAGGGTTTGTTTTATAAAAGTTGGTATTAAATAACAAATGGTCAATTCATCTGTTATGTAGAAAATTCCTAACATTCATATAATTCCGCAAAACAAAGTTTTAACAGTTATTTAATTGCTTTACGTCAAACTAGAAACTCCTGTGTAAAACAACCCTATTAAATGCTAAATTAGCGTACGCCTGACTTGCATCTCAAAACTGAATACGAGCGATACAACCAAGCGACACATAAAACGCTTTCATTATTTATATATATATAAAGAAAAATGTACCACCACTATTATATACCTCTATGCATGTATACAAGGAAACGAAATTTCAAGTTTTCCTCGTTTGGTTAGGAAATATAAAATTTCTGCAAGTGACATCTTCAATAGATTTTCTGAGTGCGGAATAAGTTTTAAAATACGTCTTTATTTTAACGAACAAGAACCTTTCAGTTCTCTCGAGCACAGTTGTTGGCAACATTTATTTCATTTATTTCTTTGCGCCCATTCATTTCTCCGGAATTCCAACTCGCCTGACCTTTTAAAATCAAATTTGTAAAAACATCTTTGAAAAGCCTCTCTTTTCCTTTTCAGAGCCCACGCGCCAGCACAGTAACTCGAAATGAAACTCTTAAATAGAGGGTGCGAGCGTGTACAATGTTATTTTCGGTTATTGCTTGTAAAAGCGGGACAAACATTCGTTAACAACCTCTTAAGAATAATAAATTTTGCCGGACATTTTAATATTGTTGTAATAAAGGACTCTCTGCTGCATGTATACGTAGTTTAATATAACATCTGACCTTTATCTAGTAGTATAGGGTCTTAGTGGAAGCTTCATAAATCCCTGAGGCTTATACCAGAATTTACGTGCTTTAAACACATTAAACGTAAAGTTATTTGCTCCCATATAAAGATGAACATATATACATTTAAGCACAAGAGCAGCTTGAATTTAACATGAGAAAATCGTGAGCGAGGTACTGAGCGAGGGTTAACGTAAATATTTGAATAGTCAATAGTTTATGCGTACTTTATTATAACACGTTCGCAAAAGCCCACGCCGTGAAAAACATCTTCGAATTCGGTTCAACCAACACTTTTCGAAAGGACAAGCCCACTCACAACGCACTCAGATAGACATATACGTACACCCTCTCTCTTTTGCTGTTGAACACGAGCAAGCAAGGAAATAGGAGAAGATCACGAAAACTTAAACCCACCTTACCCTGTGTGTAACGTAATATTATTATTTGAGAACATTTTGTTTTGAAATCTAAAAAGAGGAAATGAGGAAAAAAAATATTAATTACAGCCTGGAAGAATTTTTTTACAACCTAAATCTCTAATGCAGCGTTATTAACTTCGCATGCATGATTAGAAACACCTACAAAGCTAACCAAAGCTTGTTTTATTCAATCATGCGTTGTATCTAACACGCTTTGTATCACAATTAGAATAAAATATGCAGCTCATGCAACTGCTTTGCTTCCTGTATGCTTTCTGAGGCACACTCCAACGTTATACAGGAGTTCAATCATCTTGGAATGCATTATAACAGGAGCAACAATTCTAGACGGCGACACCAACATTATTATGCACAAACCAGTTCATCTTTTGTGAAGAGTTAAATTTTTTAATGGAAATAGTTTTATATTTGAAGAAGCTTGAATAGTTGTGGTTATTGCCTTTTTAGACTTAATTATATCTGGAAGGATTATGCTAGGTATGAAAAAAATCTCGAATTTAATTATTAGCTCCCGTCCTTCGTAGCAGCTAACAAATACATTTTTCTTCTTTAATGGTCACACGTCCAAGTACGGACATATACAATAATAGAGTTATCTTATTCATTACTCATTTATAAAAAAAGCTAAAAGACTACCTAAATCATAACAAGGTATGAATTTGTATTTAACTTCAAAAATGTAAGCTTAGGCTTACAAACGTTCTTTCAGTCTCAGATATGAATCGCGCGACAACGGTCCTCAAGAATAATTGAATTTCCTACAATGATAGTCTAATCTAGAATCTGTATATAGCATACGAGGGCGGTTCAGTAAGTACCCGCGTTTGACGACAGAAGGCGTTCCTGAGGGAAGTTGGTGTTATCATCGTGTGCTGCCATCTATCAAACTACGGTATAACAAATTGCAGACTGATTGATAGGTTAGTTTGGATTTGACAGCCATTTGAGTAAGACGTGTTTCGTGATTTTAGCTAAGATGGAAAAAGAGCAGTGTCGTTCGGTAATTCGCTTTCTGTTTTTGGATGGGAAAAAATGCGAGGAGATAAAAGCAAAGTTGGATGCTGTTTATGGGGACACTTCGCCATCTATGACCACAGTTAGATATTGGTTCAACGCATTTAAACGTGGGCGAACATCCGTTTTTGATGAGGAGCGACCAGGACGCCCGGCAGACGTGGTTACCAACGAAATCATTCAAAAAGTCCACGACATGATTCTCGCTGATCGACGAACGAAAGTGCGTGAAGTAGCAGAGGCCGTAGGTGTGTCGACCGGAACGGCAATTAATATTTTACATGATAAGTTGGCGATGAAAAAATTGTCGGCGCGATGGGTGCCGCGATTGCTAACGGTGGACAACAAGCGGATGCGGCTGTTAACTTCGAAGCAGTGTTTGGAGCAATTTAAGCGAAATCCGAAGGAGTTTTTGCGTCGAGTTGTCACCGTTGATGAAACCTGGATTCATCATTACTCACCAGAAACTAAGCAACAATCAAAACAATGGATTTCTCCCGGTGAATCTGCTCCAAAGAAGGCGAAGATGGTTCCATCGGCCGGAAAGGTCATGGCGACGATTTTTTGGGATGCGAACGGCGTCGTCCTCATGGATTTTTTAGAAAAAGGAAGAACGATCACTGGACAATACTACAGTGAGTTATTAGACAGCTTCGACAAAAAATTGAAGGAGACACGGCCGCATTTGGCGAAAAAGAAGGTGCTGTTTCACCACGATAACGCACCAGCACATTCATCCGGAGTTGTCGCCGCCAAACTGCATGAATTGCGTTATGAATTGCTGCCGCACCCCCCGTATTCACCCGATCTGGCTCCCTGCGACTTTTTCTTGTTTCCTAACATGAAGAAATGGCTCGCGGGAAAAAAATTAGCTCAAACGAGGAAGTCATCGCCGAGATATAGGCGTATTTTTCTAGCACGGGTACTTATTGAACCGCCCTCGTAAAGTCATAATTTTAAAATTTAAACCGCAGCCATCAATAAGCAGAAGCTTAACTTAAGAGCAAAATTGGCATCTTGAAATGTGTGTGAAGCTATTTGGATCACTAGCACAACTGTGGACATGATGAACGTTTTCGATCTTGTAACCATTTCTACCCAATAGGAATCATGACTTAGCAGTACATTATTTGAATAATCTGCTTAGCTGTTTTGATCTTTGCGCTTCGTCAAATATTATTAGAATCTTTCGTACAACTCTAATAACTAAATTAGGAATTGGAAAGACTGAAGTAAGTAGGAATGAAGAACTAGAGCAGAAATGTCTTGCCAAATACAAATAATGTGCAGAAATAAAAAAAAAATTGGAAATGCCTGATAATATCATTTAGATCTAGTATAGCGATGTTTAATAAATTGGAGAATGTCACAATTAGAATAAACCTAAAGCCAAAACTTTGTTGGAGAAAAATGAATCATTTCTTTCCTTAGACGATAAGTTTTAGGGTTTTAGGTACATTGAACACTTCTGGCCTCTTTTCTAAGTTGTGATCAGGACACTATCAAGACCTTCAGAATTCTAAAAAAAATTTGGTTTGATCTCTTAGATCAGTATCCACAAACATAACAAAACATACCCTTGGTGTTGGTCAAGTAGAACTAGATAGACTACTCAATAATTTATACTTAAGTTGTGTATTTGTGCGGATGATGGTAAAAAAGGCATGAAAGTAATTTCGAGCCGCTCTTGTCCATTTGTCCTTTGGGAAGGGACAGCCTTATCAGCTGAATATTGCCGTTATTGCTCACTAAAGCCCCAATAAGACCAGATCTATAGCTTCTAGTAAGTCAAGACAAAAAGTATGAAGTGAGAAACTTAATCCCATCTGAAGTGTACCCGTTCTCGTCAAATATTTAATATTTAGACCAGAAAAGTTTGATTTATATAATCAACCCACATTACCATGCGCGAGAGATCCCTGAGTACTGAGTAGTACTCCCGCGTATGCGTCTACGTCATTTTGAGCAGTTCTTGTTATTCACTTATGAGCCCTCGTCAGTTGGCCCACAGAACTGTATTTGGGATAGATAACTCATGCGGAATAATTACGGAACTTCACTCTCATTGTGGGTTTTCTCATAATTCGTCAGGATTGAAGGTATTTTTTTTGTGTATACGATTTTTTGTATTCTAAGTGGTACTCAAGCACTACAACCAGTCCGAATCGGAGGACAAATTGGAAAAAGAGTCTCTAGAGACACTCCGACAAAGAGATCAGCTAGACGAACAGTTATCAAATTTACTGAGCTATATTAGCATGAACGCTAACTATAAGATTGATTCTAGAGAAGAATGTTTTTCTAAGCTTTTTTCTAAGTTACTTTCTACAAGGGCAGCAACCACTTTGAAATTAAGGCATCATCTTTTTAAATTTATTTCTTCTTGGTCTTTGCATATTAGGTTCATGAACTTGAAGAAAACCCTACAGATGGCAGATGGAAAGCTACAGCAAATACCTGTAAAGACATTATTGAGTTTTTAGTGTAGTTTAATTTGAAAATTAATAACAAAAGTTTACATTGCATGTAGATTATTTCTTTTGAGGTAATAATTGCAAAAGATTGAACCCTACAATTTATCAACTTCACAATTTTTATGGATTTATTTTATAGTTCCTGAGTTACTGAGTTACTGTTTAATAGCCTCCATAGGCATAAATTTTGAAATGATTAGCTTATTTGTTGCAGCCGTTTGAGATATCCTTTGCTTTTTACTTATATCCTATATCTCAGGAACAGACTGTCGTATCGAAATGTTGGCTGCCGCTACTGTCAGAAAATTGTCTTTCAACAATCCTGGAATCACCTTTTGTCTATTGTCTTTTGTTTTAAGAAGGGAATAAGTATCGAAGCACGGCTTTGGTTGTTGGTAATGCTGGGGGAATGGATTTCAAGCATGCGGTTACCACTGATTGTTTTTTATTTTGCTAGATAGTGGTACTGAAATGGAACTAGGTAGTTTTAATAGTAATAGTTGATAAAATAATAATGTCACATTAGAAAATGAATAATAATACATGTAAACATTTGAATAAATATGAATAGTATAACATATAACGGTTGAGTGGAAGAGCAGAGTTTTAATAGGTGTCATACATCTCTGGAAGTGGTCCTATCGGATGGAACTCAGGTTGGTGGTAGTGAAAGGCGAGTGGCTATGATGATCTATTGTATTTCTGACGGAAACCAAGCGAAACTTGACCTATGTTTTGGTGTAATTGATAAAAGAAAGTTAATAGAGGGCGAAGCCTGACTGTAAACCACCAAAGGAGCTTATTGTAGAGCGATGTCCAATCCATGTTAAAGTACAGCCGACTTAAACCAAAAGACGCCTATTGGAGTACAACTGTCTCAAAGGGGTTAAATATAGACTGTTGACCACCGAAAGAAACCTATGAAGGGTGAAATAATTGACTTCTTCTTTTTCTTCCGAGTTTCCTACATCTGTCGACGGTTCTCGGTGCCTCTTCTCCAGCCTTCTCTGTCTTCTAGATCTTTGTCTCTTCTATTGCTTTCTGTACCCCCTCTCTCTAAGTCTCTTCCGTTTATATGGCAATTTCTAGTCAAATTTTGGCCATCTTCTTTCTGGTAGTCTTTGCATGTATCCATCCTACTTCAGTCTTTTTTGTTCTATGGCTTCTATTATGGTTCTGTTGACTTCCATTCTCTCTAGAATTTCCTTATTTGCGACATTTGGTCTGCAGAAAATTTTACAGCTTCTTATGAAATTCAATCTTGAATTTGGTCATATTTTTAACTGTCATTTCCCACATTTCTGATCCTTACATGACTATACTTTTTCCTATCGTGTTTAAATCATTTTCTTAGTTTTCTTTGACAGCTGGTTGCTCCACAATATTGGGATTAGCCTCCTCAATGCTTTTTTCCCCTAGACTGATTTTGTTTTATATGTCTTGGTCACTTGTACAATCTTACATATTTATATTCGTCACACTCTTTTATTGTTTCGGTGCTTATTTGTTTTTGGTTGCTAGATATTTTGTTTTAGCTATATTAATTCTTCAATTCTTCAATTAATTTTCTTACCATATAGTTCACGTCTTCTTCGTCTTCTGCAATAATTATTAGGTCGTTGGCAAATAGCAATGTATCTAGTATCGGATTTCCTATTCTCATTCCCATTTATTTGTCTTGCACTTTTTTTTCCATTCTGTTAACGCCTAACTGTAAACCATCGAACGAAGCCTGTTAGAAGGTAGAACCTAACGCGTACCTCAATGTACCTGACTTAAAAACACTAATGATGGACAAAACCCAACTGTAAGCCGCCACAGGGGACGTGTTGAGTGAATTCAGACGCATGGAGAGCGAAGCCTGACTGTAAACCATCGAAAGGAGCCTGTTAGAACCTAGAACCTAACGCGTACCTGAATGTAGTTGACTTAAGAACATTAATGATGAATGAAACCCGACTGTAAGCCACCACAGGGGACCTGTTGGGTGAATTCAGACGCATAGAAAGCGAAGCCTAACTGTAGACCACCGAAAGCAGCCTGTTAGAAGGTAGAACCTAACGCGTACCTCAATGTAACTGACTTAAAAACATTAATCATGGACGAAACTCAACTGTAAGTCGTCGCAAGGGACCTGTTGGGTGAATTCAGACGCATGGAATGCGAAGCCTGACTGTAAAACATCGAATGGAGCCTGTTAGAAAGTAGAACCTAACGCGTATCTAAGTGTAACTGAGTTAAGAACATTAATAATGGACAAAACCCGACTGTAAGCCTTCACAGGGGACCTGTTGAGTGAATCAGACGCATGTTAGAGTATAGCTGACCTAAGAAGGTTAATGAAGGGCAAAGCCCGATTGTAGCTATCGAAAGAGGATTGTCACTAGGCGAAGCCTGATGCGTGTTAGAATATAACTGACTTAGGAAGGTTAATGACAGATTAAGCCTGACTGTGTACTATAGCAGGAGAAGTTTTACTATTAACCGTCAAAGAAGGCGTGTTGAAGACTGAAGCTTGATTTATGTTTGATATAATTGGCTTAAGGAAGTTAATAGAGAGCGAAGTTCTACTACAGTCGCGTTATAGTACATAACTTACTTTAGAAGGTTGGTGGAGGGCGAGGCACTATTATACAAGGTGTCTCAAAAGAAAGTTCACATTTAAAAAATCGATTTAAAAAAAAGTAAGGAGTTTATTGAAAAAATGTTTATTACATATTAAAATACATTGTTTGGGAATTTATTTTTTAAAAATGATATCGTCCAAATGTAAACCGTTGCGCTCACGGCATTCATTTAATCAAGCATTAAAATTGCCTATGACGGCTCGGCAGGTATTCTCCGTGATGGCTGCCATTTCGTTACGGATATTTTCTTTTAATTGTGCCAGGGAAGTCGGTTTGTTGGCGTAAACTTTTGATTTGACATAACCCCACAGGAAAAAGTCCATAGGTGTTAAATCGGGACTGCGTGAAGGCCAACTTATGTCACCTCTCCTTGAGATCAATTTGCCAGGAAAATTTCACGCACTCGTGGCAGAGACCTGTTGGACGTGTGTGAAGTTGCTCCGTCCTGCTGGAACCATGTTCTTTGGTTATAACCAGGAAAGTTTTGCAGTTCAGGCACGAAGAAGTCGTCTAACATCTCCACATAACGCTCTGAAATCACTGTTACTGTGCGTCCCCTTTCATCTTCAAAAAAGTAAGGGCCGATAATTCCTCGCGCCGACATCGCAGCCCATACAGTCACTTTAGGCGAATGTAGGGGTTTCTGATGTTTGTGTTTTGGATTGGTTGCACTCCACTAGCGGCAATTTTGCTTGTTTACGTGCCCATTAAGATGAAAATGAGCTTCATCCGAAAACAAGATGTTGGTAAACGTTGGAAAACGCTCAGTCATCTGGTTTACGAAGTCAAGCCTCTGACCAGCATCCTGAGGCTTCAATTCTTGCACCAACTGAATTTTGTAGGGGTGCAGCTTTAAATCTTTGTGTAAAATGCGGAATAATGATGATCTATGCACGTTCAAAGCAACAGCACGCTTACGAATCGAAAGGTTTGGGTCGTCACGAACAGACTCAGTAACACTGTCTACGTTTTCGACCGTTCTCGAAGACCTTGGACGCCCGGATTTTGGTTTTTCCAGTGTTGAACCGGTCTCTTCAAACTTCTCGACCCATTTTCCAATAAGTCGAGCGCTTGGCGCATCATTTAAGTGACGAATATGTCGAATATTGCAGAATTTTCTACGCGCTACAGTCGCCGAATTACCGTTTTTGTAGAACTCACGTACGCACAACGCACGGTCCGCTCCCGAGAAACGCTCCATAGCGACTAAATTCCCAAGAGCCAGGCTACCGATTGACATACCCCCCGCGCCTCTCGGAATAGTTGCGTTCACGCAATAAGCAAAACAAATGTGTACTTTCTTTTGAGACACCCAGTATTATAGGTTAGCAAAGAGGGGCTAATGAATGCTGATTACCGGCTTAAAAAAAGTTAATACAGGGCAGAGCTCGATTGTGTGCTACCGCAAAGGCGTTGGATGATAAAGCCAGAGCAATGTTAAACTACAATTGACTTAAGAAGGTTAATGAAAAACCGAGCCCAACTACCCCCAAAACTATGGAATGATGATCAGTGGCCACATTACTTGTTTTTATCTTAGCAGTTCTCAGCATACTTTCTGAGCTATAGTAAATTGAGAACCATAACATACTACAGTTTCTGTGATAACGTTATGTAATAGTAGCGTAAAAAGTGAGAATATCTCAGTCTGCAAAGAGTGTTAGCAAAATCTTGAAAGAACTGTATCAAAATCGTCTGGTAACAGTTAGTCTAAAAACATATTTTTGCTAATAATAATTCATAGTTGTTTCCCAGTTCCTTTTGGTATCTTAATAAACTGTCCAACCATGCAACTAATGGTGTGATAAAAGCTCAGAGACATCTATACATATGAAATCAAAACCTTCTCGACATTATTTACATGCGTTTCAAAATTCTTGGCCGGCGCTTCCACCAAGCGTTACAATACTATTCAAGTGGATAAGAGGCTCTAATGTGAGCAGTTTCTTTTTTGTCCAAAATTTATTTAAATAATTTGAAAGTGTTTTCTGAAATAACCCTGTATATACCTAAGGATGCAAGACGTTCTATTTAAGTGCAAGTTCTAGCAGCATGATGTTAATTTATTGCACATTCCTTATGGTAATAATTTGATGTGATGGTAGACGACTTGGTTTATACAGATTTTGCTGATAATAGCTTTACAATGATTTAAACCCACCTATTATTTTATTACTAAACAAATCATGAAAGCGTCAAGAAGAGAATTCCTTAAAAAAAGAGAAGTTGACAAAAATTTGATTGTAAGAAGCAAGACTTAATTTTATGTTTTTGTTAAACACTGTATATATCTTACAAGATTTCTTTTTGACAAGTTTTATAGGTAGTCCGGATCTGTTTTATGTCTTCATAGGACATAAAGTAAATGGAATAACGCCCCCTTGAAAATTTCAAAAGGGGGAATAGATTTAATGGAGCATTTTTTTTCAGTTTCCGGGCAAAAAAAAGTGCACCTATATCATTTCGAGAATTGTTTTGTTTTTTTTTTTATTTTATTTGAGACATGATATTTATTTAGTGGGAGCATTTTCGCTATGAAAATAAATAACGTCAAAAATGGAATTTTATAGCCTTCTGCACAACTGACCTAAAACACACTCGATAAAGCAGAAATTGAAAAAAGGTGAAATCATTCGCATAAACCAATAAATCGCCGCATGCATCATCTGGAAAAAGGCAGAGATCTCTCTCGTCAACGTTTTGAATTTCTGTATCCCCCTGTTTGTTCGTTCGTAGTATTTTCCCCCCCGTCCATCACCCGTTTTTTATCTGTTCTGTATATTACAAAACGATTTACTGGATAAAACTATTTAATTCAGCGGACGCTTCACACAAATTATCGAGAGGCAGAAAAAAAGCCGAGGCATCTCCGCAAAATGCCGAATTTTTGTGCTAGTTCACGTTTCGCTCTCCTTGTACCTTTGCTTAACACGCCTGCCAGCATATATTTGATAGATTGTTGTGCATGCAAATGATTTAGAGATAGTATTAGCGACGGCCAAAACAATGTGTCCTCCCAAACATGACAGGTTGTCCTCCGATCAGGGCTCACAACCGATTTGTCCATTACAATAGCTGATTAAGCCCTATTTTAAAACCAACAGACCGAATACGATTTACAGCCTAGTAGTATATATGTGCTCGCATTTGCATATCTCTTTGTGATGTACCGTGTACAGCAGTCGATATTTCATTATTATATGTTAGTACGTACATGCTATTAATTCCAGGTTAATCTTGCATCGTCAACAATACACAAAAAAAAAGGAAAGCAAAGAAAGGGACTCTCGAATAAAAATAGTCAAATTAAATCAATTCGAAATGAGGTTGCAGAAAACTCATCTCGAGAGAGGAAAGCAACTAAATCAACAGTTTCGAGTATGGAAATCTTTTGCTGACGATGCTGTTTATCTGAAAGTTAGATGTCTGGAACTTTACGTGAAAAACATTTAACTAGGAAAATTTTCCTGTTGGAATATCTGAATTTATCTTCAGATCGACCTTAATATAATTGCATAACCTGATTGATGGTTTGGGAAAGTTGAATTTATTTGCATTCATGCAAAAAAAAAATTTAAAAACAATTTGAATACAAAAAGGATTTTGGCTTGAATTAATTATTTTGGAGAGTCTTAATTAATATTCTTTTACAGTAGTGGTTCTAGTTCTCTAAAATTTTCCAAAAGAAGCTTCATTGTTATATTATTAATGCCACTAGCGAGAGGAAGAAGCTGGAATAAAATATGAAACCCAGCAAGATTTACACCAAGCCACGTCTTTGATGTAACTATGTACATTATGCGAACATATTCATTCCAAATTAAATAACTCTTTTGCCTTTGAAGTCGCATACTCTATTTTACTGTTTGTCATATTTGTATTTACAATTTGTTAGTTAATTTACACAACGTAATTTTATATTCTTCAAAATGTATGCACAAAACAAACAACACAGATTATTCCATCGACCATATTGAAGTACATAGTTCATAATCAAACAATAAATCAGCGAGTTCCACACTAGGAGAGTAAATTAATAGTCTCTTGTCAATCAAATTCTACGGTCACAAGTCAGCACATACATATTACTCCCCCTTTCTACATGGTTTAACATTCACCGATTGCTGGTCGCTACGTGTACACACAAATTCCTCTTCAATACATATGTTGAGGTAATTAATCCCAGAAGTTTATCAAGCGTTAATCTCAGTCCGCACAGTCTTTATGACCGCAAGGTAAAATGTGACCAGGGGGGTGACGTGAAGCAAATGCAGCTTACTCGCGAATTGATTATTATTGAATGAGGTGGTCGAACATTGAATGCATAATTAGCAAAATTAATATTATTGGGTTGACACGCACCTAACCCAATTAATTGTTGTCTATTAGTATTTGGGAAATTAATGGGATTTGAATTAATTGCGTTGATTTGTAGTGTCTTTCCATCACGCTGACAGTGCAAGTCGAGTAAATTAATTACAAATAGACGTTCCCGATGTAGCGATTAGATAAATTTTAATCCCCCGCATAATGCGCCAACACGTCAATTGCTAAATCCTTTAATTCCGACCTGTTTAATATCAGTGTAAGACAAAGAAAGCCTGCAGATAAAAAAGTATCAATGAAATGATGTACGACGGTTACGTGTGAAGTTTACAACGAGACTAGATTGGCATCACACTAGGGAAATTAGTCCGCTTCGTTTACCAGAAAATGTATGTTGTTTGTGTTTAATGTGTGTCAGTATTACATTTTTGAAGTACGACTTGATTAGCTGATATTGTACAAAAAAGAGGATCGTGATTGTCAACGGTTTTTGATTTTCCTTTTTTTTCCCCTGCATGTTTGTGCGTGTTTGATCTGGACCTTTTGTTCAATTCTCAAAAGCATGATTGATTTTTGCACATTTCATGCATACATAGAATTTCCACATCATAAAACGTTTTTTCCTGGTAATTCCAATACATCGCTCGTTAATTTCAACATTATTAGTCAATTTTAAAAAATTCAGAGTTAGAAAATTTGTTTCACACAAAAGCTTTACTAGCTTACTACGTGCTTGGGTGTTTTTTAAATTGTGGTAACTTTAAATTCAACAATTTGGAGCAACTGAATGAAAGAAGAATGTAAACAACTTAGGGCGTTTATAGCATCGTAAGGAACAGACAAAGAATAAGAAAAACGAGGGAGAAGTAATGCCACACAATAGTAATGGTCGCATAATATTACCATTAGCAACACCATCCACTAAATTTGAATCTTATTTTACATTTTTGTAACTTTTGGATGATCAATTAAGTCTGCATCGTGTGCACGGCAATAGAGATTTTGTTTTTCTTAAACTACTTCAAACTTTTAGGACGAACAAACCGATTAAGTCAGTCTGTATCAATTATGCAATTATCTAAAGTACAATTTCTTTTTGAAACTCCTTGAAACGCTATTAATTGCTTTCTTATCGGTGAAGGATAATGATAATCAACACCTATCTATCTACGTCACGCTCTCCCTTATGCAATTAAAGTGGTTTGTAACACAGATATCTTACCAAAGAATTTAACTTTCCAGCTGCAAAATATACAAAATCAACTCTGCTCCGGGGACCAAATTTACCTACCTTTCCACATTAACGAGTTGTAAATAAAAGCTGCAACGTCTCTTACTAACGAGTTAATATCTTAAAACCTCTGCCTCTCCTGTAATCTACCTTAAGCCCAATTTGAAGTCGAAAGAGATGTTGGATCAATTTTTTGTTTTAAACAAAACGCAAAACTGTTTTTATCATGCTTTCTCTTCTTCAACCATAATGACTCTTAGTCATCCATTTTTATTTTTCGTCACTCAATTTGATTTTTTCCCAAACGAATTCTCCATAGGTAGAATTCTTATTGAAATAAAACACAACTTGCATAAACGATAAGCAAGAACATATAAGAAAGAAAACGTTAAGTCCCTACAAAAAAGAAGATTCAGGAGATTTAAACTCTCTTAATAAACCTAGATACCTTGAAATTATATAAAAATAAATAATTTATTTCACCGTGTAGATGCTTTCTGCGCTTCATCTTCATCACAAGATGTGTTCCAGGAGTTTACAAACTTGATGCTGAATTTGGACCTGCCTTGAACCATCACATTTTTGAAACAGAAGCCAGTTTGATACGAACAAAACGCATTGAGGTAGATGAAACGAACAAAACATTTATATAAGGAGAACTCGAATTTTGAAACCCGGAATTTAAGTTTAATGGAAGTGACAAAAAACATTAACTTACTTGCTACCAAAAGTCGAAATTTGCTGCGTCAAGTAGATATCAATGACTTTTTAACTGACAAAAGATCTATTCACAATTGCGACAACCAAATAATTTTAATTTTTCACAGACCATAAGTATAAACTAATAACAAGACTCTTAGCATTTCTTAATAACGAACTGAACCGGGTGCGATCGATAGAGTCTAGTGGCGGTATTATGCGTTAAAGAGCTTTTCATTAATGACTCCATAGGAACTGAGAACGAGCGGGTCAAAAGGTTAAAAATGGCGTTTTTCGCCCTACTTGTTTTCTAGATCGCGAAAACCACCAGGCAGGTTTAGTTGATTTTTAAGCATATCATCCTTCTTGGGCCCCATAGCGACCTTGCACCGCTCTTGCAAAGCTCTAGGCAGGGCCGCCAAAGGCAGCTCGAACAAGAGTGAAGCCCGATCAGCGGCCGTCACAAGACCACGATCGTCTCAAAACTACCCAAGAGAGACAAAACACAAAGCAACGGCATCACTAGCTCGTACCTCTCATACTTCATTCCCTGGCCTTTCTAGTATATTTCTTGAATATTCCCAGGCGCAAAACCTGGCGTCCCTCTTTACCCAGAAAAGTCATCGAGACGCGAGCACACAAACTCTCCTTCCGGTACCCAAACCCACGATTGGCTCGCCTCGCAAACACAAACTCCCATTTTCGTCCCCGCGTCACTCTCGCTGGCCGCCCACTTTTTCTGAAAATATTTTGTACTTATGGTCTGCCGGCGAATCCGGTCTTTTAATAAAGCAAGAATTTGCAAATGTCCAGCATGCATTTTTTAATTTAAATAGATGGTAGCTTGACTGAAAAAAGAATCTTAATTTTTTCTTAAGGGGTGGAAGACAAAAGGCTTCTGTTGATCGCTAAAAACAGCAGTTTGAACACGATAAAATGTTTGTAATCAGGCGAATGTCTCACTTCAAGTTCTATAACGCTCTTGCATAGAGAAGATTTAGCATAAGATAGTTAAGCGCCAAGACACGTGTAGATCTGAATGATAGCACGAGTCAAGGAAAAATTTTTGTTTTTTTGAAAAAGCGTTAACCCTCACCTTCCAACAGGGGGTGGAGGACAGAAGCGTCTACTGATTACTTACAGAACGGCTTGAACAGAGTAAGATATTTAGAACTGCACACACTAGACAGAAAAGGCCTTGTTTTAACTTTGAAAAGATCATCTGTAGAACGGATCCCACACGAGAATAAGTTCGTTAAAGATTTCCGGTGGTACCAAGATACGTACAAGGGGTGTTGGTTGAATCTAGAATCAGGAGCGCAGATTTATATAGGAAACACGAGGAGATTTATACTATTTGAAAAGCCTAAACTGGATTAGAAGAAAATTATAGATCTTTACTAGAAAAATTCCAAAAAGTCCTAAACAAAATCGTGTTACAAGCAGAAATAAAGAATAATATCTAGGAAATAAGAAGATTACGAGATAAGAAAAGCAATAAACATAAACAGAGGCCAATACTGATAGAACTGCGCAACTGGAACATGAAGATAGAAATCATGAAAACAGCAAAGAAACTACTAAAAGAAAGTGGAATATTCACAAATGACGATTACCCTAAACAAATCCAGGAAGAACGAAAATAAGGTCGTAAGGCCATTCTGATTTACAAAAAATTAAATATAGACGGAAGAACATATTATACAGAGGCAGAATTTCGAAACGAAACAACAGAACAGGAAAAATAACCAAATAAAGTAGATAAGATCAAGAAAGTAGGAAGAACAGCAAGTGAAAGATCACCAACTGAAGAAGAGAGACGCAGAGAAAGCCTAGCAAGAATAACAAAAACTACAGGATGGTCAAAAAACGGGCGAGCATAGACAGGAAAAACTGGGAAATAACTAAGTTGACGGACATGGCAATGGATAGAGGAAATGAGATGGATAACAACAAATGAAAATAGAAACATGGAATATAACCTCACTGGAAGGAAAGCAATACGAATTTGTACAGGAAATAGAAGAATATGAACAACAAGTCTTGGGAATTGGCGAAACAAAGAAAACAGGAAAAGGAAAAAACAAAAATTGGATAATCCACCATGTTCTATTCAAAGAAGGAGTAGGGATAGTTGTATCGGAAGGAGTTTATGTACATAAAAATAGAAATGGAAGAGCATTGGTATTAATTGCAAAATATATGCCCCTATGGAGGATACCGAGGAGGAAAAGATGGAGGAATTCTACAATGAATTACAAGCTACACTGGACGAAATGAAGGAGAAGAATGAAAAAATAATGCTAATGGGCGACTGAAGTGCGAAGATTGGAAAGGGCAAAAACAGAAGGCTTGGTTGCACGGGAAAGTATGGAGAAGACGTAATAAATAGAAACGAAACGAAAATGATCTTGTTTTGCCAAGTAAATTACCTATTAATAGGAAACTCTTTCCACCAACAACCAATACCCAAAACATATACATTCATTGCAGAAGGCACAAAAGCAAAAGGTATAATAGACTATATTGTACATACACAGGAAATGAAACAGAGAACAGAAAACAGGGCTGGATTAGGAACACATCATAAACTGGTAATGGCAGAACTGACCTGAAAGAAAGCAGAACTGGAAGAGATGGAATATAGCATAATAGCGATAAAAAAATTAAAAATTGAAGAATTAAAAGAGAGATGCCAAGAAGAGGCGTTCAGAGTTTTTAGTTTACTGGAAGAAACAGAAAATAGCTTACTTGAAGCAAAAATGGGAAATATTCAAGCAGACAAATATGCGGAAAAGTGACGATCAAAAAACAATACAAGAAACCGGATAGGTAAAACGCAGAGATAGAAGAAGTGGTGAACAAGAAGAAAAGAGCCTGGAAGAAATTTAATAATACTAAAAACAAACAAGATCGAAAAGAGTACCATACCCACAAAAATATAGTAAAAGAAATGGTAAGAGCTGGACAAAATTCAGAGAATCAATGAACCACAGTTACAGAGATAACAACAGAAGCTTCTGTGGCAAATTACGAATTGTAAGAGGTAAGAAAAGAACGGAAATGATAGGAATAAAGGACAAACAAACACACAAGACCTGCTGGAAGTTTGGAGATAATAATATGAAGAAAAGTACAACAGTGGAAATGAAAATCATC
>VTPC01000646.1:7335-28818 GCA_011009095.1 Ignelater luminosus | reverse complement strand
ATGTCTGAGCTGAAAAAGAAGCTTCGTGGATGGTTAATTAACAGATAAATTTATAATAACTTATATATTTATTTCTCAAAGAATACATAATTATTTGTTACTACGTTCAAAATCTTAAGTTCTTATTCTTTTTGGTCTTTTCGTTACAGTTATACTAGTAGATTATATATTGTTAATATAAAACCTGTAAAAAGTCCATATGGACTCACAGGCAATTAATGCAATGTAATTCTAATAATATATAAATAAATAATTTAAAAAAAAATTAAGATTTTTGCAATCTAACCGAGAAAATTATTATTTTGTTGTAATCTGGCTGCGGCTAGCTTGATTATCTCATTAAATCATTCCCCTTTAAGTAATAAACGCTAAATTAGTATTTCATAATGCAAAAAGGTTATTTCCATCATTAACCATTTTTTTTACTCTTTTTCATATTTTTATTATTAAATCTCACTTTTATTTTCCAGGTGAGTCGCTTCATCCACCTTTTTAGAAGACAAAATTGCAGGAATCGTAAGTAAAAGCAGAACATCCTTTTTATTGCCAAATTCTTTTTTTTTCCTTTTCTCCCTTTCCCTGATTAAAATTCAATTTTGCAAATTCCACATCAAATCTTCCAACCTTCAAAGAGGAATTAGTATATAATTATTTCCAAATTTAACGCGGATATTAGAAGTGGAGTACCTGTCTAATTTAGTAGTAAAGCTATTCGCACCCAACAACTTAATGAAACTCAACTGATTTCCTTAGATGTGCATTGTAGCGTGTATTTTGAGATATTTGATGAGAGAATAACCTATTCGTACCCCAGCTTAGAAGATATAAATTAATTCGACTGGAAACTCGGATTTAAAATAGGAAACAAAACAAAAGAAATCTAAAATGAAAGTAACAAAAGATATTTAGTAACCACTAAAACCGATTCAACTTTTTTGTTTGCGTCGAGGAAAAAACTGCAGCGAGCTTGAATGGAAACATCCAGACCTGAAAAGTGGGAGCGTTTTTAATTTTCTAGCGGTAGCGATTTAAAACCTGAAATTACACGGCCATTCTTCAAAAAAGTTCCGACGCGAGAAAACTTGCCCGATTGTTTTCCTGATTATAATTATCACAGAAAAAAAAAACTTAAAAGTTGTTAAAAAGTTATCAACCCTCAAATAAAATCTGGGCTTTTATTACCGGTTCGCTTTTCTTCCTCCTCTATTTCTGTCTTAACATAAAAGTCGGAAGTTTTAGGTTTGTTGTTGGTAACTAGTGGAGGGAAACGTAGTTTAATTTTCTCTACGTGGAGAACACGCTGTTCAGAACTTGTTTTATGGGTCAGCTTTTCGGGGAATGTTCTGAATATTAGGGTTTCTTGTTACCTAAGGCCACACTAATTTCATATTCATGTATTTAAAGGCTTTAAGCTTGAAATCGGTCCGTCACCCTCGGATTTTTGAAACCCAATTCACCCTAACCTACGAAATATTCGGATATTCCTGTACCTCCCTATATTGTGTTATCTCTTGTATTATACGTTTTGCATGCTAATTTCAAATATCCAACACCGATTGTATATTATGTGAAATGGATGAAGGAAATTACAGTTGTAAGAATTCTTCATATGATGATAAAAACACATCAAACATTATTTTTCTCGTATTTAAGAAGAAAAAGCGATGTTTGTTCCACTGGGATTTCTTTTTTTATTTTTATGAAAGAAGAAGCTTTTTGTTTTAAATTAAAAGTTCAAAGGAATTCTTTGTTTTGTTTTTTTTTAATTTGTTTTTGTTTTTAAAGCAAGCTCGTACTCATATTTTAGTAATGTTAGTTCAAGATTCTTATAAAAAAAATTTAGAAGTTCTTTTTAATTTTTTAGCAAACTCAATGGTAATTTTGCTGACATTGAAAATACAAATTCATTTTAAACTCAATTATGCTCATGGATTAAAGGATTGCCCTCCCCAGTTAGTTTTTTATTCCCATCAGTAGAGGTTCGTGAAATTGAAATTAAAACATTTTTTTGGCTCTATAAGTGTTATTGAAAAAAAAATTGCTTTTCACAAAAAAAGGGTCAAATTAATCAACTGTGAGACTTTAAAGTAGTAATAGAGAAGATGGAATATTTTGACTAAAGATTCTCATATTGATCATGAGAAAACTTTTCGCTCTTGTGTCAAGATTCTTGCTTTTCATAAAAAGGTTCTATTTGACTATGAGATAATGATTGGGAATATCTGGTATCAAGCTGGAATGGACACAACAAAATACAGAAAAATCATCTATTGGATACAATAAAATTTAAGTCTACTTAACTACTAGACGAGCCAAAACCGAAATGGTTTGGGCAGTTAATCAAAATGGAAGACGGTAAACAAGTTAAGAGAATGTGAAAGATCAAAGCGTATGGAAAAAACAAAAAAACGCTTTGGAGATGCATGAAATAACAGTATGCCGAAAGTTTTGGAAACAAAGGAAAAAACGTAGATGGAAGCAGTCTCAAGAAATTCTTGTAGCGAGAACTTTTAAGTTAAGATTTACACTAAATAAAAGAAGATAACGGCTAATATAAAAAAAATCAGCTAATGGTTCGTCCCGAATTTCTTTCTTTCGCTCTTCAATAAAATTACCAAGACTTTTTGACTTACACAAAGTTCAAAATATTATAGAATTCAGTAATTTGAGGCTTTCTTTTCTAAACAAAATAGGCAACCATTATATTAAAGTTGTTCCTTACCTTTGAAATATTCTGCAATATGGACATAATCAAAATCTTGATCGTTTCTTTGAGATTCTTCTGAGACTAAGATCTTAAAAATCAAGCAAACTCCAGGATCTAACATTGAAGAGATGGACAATATAGTTAGGGGCTTATTCCAATTCTAATATAATACCAAAGATTACCTACTACGCTCAACCAATAAAGTTAATTAATGGTGCAGCTCTTAAAGTTGTGTATATAGAACGCAAACGGACTGTGCCCACACGCAGAAGAAATCATAAAAGAACAAATTATTTTAATCATCTTTCAACAAGCGAGCCAATCTACTGGCCTACCGATAGAAGAAAAGTACCAGATCTAATTGATTTCTGCTTACTCAAAAATATAAATCGGAAATTATGCAGGGCAACGTCATGTTACGAACTTGCGAGTGATCATCGCAAATATCTCTGAGAGATATACCACCAACTCTACAAAACAAGAAAACCAATTGGGAATGCTTCAGAGAAAATCTAGAACAGAATATCTTTTAAAAGTACCACTAAACACCTCAGCACAAATAGAAAGCGCAGTGTCGACACTAACCGAACAAATACAACAAGCCACTTGGAACACAAAACCTGCAATTACTCCAATTAATGCTTAAACTGTCCAACTTTCTTCAAAGAAAAGAAAGCCGAGATAGAAAACCTAAGGAAACTTTGGCAAAACAATCACACACTTGGAAAACAAACCGTCACTCAATAAAGCAAGTAAAAACCTTAAGAAGCTAATGGTAAAAGTGAAAAATGACGGTATTCAAAACCTTGACGCCACTGATAGAACTCAATATTCTCTATTAAGGGCAGGAAAATTCCTGAAAAGGCCACAAATCACTTCTCCGCCAGAACCAGATCTAAATGGGCGTTGGGCAAAAACGAATGAAGAAAAAGCAACTGCTTTCGCTGAACAACCAACGAGAGAGCAGTTTAGAATATTCTCAACAAATGACTTTGCCGTTAAGAAAACTAACTCAAAATGTTATCAATAAAGAAATAAACCCTAGAAAAGCACAAGGATACCACCTGATCACTGGTAAAGTGTTGCAGCAACTACTCCAAATAGCAATCAAAGCCATAACACAAATATTTAACGCCATTATCAGAACTGGACACTTTCCTAGTGTCAAAGATCATCATGATTCCTAAACCTGGGAAAGTAACAGAAGAATTTACCTCGTACAAACCTATTAGTCTGCTTTTTATGATGTCCAAGGTTTTTGAAAAACTTTTCCTACAAAAATACAACCAATACTATCCAGTAACAAGGTAATATGTTGTGTCATTTTAAAATTTTGCGTAGACATTTGAGTTCTGCCTTGAGTTTCGCTTTAAATGCAGTCACTTAATATGAATTCATCGTTTCATTTTCTCTTTTTAATGTTTAGCAAGTTATTTATATTGCTAACAAATATTTTGTCCAAGGTTTCTTTGAAGTTCTATTCTTAAAAACTAAAATGTATTCAACAAAGTGTTTTACGTTTCTTTAGTTGTCGATGAAATTATTTCTTCGTTGTGAGAAGGTTCTATTCAGGCTTTATCTATGAACTTGGATATGCAATTTTATCGAAAAAAGGGGTTCATTTTGGTTTGGTTTTCAAGGAAATTTTGTTTACAGTTGGGTTATTTGCTATCTTTGAACCCCTCCCCACCATCTTCGACTTTGAGCTACGGGATCGATCATCTTCCGATTTCTGGTTTATACGGGAATTGGGCCTCTTTTTCAGCTTTTTTCCTTTACAGATTTTTGGCGCCCAACGTGGAGCCCGATTTAGCTGGGGGCCGATTTAGCTGTGGGCCGATTTGGTTGGTTGGTTGGTTGGGCGTGTCGTTTTTGACAATTTGGCTGTTTGCCCGATTTAGCTGTTTTGCCGGATTTCGTTGTTTGGCCGATTTACCTATTTAGTTGATTTAGACCGTTCAAATCTTTGGTCATTTTGTTTTGAAGCTTTTACAGATTTTTGGACTCCAGGGTACTGGGGCCTGATTTTGTTTGCCGTTTGTCAATTTTGTCCTACCGATTTTTTGCCTTTTTTTATCTTGTAGCTTTTACAGCTTTTTTGGCGGTGTTGGGAGCTGTGATTGGCCTTCTGCGTTGTGGGAATCCCATGATGCAATGAACTCGTGATTCGTTGAATTCCCTCTCCAGATGAAGCGCTCGTTGCATGTAAGTTTTTCGACTTTGCTTTGGTATAGTTGCTGGACCATCGAATCTAGCGTAACGAATAGGTTTTGTCTTTTTTAATGGGTGGTTGATTGGGCGTTTGGTGGGCCATCCTGGAGATTCTTCATCTTCGCTCCTAAGGATAAATAGGGAGCCTTTTCCACCTGTGCTTCCAGAGTTGCCGTTCTCCACCATGGGAGGTTGGTTGGGCGTTTTGTGGGCTATCCTGGAACTTTTTTATCTTTGCTCCTAAGGACAATTAGGGGGCCTTGTCCATCTTCGCTCTCTAGGTTCTCTGAACCGTGTCGTTCTTCCCTTTAGTACATTTTGGGCAGATTGGTGGGTAACATCTTTGTGTAGGGTATACTCGAAGGGAAGTCAATACTTTGTTGTGATCACCTATTTCGACATTTTTAGTAATACCGATTGTGATCGTTTTGCATATAGTTTTTTTCTTGTATAGTCTTGTTTATTTTAGTTTAGGTTTTCGTTTTTAGTGCTTTGGTTTTTCGTGGGAGGATCTTTGGCTGGCTTTTGTTTTTGTTCAGGTGTTTGTCTCGTTCGGAATTGGCTGCAGTATCGTGACCATGTGGTCGTCTCGGGCTTTAGGCCCCTTACCGTGATCTTTGTGATCATTTGAGTTTTAGACTCTTTTGGCCCTGGTGGCCCAAAATAATTAACTCGGTTTAGTACGAAGTTCTTTTGTGCAGAGTCGTTATTGTCATGCCAATGTCCGTATTGAGTCGTTATTACGACTGTCTTCTGTGTTAGTTTAGACTTTTGTGTTTGTTCAGCTTTAGCTGAAGCTTTTGGTGATTGTTTGATCTTTGAGATTTTAGTCTGGTGATTTTTTTGTTTGGTCCTTCCAGAAGAGCTTTAGTTTTGTTTTTGTTCACGCTTTCGTTTTGCTTTTGTTTTTGCTTTTGCTTTGGTCCTTTTTAGAGAGGTCTTTGTTTCGTTCTCATTGGTGCTTTTGTCTCGGTCTCACTTTAATTTTTGCTTTTGTTTTTTTGTTTGACTTAGTCTAGGGCTGGTCGTGGAAATTCTTGAGTTTCGTTTGGACTGTGGTTTCATCTTGGTTTTCTTTGTTTGGAATTATAGAGTCATTTTCGTCTTAGGCTTTCCAGCTTAAGGCAGTTTTTCAAAGAAACTCCCTTTTGCTAGAGGGGGTGTAATGTCATTTTAAAATTTTGCGTACTCATCCGAGTTCTGCCTTGAGTTTTGCTTTAAATGCAGTCGCTTAGTAGTATACCTACTATTTACTGCCCATATGCCAATTACAAGACTGACAGCAACTGCTACATTTGCTGACGATATGGCACAAAAGGGCCTCTCACCATTTACAAATATCATTAAACAAAGTCCAAGAATGAATCAGCACATATCACATTTACCAACAGAAAAGAAAACTGCCCAGATTTTGCCGCAACAGACTCAAACATGAAGATAGCATCAATCACCTGGGAATGCATCTAAATTGGCGTAAGCCCACTTTCACTAGGTATTTTGTTCAACAAGCTGTATTGGATTATCCGAAGAGATTCCCAACTATTCTTGAACAGCAAACTACTCGTGTCTAAAAGTATCAGAAAGCCAGTGTGGACCTACAGCATTCAATTGTGGGACACCGTGAGCAACTCAAATATAGAGATACTCCAACGTTTTCAAAGCAAAGTTTTGAGATCAATAGTCAACGCAACGTGGTACATCCCAAACCAAGTGGTACATGACGACTTGAAAGGCTTGCCGTAAAAGAAGAAATCCAAAGAATGAGTGAAAAATATTGAGCGAGAATGAGCATACATCCAAACCGATTCGCAAGTAGACTTGTAGATGAAGTCACTGAAACCAGACCACTAAAACGATTTAAACCCATGAATCTACATAAAATTGTACAAATGTAAAACTGTAATTTTAGAATTCATAAATATGCAATAGAAACCGAAACATTGTAAGTGGAATAGCTCACTGGAGTAACCGGAGGATAAAAAAAATCATCCTGACATCACCTATCGTATTCTGTTTTATTCCTTTTTCGTTTGTTCTGTCTCGACAATGGTTTGTGGCATTGAGGTGAAGTTTGGTAGTATCGAGGGAAAATTCGGACACTACCGATCATTTTTTGTAATTTCTCTGTTTTTTGTTTATAACTTGGAAATGGATGATGGTATTGGGATGAAACTTGATTTGCTGCTGGTGATACGGGAAGAGCTTTAAAGTAATCTGAACATTATTGTTTGTCTTTCTTGTATTGAGATGGAACTTTTTATGGAATTCTGAACTCACAATACGATACGATTCATCGAAATCGAAAGACTTGAAACGATACGAGTTTTCAGATATTTATTCTTGTTATCGTCATTGAAACAATTTTCAAATGTGATGGATTTTCTTGTAGCGTCGTATCGTATCATATTGAGAGTTTAGTATCCCAACATTGGTTTGTTAATTATTTATAGGGGAAAGTCCCACAGTATCACAGTATCAACTGGCCTACAGTATCGGTCAGCCTGCCAATATCCTATGTCTTCACTGTAATAATTCTTCTAGCCTACGATGGGTCGGTTTCGAAAGACATTCACTGCTGAGTACGAAAACGTGTTGGCGGAGCACGTTAAGGATTTGGCAAACAGATTGATGCCCCTGAATAAACAAGAATTTCTTAGCATTGCTTTCCAGCTTGCTGAAAAATTGAACGTACCACATCAATTTACCAAGAGTCAAAAATCTGCTGGTAAACACTTCTATTATGATTTCATGCAAAGCCACAGCAATTTATCTTTAAGAACTGCCGAATCCTCAGGTGGACCAATTCTTTCAACATTTTCAGAGTTTTTTAGAAAAATCTGCGTTTACGGCCTACAGGATATGGAATAGTGATGAAACCGGTGTCAGTAGTATTCGAAAACATACCAAAGTTCTAGCTGCAAAAAACCAAAGACAAGTTGAAAAACTTACCTCTGCAGAGCGTGGCGGGAACGTGACAATTTTATTTTCTATTAATGCTGGAGGACATTCTTTGTTTTTCCGCGAAAACGAATAAATGGCATACTCTTGATGAAAGCGTGGCTGAAGTGCATCCAAGTGGCTAGATGAATGCTGAGATATTTTTGAAATGGATGAAGCACTTTGCCAAATACACGAATCCAACTGAGCAAAGCCCAATTTTGCTGATTCTTGATGGGTACGGCAGTCATAAGGACTTGGAAGTCATTGAATTTGCCACCGTCTAAAAGTACCTACAATGATATCTGTGATTTGTGGATGAGAGCCAACCTTGGTTTTCGAATCGGCCCATATGAGATCGCGGGGCTTGTTGCTTCAGCGTTCAAGCTTGTTTCTCAAAAAGATATTGCTGTTAATTGTTTTCGCTGTACTGGCATTCATTCTTTTAACAAAAATGTTTTTGACGATCTAGATTTTCTTTCTACGGCTATAACTGATGTAGAAGAGAATCCTGCGCCATCTAAAACAACAGATTCTATAGAATGTCAGCCTTCAACTTCTCTTCTACCAGAACATCAGCTTCCAACTTTCCGTCAATCAGAACCTCAACCTTCAACTTCCCGTCAATCGATAGATAGCTTTAAGAATATTATCATAGAATTATCGCTAGTCCCTGACGTATCAAAAGCAAGAGCGACGACACGACGCCGTAAAGCGGAACGAAGTGAAATTTTTAAAGATTCACCATATAGAAACGGGCTAGAAGAGAAGAAAATTGATCAATCAAGAGTAGAAACAGTCAAAAGGTAGTTACTATTTGAAAGAGATGCTAAGAAAAACAGCAAGAAACGCAAGGATAGAAATGAAAGCAAAAATGAAAAAACTGATAAGAACCAAACCACATGTACTTTACGCCCGGAATCATACAGTGAAGATTGGATTCAGTGCGGTACTATGGGACTTTCCCCTAGTGGTAGAGGAATGAGCGTCAAGACATCAGGATACCACCAGTCGTCTTTGGTTTGTTTTTCTGTTTCTTGTATATAACTCAAAAAAGGATCGTGGTTATTGAGATGAGACTCAGTTTGTAAATTTCTGATAATGGAAGGAGAATGACTTTCAAGACCATTTGTTTTTGTTTCTTTTTCATTTTTTTTGTCTAAATCTTCAAAACGGATGGTGATATTGGAATGAAATTTGGCTTTTTCGTAGTGGTAAGGGATGGTGGTATTGAGATAGAATTTGGTCTGTTGCTAGGGCTTTCTGATATGGGAATTCTCATTGTTCACGTCAGAGCTGTTTCTGGGACAGTTTTTCCCATGCGTGGAAGAAGACATACGGGGATTGCTATTTATATTTCTGGCCTAACAATGAAAAAACAAGTATTTATGATCGAAACTAGTTTTATTGTTTTTCAAAATATTCTCCATTAAGATTGATACACTTTTCCATGCGTTTGAACCAATTCTCGAAGCACTTTTTCCACTCTGTTTGAGGCAGCTCCAAAATATGCGTTTTGAAACAAAAAACGGCTTCTTCTGGTGTTGAAAATCGTTGACCACGCAGTTTGTTTTTGATGTACGGGAATAAAAAGAAGTCATTGGGTGCCAAATCAGGGCTGTATGGTGGATGGCCCATCAACTCGACCTTCTGGCTGGTTAAATATTCAATTGTTTGAGCAGCGGCGTGAGAGTTTGCATTGTCATGATGAAGAATGATTCGCCTCTTCTTTGAAGTTTTCCGAATTTCTCCAATGACTTCTGGCAAACAAATGGTTGTGTACCATTCAGAGTTGACCGTCTTACGTTGCTCTAACGCCACTTTTGTTGGATTTGGCTCGTCTTGAAAGACCCACACAGTTGATTGCTGTTTTGTTTCGGGGTCATATGCGTAGATCCATGATTCGTCACCTGTTCAGATGTTATACGCAGCCTTTGATGCACCTTTCGCAAATTTTTTCAACATTTCAATGCACCAGTCGACGCGAGCCTTCTTTTGAGCATTGGTCAGGTTATGCGGGATCCAACGGGAACAAATTTTTTTACGGCCAAATGATCATGTAATATCTTGTTGATGGTAGTCATACTAATGCCCAAAAATGCCTCAGTCTCATGGTATGTCACATGACGATCTTGTTTAATCAGTTGACGTACAGCATCGATGTTTTCAGGCACAACGACAGATTTTGGACGGCCTTCTCGGATTTCGTCCTCGAGTGAACATCGGCCACGTTTGAATTCATTATACCAGTTTTTTACAGTGATGTAGGATGGAGCTTCATCGCTATATAATGTATTAAGTTGTCACGATAATCCACGTCGAAAGTTATGAAAAATAATTGCACGAAAGTATAACGTATAACATTGATCAGGTTTGACAAACAATCTAGACGAAGAAAAAGATCAAGATTTTCTGGCTAGTAAGTTCTGTGAAACTTATGCAAGCTGCGGTTTGTCAAGATTCTAAAACAGTAACACAGAATGTTAGGTAACTGAATATTAACAAAGCAAAGTTGAAGTATTTGATGGGAATGTGGGAAGGTGTTTTACTTGTGAACGTTCGAACAGTCAAATTCATCAAAATCAGAAAGAGCCGATGGCAAGGAAAAATTTGACAAACCCAAATGAAAAAGTTTGTGTGTTTCAAATTAAAAACGAATGTGATAGTATTTTAATTTTTCACGAGAATTTACAAGTGAACCTTTCTTTTTAACCCTAAATCCCTAAAATCCTAAAAATTGTTTGGGTCAATGTACAAAAACCCTGTTTAATAAGAAATAAACGAGTGTAACATTATTAAAGGTTAATCAATTGCTCAACAACTCGATATCGTATAGCCACCAAGCCACACACTCGACTAAAGATTTAAGAGTTAAAAAAAAATCTAAAAGGAGCTTCCACTTATTCAAGTCATCCAACAGCCACTCAAAGCTAACAACTTTATTATCGTGACTTCGCTTTGGATTAGAGTTCAAAAGTTTGATTTGTTTACGATTCAAGGGTCTTTCCGTCCAATTACGTCTCATTTCCTACTTGTAAAATGTTAGCTGGGGCATTCTCTTGCATTATTGGGGGTTACATGTGCATGGGAAACGGGACGGACGTTAAGTGCTCTTGTACAAACTTAAAACGCTTTTATACGCAACGGCAACAACTTAACCGTGTTCGATTTCGTATAGTAATATTAAGCTGCTTAATGCATGTGAACATGACTGTGTGGCACAGTTTTAATAAGTCTTGTGCATTGTAATAGCAACCGTTTCAGTTAGATTTTAGATACACACGTTTCCTTCTTATTTGTTGTTTACGGTTACTGAAATTCAATTACACCTCTAGCACTTGAAAGCGCTTACGATGCATTTCACGAACATTTTAGAGTATTTAATACCCAGATATTTTCAGCACAACTTACAATTTATAGCTTAAATAATATTAACCGCGCTAGATTCGCTCGGAAAAATAAATAGAAAAAAGATGGAAGGGTAAATTGTGTTTGCTGAAATTTACTAGGTAAATTTAATTGAAATTCCGAACTTGGTAGTTACTGGGAGTGTGGTTTTCTAGGGTAGTATCACAGAAATATAATAATTATAACACAAAGACATTAGTTATTAACTTATTACTCTGAGAATTCTATTGTACAACAATGTACTAGCTCAGTACTGCTACCAGTGTATTATTCCAACTACGTCTAGGGAGGTAAGTTTGGGACGCATTAAATACCAAACCTCGACCCGAATACATTTCTCGTATGCAACACACTAAATAAATTTACTTATACGTACTTATGCGCTTCAAAAGGTATAAATTCATCCATCTTCGTAATATTATTGTATTTTAATGAAATAAGAAGAAGAGGAAAAAGGAGATACTATGCATGCAAAGTGACTTCTGAGAAAATCCTCTTTTGTTTAGCGCAACATGAATTTTAACTTGGTGGGTTTTAAATAATTCACTTGAATCTGTATCTCTGATAATAAATTAGATAAAAAAAGCACTACCCCACATATAATTCAGTAGGAGGCATTGGCTGTTTATCTGCGTGCTTGTGTGTAATGTTAAACCATTTGGAAAACCTCCTTTTAGTATCTAATGGTGCTTATGAAACAAATGAAAAATAAATGCAAAATAAACATTGCCGCCAAATACATTTCGACAGAAAAAGAAGAAAATTTATTTTTGTAATTTTAAATTTAAATTAGTATTTAAAAAAAAGGATAAAATCAATAAGGGAGGAGTTTAAATCTGATGTAGACATAACCATTTAAATATAGATTGTATACCTGGGATTACCAAAAAGTTTTGAGACAAACAATTACACTTTTTCATGATAAAAAAATTAAGCATAATAATAATAATAAAATATTGTTTATGAAATTTACTTTTTTCTGCCTGCATAAATCATCACAACTAACATTTATATTCACCCACCACGTAACTCGGAAAAAACTGTTCAGTAAAATATTTATCCAACTTTTACGGCCGAAAAAATATCATAAAACAGAGTTATTAAATCTATTTAGAAAAAACTCGTTATGTAATCAGCAAAACCTAGAGTTATTAGTTATCTGATGGAACAATAAACAAATTGCCGGTTTCGAATAACTTTAGTTTCAAATTACGTCGGATCTAAAAACAATTTCGATGTGAAATAGATAAACTCCATGCAAGAGAGACATTAGTCAAACTCAAATTGATGAAGTTTTTGTAATAAAGTAATTTTGATTTGAAACCACATTTAAATATGTAATTGGATATGTTTTGTTGTACAGAAAATTACAATTTTGTGTGATAACCTATTTATGTACATTAAATACAAATATGAAATGGATTAATTGTGATTGAATAATTTAAAGGTATTTTAGTTATAATATATATTCCAATGGAAATATTTTATTTTCCAAACTAATAAAGCAAAAAATTTTATAATTACTACATATTTGACTCTGAATGCCAATAAATGAATATTTTTAATTTTTCTTTCGTAACTACAAAATAACAGAAATCCCAAAACTAATAAAAAATAAAGTCTCTCTCTTTATCCACAGATACTTGTGAACTTTACTTAATCCTTTGATTGAACAAATTGTTAACCAAATTTTGTTTGGTCCCCATCATTGACACTGTTGGCAACTTGAGACTTACATAATCCACAGTTTTTGGGATGTACGGAAGACTGAAGGCGCCTCCACCATTTGCCATCCTGACTTCTTTATAAATATGCGGCTTGGCATCACAATATGTGTTGAATTTGTAGCAAAATCCCGCAGAAGAGCAAAACTTTCAATCTTTGTAACTTAATCGAACTGGCTTTCCTTTAATAAATTGCTATCATCGCTTCATCTATTGACAGTTTTTCATGAAACACTCTCCATTGCAAAAAGTTTTGTTTAGCTTCTGCATGAGAGAACACAGCTTGAACATTTAGTCGGTTTTATCTAGTTTTGCATTATTAGCGATGTGAAAATACTTTTTCATTTCTTTGGTATCTGTTCCTGTTCATAGAATTGGAAACAATTGAAACATTTACGTTTTCGTCCACACATCAATATATAGTTTGTCTCTTGGTAGGCGATGATATCCCGAAAACTATAAAATGCCAATAAGAACCTTCAATTCTTCTTTTGTAACATTAAATTTTGTTTTTTGCACTAGATGCTTTATTATGTCGAGCTTCTCAAATAGTTCAACTGGGCCCAATCCTTTTAATGTAGACTTTTTTGTTTCTTTTGCTTTGGTTCATACTTATATCCTCATCACAATTAGTCGCTTTTTATTTCTAGAAATGTCGCTACCAATGTTATATAATGTTGCCAATGAAATATCATCTTCAAAATTATAGATCTCGTCATCTAATGGAAATAATTCGACTTCTCCGGGTACGTCAAGTGGAAGACCAACGGTCTGTAGATCGTCCACTTTAAATGCTTCTGCATCCGTTTGATAGTCCGTGTCCGGTGGAATAATAACGATTTCAACATTTCGTTGTTCGTCTTGAACGTCGTCTATAGTAGCACCGAGATGCTGATACTTTTTTCAATGAAAACAAACTCGAATTTATAGGTTAAGGATCCATTCTACTTTCTGTAAGTACCAAAAGCAAAAACGTCGAGCAGTTTCCGCCGTACTCAAGCAAGTACGCAACAAATCGCAAAAAACCGGCAGTACAAACGATTTTAGGTTATACCGGGAAAGCAACTGAAGGTAATGCAGCAAACTATATTAGTTCATGAAAAAAGAATACTGCATGGTCGTCTAAATATGCAAAACTGACAGGAGATGTCACATAATAAAAATTCTTAGATAGTACAGCGGGCCAAAATGGCTTAATTATCATCAGCTGCTCATTAGCTTTTGCTTGCTCTATTCATTCACCTACAGGGAAAAAATGTTTTGTTGGGGCCACAAAAAATTTAGCAGAATTTTGGACAGCAGATATTTTTGCAAGAACAGCAAATATTTTTGTCACACTGTATAATTTTTTGCTCTTGCCACTACAGCACTTTGGTAAAATACAACAAATTTATAATTTATTTTAGAGTTAGGAACAGAATAATTTGTTGCTACAGCAAACATATATTTGCTGTCCAAAATTCCACTGAATTTCTTGTTGTACCAACAAAACATTTTTTTGCATGTACCAAGGCCACGTCCGCGTTCGAACACTTACGATTTTAAAATTACATTGCATTGTAATTTGTTACAAACAAAATATCCAATAAATGTAACAGAAATAGTCTTTTATTTTTTGATTTCTAGAACCTTTTTATTTTCTAATTTTCAATCTGATGTCCTGCAACCGAAGCTTTTAATCATTTCTTGCAGTTCTACCAAGTTAATGTATGAACACATGATTAGCATTTTATATATTTTAACATAACCTAACTTTGCCATCTTAAATATATATGTAACCGATACTTGATACTCTGCAAGTTTAGCGTGTAGTTAGCAGTCTTCGCGCTACGGTCGCATCTAGAAGGTTCAGAACTTAATCTCCAAGTCGACACGATTATTCTCATTGAACTTTTATCGTGATTTTCCTTAGTGGAAAAGGCAAATGCCGGAACAGTATTCTTACATGTGTTACCGGCTTTCTTGGGCGGAGCAGGGTGTGTTGTGTGCGGCTCTGATGCTGAAAGTGTTGACCTTGGCGGTGACATATATAGATAGATATAATGGTCTATGAAATACAATACGTGATTGTTGTGGATAAAACAGAGTTCGAGCCATGGTTGCGACGAAGAACGAAGGATCTTGAATTTTAAAGAATAAAAGATTTTTCTTTTAGATTGTTGAATGATAAGAGAGATCTTATCTCGGAGACTGTTGAATGATAAGAGAGCGATTTTGGGGCTGTTTTGCGCTTATTGCTCTGTAACATTTGCTTCCGATCTGTCGACCAGGCCATAACCTTATTTGCCTCGATGTTTATTTACTCGTTTATTCTTTTTCAGAATATATTAGATTGACGTAATCGAGAAAATTAAATTACTGATCAAAACATATTTACAATAAAACGTAACTAACCTATAATCTAAAATTTATATCGGCCTTGGAATCGTTCAGAATGTTGTGCGTTTTCACTTTATTCCAGTTTTGAAATCGCGTTCATTTGGTTTTTCTACACACACTTATTTACTAATTGGTTGTCTGGTTGTCCTTGGGCGTCGCGACGACGTGGTGGGTTCAGTCGCGTTCGTGAAGAAGGACGGCATAGAGACGCGGCTGTGGCGGCGTTTGCAGTGGCGTCGCCAATTGAAAGCACGGCAGGCCGTGTTCGTCCCAAGTTTTCTGGTGAGGGTGGATTCGAGCGTTGAAATAGGAGCTCGCACGTCGCTGGGTTCAATTTTCTTGAAATAAGGCGGATCTGCGGCAGGTGTTGCTGCGGCGGACGGTTTTGATGTCATTTTTGGAGGTGTCAATCGTGAGGTGTGGAGCAGCTGCTGTCTCGTCGAGTGACGGTGCGACACCGAGAGCTGCTGTTACCGTGGGCTTGATGTCGGCAGACGTCGGGTTCCTGGGGCTTCGAGCGGCTCTTATCTTGGCGGTTGACGGCTGAACGAGAACCCGGGTGGTCATGGACTCATTCGTGGTCTATAAAATCGAAATCAAGGCATGGTTGCGACAAAGACGAGAGGATTTTGTTAAACGGTGAAGAGTAAGAGGTGTTATCTCATAGATTGTAAATGATAAGAGAGATCTTATCTCGGAGAGAAAGCGATTCCCACTGTTTGATTGGTTTGATTAGTCCATCCCAAGGCCCATGAGTGATGGCGAGGGAGTGGGAGTCTTACACTTGCTGCTCGACAACACACGAACCTCGAGACACAACATTACCTGCGCCTTTTCTATATCAACAATGAGAAACCAGCACCCCCCTTAGACTTCGTTGCCACCACAACATAGCATTTCCGCAATGGCTTCGGTTTTTCACATGAGCTACTCCACTTAAGCAAAATTTACCTAACCATTCTGACCAAACAAAAATAAAATTCTTAAAATGATCTTCCAGTTCTGGGAACCTGAATGCAACATTGATTTGTTTGGTAGATTTATACAATGTTGAAGAAACGTTACGCGCGTCTTACTTAACACTTTCACCACTAAGATTTTCTTTGCATCTATGCATCAGGTATGACTTTCCTGTTGCTTTTTACTAACGGTTCTATTAGCTGCGTTTTGGTAAAGAAGGTTACGATCGACTATGGCTTGACTTTAGCAGTTAACTTTTGCTAATGCTTTGAGCGAATACTTGTCTTAAAATTCATCTTTAACGCTACTCGCCTTTGTTTGTTCCCTGGTGACTACCATGATGTCATGGATCCTTGATACCATAAAATACATCTACAGGATGTCTTGCAAGCTTGTTGGCTGGGACTTGCCTTGTGTTTGAGTCCATGACTGCATAAAACGAATCTAAGATTACTTATAGAAAGAAAAACTAGAATAGGAAAGACTGGGAGTACTCCTAAGGTATACAGTGTTTTTAAAGAGGCGTGCACTAACTCTAGACTGTTTGAACAACCATTTCAGTTGCACCAAAGCATTGCAAACCATTTTGAGATCGATTCTAACGCTTTAAAAATATTTTAAGTTTGAGCCAGAATCGGTCAAGTTATTCTACTAATACTGAAGCTTGGTACAAAAACAGTAATAAACATTTTTTTCATATTTAACTCGCTTATGCTATTAACTAAAATACATTTTTTGAAATGAGTAGCTTCGATAAAGGGCCCAAAGTAACCTCAATTCTGATCTTTGATTTGCTATGAGTGTTTAGGAATTCGTTATGAGAAAAACTTTAGAAAGATATAATTAGAGGTGAATAGAGAGAAAGGACATATGTAAACATCTTAACAGATAGATTAGTGCAAAAATAACAAACTGAGAAATCTGGGCTTAATTCGTGATCGGTACCGATCTGTACTGAATTTTTAAGGAGAGCTGTTTCTCAGAGGATAATTTGCCCAAAACATTTCTTTTCTTTTTCTGATGATTTACTACTGAAACTTTTTTACCCAATTATTTGAATTTGATGGTTAATCTTTCTGTATCAGTTCCTAACGTCATTCTTGATTTTGGGCTTATTTGGATATTTATTGACCTTGAAGACATTTGTCACTGCATTTTACATATTATACAAAACAACAAAAATAAAACCAACAACTAAGGTTTTGGTGATCCCTTGAATAGTTTTTGCTACATTCTTCTTTCTTCTTTCCTGAAACAGTAGAATGCACAATATGCAGCAAAATAGTAAAGAAATCTTTTTTGAAACGAAAATCTGGGAAAAAGCAAAAGCAAAAGGAAGGTAATTCAAGGTTATTCTGTAATATACGAAATAACAGTGAAAATAAACGAATACAAATTTGAAAGCACTCGGCCCATAAATTACATCGTTGTTTTCGGAAAATTCGTATTTTACAATGAAGTTTTATTGTTCCGTCGTTCGAAGCTTTTCCCCCATTTTATGGCCATTCTAAATATCAATAAAGTCGTCTTTTTCTGGTTAAGAGTTAAGAAAATCCCTCACTCATGCACGTGAAGTAGGTCAATTTCAAAACAATAGCCACGTAAAAATTACTGTTGTGCAAAATGGCACTTGCTGAGCGGCCATAAAAATCGCATTGGCATAATGAACTTTTCTCAACGTTTCATCTGCACAGAGAAAACATGCAAAGAAATTTTTATGGTTGAAATATCAGAGGAATATTTTTAGTAGGTGTGTTTACTTGACTCGATTTAAAGTGTGTGCTGTAAAATTTTATAATACATTCAAAGAAGTTTTTTTTTTGGAATTGATGAAAGCTATACTTGAATTTTTAATAGGTACGTCCGCGATTCTACGATTCTGTTTTTATATGCAGAATATCAAAACTTTTCCCCATTAAACTTTCATAAAAAAAGACCATTGAAAAAGAAGGAAGGAGAAGAAAAAACGAAAACTGCGTTATATTTTTTCATTTATCTTTGCGTTTGAGAGAGTTTGAAAGGAATTTCCGTTTAATTTCCTCTTAACTTCTGTAATGAAATAGGTACTTATTGAGCTTTGTTTTACAAAAAACTTGGCCGTTATTAACGTTCAGTTTTAATTTTAGAAATTAAATAAGAGCGCATGCAATTTTTACGTGCTTCCCTCTCGGAAAACTTTGGTTATAAGATGTTGGGCGAAACTTTGTGGAAACTCTTCAAGAAACTACGAATTACAAGCACACAAGTTTTAATTTCGTTTTAAAGCATATACTCAACGATGAAATGGGAGAACATTTGTTCATTACGAGCTTCTTTTTGTAGTTAATCTCTTTAAACCTTAAAAAGGCGGAAATATGATTCCTGAATGAAAAATAATTTGAAAAATCAGTGATAAAATAATGAAGAACGTCAATGGTCAATGATAAAAACAAAAAATAAACTATTAAAGATAAAATTTTAAATGCACCAAACTAGTTTTTCTTGGGGGCCTTTAGTTGGATAAGAGGTTAAATCGTAGGGCACTAAAGAAAGTATTTATGAATCAAACACTTAGAAAACTAAACAAACCACCGTCAAGGGAACGGGCTTGGAAAAATTAGCGGGGAAAGAAGACCTTGTTGAACTTGACTATACAGGGCCAACTATGGTTTCCATTAGAAAAAACACAAGCTTGTGTCATAAGTTAATAATAGCAGAGCTGTAGGCACTGAACAAAATAACAAGAAAACTATTTTTGCAGGATATCTAGTTAGCCATGCATTTTTTTTAAAACAAAAAGCTCATTAAATTAAGCTCGTAAAACTGCAATTCTTTCCCCATTTAATCGTCTCTCTATCTCCGCTAGTTTTCGAAATCCCCATACTAAACATCGGAAAAAACTCACCCTGTATAGTTTGGCACTGTATGGAAATATAAGATGCTGCTACCATTTGTACAAAACGTACACTTAACATAGGCTCCCAAAACAGAGTGACGCTGGATGCTGTGTTCAACACTAACAGGTTAACAAGTAACCCTAATCAATGCCATCTTGTGGTGGTAAATTAACAATAAATTTGTAATGTAGAAATTGTTATTAAAAAACAAAATTTGCCAAACTCTTAAGAAGCAATTTATGAACCAAAAGAATAAATGAAGACATTGAATATTACTCAGAAAACTAAGAAACCATTTCTTGGGGAACGGGCTTGGAAAAATTAGCGGGGAGAGAAGACCTTGTTGAGCTTGACTAGTTATAATTATAAAAATTATAATTTGTTTCGACTACTTTTTCTTTAACAAGTGAAAAGTATGATCATCAGTGCGTACGTACGTAAGATCTAATAAACAGAAAAGTTTTTTATTCGTGCAAGTTTTAACATCGTATTAAAATATGCAAGAAACGATAGAATGCGAAGAAACTTGAACCGGCGCGGCGATAATCGTTAAAAATTTTTCTTGTTATAATTACCAGTTCGTTAACTTTACTTCAATAATTGAATTTTAATCGGGCAAAAATTCCAAACGTTTCCCAACTTTAAAAGCTTAATAAGCTTCCTTCAGTTTTTAAAGTGAGCAGAATTGTTGGTGGGAAATGAAAAACAACTTTTCTACTGATAAGATCAGTTTGTCTCTTTGTTAGAAACTTTTTTCCTAACAAACATTAAAATCCATTATTTACGTGGATACCTGGCAGCTTTTTTGGTAACAATAAAAAGGAAGCCCCGTAAAATGAGGAACAATAAGACAGAAATTGGATTTGAAAATCGAATTTTCTTAACTTTGCCGCTTTTCAGGAACCCAAATGATATTACATGCTGAAAAGTAGAATGGTTGGCTGCCGGTGACAGTTTTGCTAAAATGCCCAACTAGGAGTTCCAACCGGATAATATCGTACTCGAGTGCAACTCGTTGCATAAACTTTGCATTTACATTTTCATATATGTGGGTGATTCGGAGACGAGTGAAAGAGAGCACTTTACGGTTACACGCTGTCTTATATGCTATTAGGATAGTTTTGTATTGATTCTAAATTAATTTGGAGCATTCACAAAACGGAAATGGGCACTATATTCGCTATTCGTTCTTGGGCAATGGGAAACTTCAAATCCGACAGTCACACTAGAAATAAACCAAGTGAAATGGATCGAATACAATTGAAAAACTTTTGTGTTACTACTTTCGTTTCAGTGCATTTGCTATTACTTCGAGTAAAATGCTCAGAGACGGGTTTATTTGTGCATGCACGTATAGCCATACTCTTATGTAATTCAAAAATGGTTTTTAAATTAAATTTTTCGACTTTGATACAATTTGCTTACGTATTGTGCAATAATAGAAAAGTTGGTTGCGCAAGATCCGGAATTTCCTGTCAAAAAATATTAGACGTGTAATTTTTCTTACCATAACATTCATGATTTTTCATTTTGTAAGACGTGGCGCGGTTAGAAGTTACAGAAAACGTCGCGTGAAGTTTACATTTTCTGTGAACACCAACATGTGCGGCTAAGTGTCATCTACTTGATGCAGATATGAGGCGACGCTATAATACACCGCCTCTAACAGAAGCTGCAACATGTTACGTTGATCCGTCTGTAATAATAATCCATTTGGAACGGATATTCCGAGCAATAGTTTCTCAAGCACGCTTAGCGAGCATTGCCACTCTCGCTATGTGTTTTGCGCATCTAATTTACATCTGATAATACTAATAGTTGTAATCTGGTTGTATGCATATATTTAAAAACGCATTAACAAAATTTGCTTAAAATTAAAATTAAACAAATATACAGCGTGGAAAGCACATATGGATTAAATTCAATTATTTTAATGCCAATAATATTTTCCAAAAATGCTCAGACAGGTGAACTAATATTTCTAATTTTCTTTATTTTGACTAATCTTGCATATCCGTGACGTCATCACTTTTTCAGTTGAGCTTGCATTTTATTTCTGGACAGTACTTTTAAAGTCCTTTTCAACAATAAACAACAAAATATTAGCAAAAATGACAAGCTCATTATGCTCGTCTTTTTCGCGATCATCTAGATACTATCTATCCAAGCAGGTGGACTGATAGACGATCAATGATCAAAATCAAAGTTTTTGCGACCGAAGGTGTCATGGACTGTATTAGTAGAAGTCTGCCCTTGACCAGTAGATATAAATTTTTAGTCG
>VTPC01000645.1:146133-174953 GCA_011009095.1 Ignelater luminosus | reverse complement strand
GCATATTTTACAACTCGACTATTAGAACTAACTTATTTTGATATTTAGCAGACGATTTCTAAATGCCGAGAGAAATAATCAAAAACTACAATATACAACATATTTTACGTTAAAAACTGAAATAAAAATTCGCCAAAGAGTAAATTTTAGAAAAATCTATTTTCTTCGAACGAACGTGAATTACAAAAGAGCAAAATACACCTAACTTTTAAAATTACATAGTAAGTAACCATACAAAAAAAAAAGAAAAAGTATAAAAAAGGGGATGGGAGTTGATGGTGAAAGTAAACGAAAAATCTCTTTGTACCACCTAATACAGAATCAAAAGTTATGAAACTCTGCTATTTGAAACATCTCGATATATACTACCATTTGGGACTCACAAAGCTTTAAATAGAATTTACCGAAGGTTCGAGGGTAGGTTTCACTCCCTTAACGTCAAGCTCAGCCGATACAAAAAAATACGTATCTAATGTTTCGATCCGGTACTACTTCTATCGTATACGAAGTTTTAAAACAAATCTGTGAAGTACACTGATCCTTTGTAAGTATTATTTGAGCGAGGACGAAATCGAAACCAAATCTTTAAGTAGTTAAAAGCCTCTGCTACTCCATGCTTTAAATACTATTTCTTTTCTAATATTTCAGCAAAAGGTGCTATACGCTTTAGAAGTTATGGCATTAATGTTTTGTACCAAGAAGGAAAATATGTGGGCGGTGTAACGATACGCCGCTCATGTATAACATTAGATTTAAAAGAACACTCTGTATTTACACTTTAAGATAAAACATACAAGTTGTAGTGAAAATAAGACTTAATATTGAGTCACAGATGTTTTCAGTAGATTTAGAGACGTCCTGTACGTTCTTATATACTGCACTTATTCGAATTGAGTGTACATTGTACAGTTTTAATTTAACTACATCGGTCCTGCTTCTAGCAGAATAAGAAATATCAAACAGAAAATTCAATTCTATTAAGACTCGATGGTCTTTAAAACAATAAGCAATTCATTATCTCGTTTAAAAATACTATTTATTTTTACTCGAGATAATTTCTCTTTTGTTAAAACGTAGCAGGTCTTTTTTGCAGTTAAGTTGAAGACAATTACGTAGCGCCTTCGATTTGATCCCTGGTAACAAAAACCCAATTATCTTTAGCTCGTATACGAAAATAAAAAAAGCAATAAAAAAGAAATTATAGGAAAATGTCACTTTGATTTGTAGATTGGTGGAATTCGAGTGTAAACGTTGTCAGTATCCTTTTATATGCTATTGAGATCTGCTCATGTGTCTTCCACAGCCCACTTCTCCAGAATAATAGTGCAGTTCTGGTCCGGGATTTATAACGGTCTATTGCGAAAGTATTCTTTTTCATAAATGTTACCCCCAGTGTTTTATACGTCCCCGTGACATTTTAGCTCGTATATTTCAATTGAACAATTCAGCGGAATCGAGTTTCGTGGCACAAACATTCCAAACTTCTGCCAAAATTAAGGGCGGAAACGAAAAATCCGCAAGCAAACAACGACTTAACATACAAAACGAGGAAGTTTATAAGAGGAAGCGTGCCGCAGATTGCATGCTTTTCGGCTTCCTTTGTTTGTGATTAGAGAAATAATTGAGAAAATTAAAGTGCAGGGTTTACAATTTGCAATAAAAGTTATGTTTGCTCGTGCGAAACTTATAGAAAACAAAATTCAATATCCATTTTAGAATTTTATACCCGGGAGTAAATTTGATAATTGTTATTTGCCGAAAAGGTTTATATTCGACGAAAACCAATAAAAGGGAACACATAAGGCGCTCGATTTATTAAAGTAATATTAAAACTACATTTGGCCTACTTTGAAAAGTATAAATCTTTCACATAAAGGTTTTTCACTTATTACATTTGAATTATAGTCAAGAACTTGAAAGTTATTCTGAAGCGCAGCGATTTAGCTTGAAAATTGTCAGAATTGCCGACTTGAAATGCTTGTCTTCTATCAATATAATAGTTTTTTTTGATTAGTTTTCATTTTCATTTATTATGCCGATAAAGTTAATTCTGGAAATAGTTAATTGTGTTCACCAACATTTCATTTCTATGCATGAGGGATCATTGCGCGTTATTACCGTGTGCACCTTTTAGACTATTATACTTTCTTCATTAGGGATTTCTGATATATACCTGTGTTCCAGGAGAGTTGCATGCAGATTCCTGTTTCTTTTGATCATTACCGCAACGTTGATGAAATTCCTTTAGCTTAATCATCCATTTTTGTAACAAAAACGGTTTATTTGTTTGAAGATTAAACGCAAGCTCATTGTAAGTGTCTTAGGAAATTATTTACTCTTCCAGGTTAAGCAATCAATTATGTTCCACTAATAGATTGAAAGATTTGTGAACGATCACTTCCTTGACCATTCTCTGATTATTACCAATAAATTTAATGTATAGCTTATTTGAACATAACGTAGCTCTACATCTTCTATGTGTTCCTTGTTTGTGATATTGTGAGATTAAAGGTATAAGATGCTTCAGTTGTTTTCTACCAGAAACCAACAACACCATTAAGTAATTACATTTGTATTTGGTGTTTGAAATAAAGGCCGGTGCTGATATTTTGGCTGCCTATGCTTGGTGCAAACGTGAAATTGGTTTCTCTTACAAAGAAGAAATTTTATTTTTAAACAATTTGATCATGTTGTTCTTTCTATACAAATAGTAAACAGGGATTCATACAATGAAATTTTGGGTTAGGCACTGTAATAGCATCATTGCATTTAAATATTTTAAATTTAGTAGTCTAGCTATAAGAAATCAGTTGTTTACTTTGGTAACAATTGTTAAATGTTTAAGATAACAAACCACTCCACAATCAATTTTTTAACTTTCAATTTTATCAATCAGCCTAAATAAATCTAAATACAGCCATTTAATTGCAACATTTGTTTTATAATCTCAAATTATTTTAGTGACAAGAGCTAGGTGTCCCCAACAACAATTCATCATTTAGAAGTTTAAGATAAATTCTTTGCAAAAACCTGCAGAAAGCTTAATATCGTGTACTAATTTACGAAGACGATATTTCAAAACCAACTATTGTTGCTCGTCTTACTACTTATTAATACAAACTAGTTAGTTTTGAACCCGAAAACGCTTTGTCATCGTGGTTTTAATTAATTAATTAATTAATTAAAAAAATCAATAAAATAACCATAACTAGAAAACCTGCTTACAGCTGATCAGCATTGTTTATTTTACTTTACTTTTACTGTCCTGTTTTTGTTATGACCATGACCGTTGGTTTCCTAGAAATTCGTCAACAGCGTTGACTTATCTGTAAAATACTATTCTACCTTAAAAACATCGTATTAGCTGTTTTCTTGATTTTTTCCGAAACAACTATTGGTTACAGAAAAAATTGAAATATACAAATTAGGTTTGTTTCTTATCTCTCTATCAACCTGTGAAATTTGGTCAATTGGGTGTGAAACATCCTATGTAGGTTAAATCATTGCGATTCTAAAATCATACAACAAATCATCCTGTATAGTGAACATTTATCATTTCTGAAAGAGTCGTTGGTTTTACTTGCCTACACACTATATAATACTTGTGATTTCGTCAGCGAACCTTAAATCTCCTAACACGACAACATCAATATAAATAACCTAATTTAACAATAATAACAAGAAGACTTTACTCGTGTCGTAGTAGTTACATATATTGTAATAGCACTGTAGTAGTTGACGCTATGTTTCATGATATAGGAATATTAAAATTAAATAATAAACTACAATAAACTTACCAAGTGTTATTGTTTATTTTATTTTATGTCACTAATACGTGTACGTAACATGGTCTCAGGTGTAGTGTCGGTATCGTTAACATATCGGAATCGTTGAAACAATTTTTAAAGCTCCAGATGGAAAACATGAAGGCTATGAATCTTCAGTTATTGAATTTACAGTCTCAAGTAACATAACTGTCCGGCAACAATAACAGTTCAACGACCCAAGTTTCTACACCCACACAACAAAATATTTCGAATGTTCCATGGCAGAAGCCACTTCAGGTAGAAGGGGATTTATGCGAAAATTTTCAGTTATTTAAAGGTAACTGGGAAACATATATTAAAGCAACAAGTATGAATAAATGGCCTACAGAACGTGAAACATAGAAAGTAAACATACTACTTTCAATAATTGGTGACACTGCCAAGTTAAAATTTAATAATTTTGGTATCTAAAATATTGATACATCCACTTGTGATGTACTTTTAAACACTATTGAAGAAACAATTCTTGCCAAACAGCATCCGTTATACGAACGATGGTTGTTTCATACTTGTGAGCAACAAGAAAATTAATCATTTGATTCGTATTTGGTAAGATTGACAAAAGTTCTTGATCGATGTCAGTTTGACAAGATTAGTGTAGATGATATTAAAAATACAATGCTGAGAGATCGAATTACTTTCGGAGTTAGGGATCAGGAACTCAAAAAAAAATTTTTAAAAGAAAATTCTGAAAAACTTACACTCGAAGAGGTTATTAACACCTGTAGAATAAGTGAAGTCACTGAAAACAGATTTGAAAGCATGATGGTTGAAGAAAAAGTAGTTAATAAAGTCGTTAAGAAGAAAACCAATAGAACATCTAAATATTGCAATAAGAGACATATATTTAAAAAAGAATTGTGTCCAGCTAAAGATCACATCTGCAAGTTTTGTAAAATAAAGAGACACTGGGAACAGTGTTGTTATAAAAAACAAAAATGTGACAAGAAGTCTAAACACAAGTATGATAGAAGAGTAAATGAAGTTACAGAAGAAAAATCAAGCAATTTAATGAATGTGATGAAACATTTTAAATAGATAAAGTGACAGACAATTCAGACAATGGTGTAAGTGTGATGGCAGAATTAAAATTTTAGATAAACAATGAGTGGCTAATAATAAAATGTGAACTAGATACTGGTGCAAGTGTTTGCATCATAGGCTATAAGAACTTGTGTAAACTTTTTAAACAATCTAGAATTAACTTATTAAAATGAGACAATAAACTACAAAGTTTTGGTGGAACCAACATTCCTGTAAGTGGTAAAATTTATTTAAGGTTTTTGCATCATGATAAACTTTATGGCATAAAATTTGTTGTAATTGATGTTAATAATGGACCATTACTGTCTGCTAAAGCTTGTAAACATTTAGAGTTAATAAAATTTTGTAATTTCATAGATTCTAGCAAAGCAGATATGTATATCAAAGAAGCTCAAGATCTAGTGAAGAAATATACAATGTGTTTGAAGGTTATGGCACAATAAGTGGAGAAGTAAAACTTGAAATAAACAGCGAAATTAAACCTGTAATACAAACTGCAAGAACAAGAACGCTAATTTGTAAAAACTTTAAGCCGCTTATTATTAGTTTATCAGAAGCACGCGTAACAGACGAAATTGAAGACGTTAAAATAGCAATTAGTTGATAACTATAACAGTATAAGGTGTAATTCAAAAAGTAGGAATACAGGGGGAGTAGTAACGTATATTCGAAAGGATGTAAAAGTAGGATCAGTGAAGAACTACATAAAAGAAAGTAACTTTTGGTTTTCAACTATAATGTTAACTGTATCAAAAAATAAGATGTTCTTAGTGACTACCTATCACTCACTCACAGCAAGTGACTGTGAATTCTTAGATAATTTTGAAAATCTGTGCGAGGAATTAATTACAACAGGGTTAGCTATTGTTTTTATAGGGGACTTTAATATTAATGTGTTAAATGATTATACTTATTCGATAAGGTTAAGAGAGATAATACAGAATTTTGAAATGAAACAGATTGTTACGGAACCTAGAAGAAATACTAATACTAGCCCTACATTAATAGATTTAGTAATTACTAATGATAATAATTTAATAGAAGCAGAAGTGCTTTATATGCCTAAAATCACAGATCATGATATTGTAAAATTAAATGGAAAAAGCCTGTTCATGTTGAAAACAAAACGCGGTATATTACGACGCGCAAAATTAAAAAAGAAGATTTTGATATAATTTGTGAGCATTTAATAAAGAAAGAATGGATATATAGTAGTGTAAATATTAATTACGTTACAGAGAAGTTTCAATCAAATATAAATGAAATTTTAGATAGTGTAACACCAAGTAGAACGGTTAAAAAGAGAAATAATATTTACAGTTGGTATAATACTACAATCAGTTTAGCGCAGAAAAGACGTGATCTGGCATATAAAGCATTCAAAACTTCAAAAAACATGAATGATTGGAATGTATATAAAAAACATAGAAATGAAGTTATTAAATTAATAAAAACAGCCAAAAAGCAGAATTTAGAAAAGAGAATTGATAGTTGTAAGAATAACCCTAAGAAAATGTGAGATGTAATTAAAAAAAATAGCTAAGGGCAAACCAGAATACCTGCCAACCAATATTAAATTTGACGGCAATATCAATATCGCAAACAACCTAGCTGATGCGTTTAATCAATTTTTTATTGAAACTCTAACTGAAATTGCGAAAAAAAGTATTCCCCAAATAACTTCAAAGCAAGACACTAATTAACTTTGTCCAACAACTAGCGAGTTATGTAACTTTAGAACGATATCTTTGCAAGAGTTAAAAGCAATTGTTGTAAATTTAAAAAATAAATCGAGTGTATCCTGTATTAATGCTGAATTCTTAAAAAATACTTTCGATGTTTTGGGATATCCATTACTTAATTTAATCAATACTTCACTACAATTTGGTAGGTTTTCTGATTTGTTTAAAGTGAGTACCATTGTACCTATACCTCAAGTAAAAAATGCTGTAAATGCTAATGAATTCCGACCAATTAACATGTTACCCACGTGTGAAAAAATTCTTGAAATTGTTGTTCATCGACAGATTGTTGAGTATTTCGAGGACAATGGATTACTTATGGATAGGCAGTCAGGTTTTAGAACACAACATTCTTGTGAAACATCGCTGCAACTTGTCTTAACAGAATGAAGAAATGAACTGGATAGGAATAACGTCGTTATAGCTATTTTCTTGGATCTAAAAAGAGCTTTCGAAACAATTGATAGAGATAAGTTAATAAAAAAGTTAAATCAGTATGGTATCAAAGGAACAGTTTTAGACTGGTTTAAAGACTATTTGACAAACAGAACTCAAGTGGTTAGGTATGGCGATGTTGTTTCTAGTCCGAGGGAGTGCTTTCTGGGGGTTCCGCAGGGTAGTGTCCTAAGACCGCTCCTATTTATTATATACATGAACGATATAAACAACGTTTTGAAGAGTAATAATAACAATATTATGAATATTAATTTGTTTGCTGATGATACCTTAATTACAACATGCGGCAATAATACTCCCAAAATGATTAATGTAGTCAACCAAAATCTTGAAAATTTAAGTAAGTGGTTAATTATAAATAGATTAAAATTAAATACTAAAAAAACCAAATGCATGGTAATAGCTACAACCTCTAATCTTAAGAAAATTAAAGCTACACCCATTGAAATTAAAATTGAAGGAGATACATTAGAATTAGTACATGAAATAAAATATTTAGGAGTTTTGATAGATCGGCATTTAAAATTTGGTAGGCATTTAGAAGTTACAATGAAAAAAATTGCGAAAAAAATTGCGTTTTTAGCTAGAATAGGAAAGAATTTATCAGTTTGGGCAAAAACATTAATATATAAAACTATAATACATTTTTGGATGTGGTGATACTAGAGAAGAAGCTTTAAAAGATCATAACAACATATTATTAAAACTTCTTCAAAGACTACAAGCTAATAATTGTAAGTGAAACTTATCGAAATTAAAATTATGTCAAGATGAAATTAAATTTTATGGACATAAAAATTAACAAAAGATGAATTGAAGCCTGATATGTCAAAAATCGAAGCAATTAAGTTATTTCCTAAACCAACAGATAAAAAGTCATTACTACATTTTATTGGCATGGTGACATATTTGTCATGATATATAAAAAAATTTATCAATAGAAATTACTAATTTAAGAAAACTTACTCATAATGATGCTGAATGGATTTGGACAGAAATAGAAGAGGAAGAATTTTCAAAAATCATAGAAATTATACAAGATATTAAGACTTTGAAGTACTACAATTGAAATGAAACTCTGATTATTGAATGCAACTCAAGTAGCTATGGACTTGGAGTAGCTTTATTTCAAACAAACGGTGTAATCGGGTATGCATCTAGAACACTAACAAAAGCAGAACAGCAGTTCGCACAAATTGAAAAAGAATTACTTTCAATTTGTATTTGGATGTGTAAGATTTGATCAAATAATTGTAGGCAACAAAGTAATAGTAAAGACTGATCATAAACCAGTATTTACAATCTTTAAGAAACCTCTTTTAAATGCACCTAAAAGACTACAGAAAATGTTAATGATTTTTCAAAGATATAATATAGAAATTCAGTATATAACTGGAAAAGAGAATATAGTAGCAGATACACTATCAAGAGCACCATTACATACAAGTTTTCAAACAAAAGAAGAACAGAAAATTTCGATGGATGTATTTGTTACAGAGTATGAAAGCAAACAAAGAAAATTTCTTGTTACAGTAGATCATTATTCAGACTACTTTGAATTAGATATTTAAAAGATTTAACACCTCAAGCAGTCATCAAATGTTGTAAAATGAATTTTAGTAGACATGGTAGAATTTGTACAGACAATGGAACAAATTTTAATTGTAAGGAATTTAAGAAATTTTGTAATGAATGGGATATTGAACAAGTATTTTCATCTCCACACCATCCAAAAGGAAATGAAAAGCTGAATCAGCTGTGAAAATAGCAAATAAAACGCATAAAAAATCAATTTAGGGAAAAGAAGACTTATGGTATTCGTTACTACATTGGCGAAATACGCCGAATAAAATCGATTCGAGCCCTGTTCAAAGAATATTTTCTAGACACACAAGAAATGTAATCCCTTGCTCTCTTAATAATTTGCTTTCTAAAGTGATTCAAAATGTATCATCAGATATAGAAATCAAAAAAGGAAAGTTTAAACAAACATATGACAAAGCTAGTAAATATTTACCAGAACTGAGAATAGGACAGCCAGTTGTAACACAACTATATCCAGGATCTAATACAACATGGACAAAGGGTTATATAGAAGAAAAAACAGATGACAGTTCATATATTGTAAATGTTAATGGAAATAAGTATCGAAGAAGTAGGATTCATATAAGACCAAATATTGTACCTAGTGAAGAGATAAAAGAACAAGAAAAAGAAGAAGTTGAAAGTATGAATGAAGAAAACAAACAAGTAGAGTCCAATGAAGTTGAAAAGAAAAGAAAGGAAAAAGAACCTACAAGCCAAAATGAAGATGAAGCTAACAACCACATTTTAGAAAAACGTAACTTGGAAAAAGATTTAAATGGAATGAGTGAAGAACTAAAAGAAGAAAGGAAAAAAAAGACAAGAAGAGAGAAAAAATTACCAAATAAATATAAAGACTACCAGTTAAAATTTTAAAGAAGGGAAGATTTTATTTTAAGTCACTAATACGTGTACATAACAACTCGTTTCATGCTAAACTTGATTTACTTATCTTAGTTTCCATAACATACTTTGCCTAATATTATTATGCCATTATGTGTAGTGGAGAATTTAGATTTTTTGACGCCTGATACTTATCGAATTGTCTTTTTTGACACAATAAGCGCAAAATTCCTTTTATAAAAAACGAAAGACATCTAGAAAGTGTCTTAATCTACTTTTTTAAACAAAATGATCATGTAGTAAGGATTTTGAATATTTCTTTTCCTTGTGCAAAGTAAGATAAAGTACCTTGTTGTATGGTAAAAATAATAAAAAATCAGAATTACCAATTGCAAGGCATATCATAAAAAATTCGACCTCAAAAGAATGCATGTCTGCGAGATGCACAGTATCACAACTTTTTCAAGTTCAGAGATACTTTGGCCAAGCTCACTGTTCTCTCGTAAAATCTTATTTAAAGATAATTCAATAGACTTCACGATAGATCCTCTACAATTTTATAGAGTTTACTTTGAAGCAGATTGATGCATTGTTCCAGAACCGTGCTTTCTCTTGATAATGATCATTAATGCGCTAGTGTGAATGTAAAAGGGGTTCAGTCAGGAAGTCGCAAAAGCAGGGTTAAGTCGGTCATGAGTGTAGAATATGCTATTTTATGCGCGTGCAAAAGGATATAAGTCAATTCGTAGAAGCAGTTGGTTTTTACACATGTGTAAGAGGAAATCAGGTTACATTTCATTTTGATACCCTAGGTTGTGTGAAGCGTGTTATATCTCATCTGACTTATCACCTTTTACAGGTGTAATAAGCAGCGTTTAAGTAGCTTCTAACCTCACTATTCCAGCTGTTGTTAGAATGTGTTACATGGTTAATGGTGATACTGCTAAGACGTGTGTTGAGATGACCAAAAATGTTGAATGTACTATTAAATCAAACAAAAAGCAGTGAGCAAAAAGTGTATGAAGGTAGATGATTTACTATTTCTATTATATTTTTCTGAATTAAATAAACACCCAAAGTTGTTTGTGGTTAGGTGCGGCGTCAAGTTTCACAATCAGCGACTTTTTAGGATGTTGCTAATAATAATATTAAAAGGTTATTTTGAAAAATTTAAAAAGATCTAAGAGTGTATTGAATGTACAGACGAACTCAAAAAAATGCGTTTGTTTCACCCGTGAAAATTACGTTAAATTTAACTGGCCTCAGATGAGAATACAGAAATAATCTTGAATAAATCAATTGGTGAAAATGCAACTTTTACTACATTTTCCAAACACGGGCAATATTTTGTTTGGATCTCAAGATTTAATATCGTTATAATGGAAACGAAAAACAGTTATTTCTTAAAACATTATTACTTGAGAAGCTTGTACACCGTAACATTCTTCAGAACGGAAGCTAGAAGATACTATTTGTAAATCAGTTGACAGCACCAAACATTAAAATTGCGAACTATAATCCGTAGTGGCTTCTGAACGTCCTGATAATTTAAAAAATGATGAAAACGCCCCAGTGCCAAAAAACTTATTGAATTTAGTCTGTCCTTTACTTCCTTCTATAAAAATGTAGATTATTGCGAAATTGGTAAAGGCGCAGGCGAATTTAGACAGCAGTTGTAAAAATACTAAAATAATAAAGCTTAATAAACTTTATCTCTACTGAACGGTTTTATTTTAGGATCTAGCGAAACTCCCGATCTACCAGAAAAAATGCTTGATGTTTGCTTTGATTCCGACTCAAATTTTGAACCGCAATCGGGAAACGAGTTGGAAAGATGGAAACTCAGTCCTTTAGTAAAAATGACATAATTGACGAAAATGAAGCCGAAGGTATTATAGAGAAGAAAAATTTAAAACCTAAACGTATACTAAAAAGAGACACTACAACGAAAACGAATGAAAGTAGAAAAATTGAGAAACTGGACAGAAATACATCACAAATAAAAGAAACATTGTAAATGAGCAAAAAATAAAAACCTTAGGTGTGTGTAAGAAGAAATGTAATAAACGATTTTACTCAGCAAGACAGCAAAAAATTTCTTCCGATTTTTGGAATATGAGCAATTATAATCGAAGTGTACTGTAGGTGTCTGATTTTATTGAAATCAAAGAAAAACAAAGTACAAGAATACGTACGTAAAAACCAGACAAACAACGCTGTAGGCAATCTACCGTGTTCCATTATTTGCAGATTAATGACACTAACTTCGCTATTCACAAATCGTGCTTTGTTACAACGTTTGATGTTAGCAACAAAATTATAGAAACTGTTACTAACAAGAAATTGCCCAATTATCGAAAGTTGGGCAATTAGATCAGCGCGACAGACACGAACAGCCGAATAAGAACACCAAAGAGGAAATTAAGAAGGTTTGCAATCACATACTTTCTGCGCTCTTATACGAAAAGAGACTAGTAAAAATTAACTGCTCTCACATTATACGCCTATCTCTTTATATGAAGCCTACAGATTGAAATATTGAGATGAACCTGTAAGCCGAAGAATTCTGCTTTAAGTCAAGCAATAACCCCAGTCTTAAAAAGCCAATCAAAAAACTGAGAATGACACTAGAAAAAAAGGCGTCGGAAACAAAATAGGAGAATAATGAAGATGGGTGTGTGGAACGTACAATCCATCAGAGGAAAAATGGAAGAAGTAATTAAACATATGAAGGATATGAACATGGATATCGTAACACTCACGGAAACAAAAAGAAAAGGGCAAGGCACAGAGATAATAGAAGATTTCGTTCACTTATATAGTGAGATATCAAAGGAAGGACTCTCCATATTAGTAAAAAAACAAATGAAAAACAAAGTAATTGGGAAGCCATAAATGAACGTTTAATAATTATATGCATCAATCATATGGGCGATTTTTGGAACGAAGACGAGAGAGTGGAAATAAAAAATCAATTCAATAAATTACTCAATAGCCACCTAAGCATGATCGGATATAACAGAGAATTATAATTCTTGGCGACTTAAACGCTCAAATAGAACGAAAAAAACAATCACCCAGTAGCTAGAAGATTCGGAGAAGAAAATCTAAATGATAATGGGAAAGGCTTAATTGATCTGTGCGAGTCTCACCAACTACAAATAATGAATGGTTTCTTCGGCCATAAAAATATACATAAAGTTACAAGAAGAGAAAAGGCTAGACAATGGTCGTCTATAATCGACTATGTAATAGTAAGACAAAACTCGAAATTTAAAGTACAGGATGTTAGGACCTATAGGGGTTTAGAATGTGGAAGTGATCATCATCTTGTTGGGCCAAAGATTAAATGCAATTATAACGAAACAAATAACTCGAACAAAAAAGACGATGAAGAGGAGATGGTATCATATCAACAAGAACAATATAACCTACGAAACTTTGAACACTAAAGCACCAAACTATTGTACACAAATAGGCTAAACAGAAGACTACAAAAAGAAATAGATAACTGGACAACAGAAGAAATTTACGAACATATAATCAGCACCGTACAAAATGCAACAAAAGAAGCCCTAGAAATAAAACAAACAGCAGAAAGAAGAAAGGCACATTATGGTGGAATGCAACTTTAGAAGACATTAAAGTACAAAAGCAAAAATTGTACAACAAAATACTAAGTACAAAAGATGATCAAGAGTTCTCCTTGCCATTTAAAATCACCAAAGGACTTCAAGGGTGTTGTCTTTTGCTAGCCTCTTTCGAATATATTTGGACGCAGTGCTAAACAATAGAGAAGGAAGTGCTGCGAAATGGGACTACCAGTAGAGGATACTGTCGTTTAAACACTACACTATGCCGATGACCAGGTAGTAATATCACAAAATGAAGATGATATGAATTTAATGATGAAGAAACTGAAGGAGGAATATGAAAAATGGAGCCTTCAAATAAACTTAAAAAAGACAAATTACATAGCTATTGGAAACACGGAACAAGATATGATATTAGAAGAAGGACAGAAGATAGAAGCAGTAGAAGAATATAACTATCTGGGAATCAATGTACATATGAGTGGAAAACATAACATAATGATACGAGATAGAAAGAAGAATAAAGAGGTCTACCTCCAAACATAGGAAAAGGGAAATTTTGAGAACCATATCGGAAACAAAATTGAACAACAGAGGAAAATGAAGATTGGCTACCGTAGAGCGTCGTCAGACTCTATAAGCAGCGTATATAATTTCATAAATTTATCATAGCCATTACAAAACCTAAGAAGGATACTTCTTTAACATGCAATACACTAAAATAAAAATAGCAGAAGATTAATTTGAACAACTCTTGTGGCTGCAGATCTAATGGGTAACAGCTCCAAAACAGCCGAGAGAGAATTGACAAAAAGGGATTCTAGCAAGAAAACTATTTATTCCGATCTTCAACAGCACCTTTCAACATCTGACGTTAACAACGATTTAGAGTTTTATAAAAGACAACTGTGAACTTTTAATGCGACTATTCATGACTGCGATGATAGGCAAGCCTATTCTTTTATGTGGTAAAAACAGGTAGTAATAAAGTTGGTTCGTGTGTGTACAACTATATTATAACTGATTTGGAAAAAAAAGTGCAGCACATAATCATGTATTCAGACTCATGTGCTGGTCAAAACAAAAACAGTCACTTCGCTGCCATGTGTATGGTAGATTTAGAAATAATAGACCAAGAATTTCTAACTCCTTTTTACACTCACATGGGGTGTGACAAAGTACTCTATGATTGAAAAGAAGAAAAAAAGTTTAATGGTGCAGCAGAACATCCACATGACTGGTACCTGCTAATTAGACAAATCGGAAAGAAAAAACCTTTCATTGTCAGGGAAATAGAAGCAGATCATTTCTTAAATTTACTGAAAACGTTTTTAGTAAACCTTAAAACTGACATTGATGGTGAAAAGATGAACTGGAGGGACGTACGGTGGTTCTTCTACTTCTTACGGTGCTCTATCCGTTCCGGACGTCGGCTATCATCAAGGCAATGCCAATTTTGCTCGTTGCGCTGCGAGATAGTTAAGTTAATGTATTCTCAAACCTTTTGCGTAAGTTAGCAAACCAAGAGATCCTTCTCCTTCCGGGAGCTCTCTTTCCTTCAATCTTTCTCTGGAGAACATTTTGAAGCAGCATGTAGTTTGTTTCGTTTTTTATTATATGACCGGAATATTCCAGTTTTCGTTTCCTGATCATAAGCATAACAATTTAACCTTCTGAGAACTACCTCGTTTGTTACTCTGGCGGTCCACGGTACTTTTAGAATCCGCCGATAGATCCACAATTTGAATGCCTGTATTCTTTTTTCCATATTCCCTGATATAGTCCATGCCTCGAAACTGTATAATAGCACAGAGTAAATATAACTTGAAACAATTTGTCTTTTAAGCTGTAAACCGAGGTCTCTGCTACTCAGTAAATTCATCATCTTGAATAAGGCGGCTCTAGCTTTTTTGTTCTATTGCTTGATTGCTTGTGTATAATGCCGTTCGTTGCATCTTTGACTTACTTATGACTATATACTTTGTATTCGTTATATTTAATTTGAGTCTGCACCGTTCACTCTCCTGCGCAACCCTATTCATTAATCTTTGTAGACCCTCCTAGCTATCCGCTATTAATATGGTGTCACATGCATATGGGATATTGTTAATGGTCTCGCCATCTACCTTAATACCCTCGTCAATATTTTCTAGTGCTTTTCTAAAGATTTATCCTGAATATAAATTAAACAACAGAAACAACAACACGCAGCCCTGCCGGACTCCTTTTATGAATCTTCATGGACCCAATGCACTGACCTTCCACTCCTATTGCCCCCAGTATAAGTTAACTATTATTCTGATGTCTTTTTCATCCATTCCTGTTCCTCAAAACATAAATCATTCTTTTGTTGTTGCACATATCAAAAGCCTTTGCATAGTCTTCTTACTCTACCTTTCAGTTTTGAGTCGCTGATCTTATACGACTTTTGCACATAAGAGGGTTATGGTCGGAGCATCCGTACCAAAAAGTTTTGACTGAAGTGATTCCATTTCGAAACCGTCTTTTAATTAGAATGAAGTCTATTTGATTTCAAACGATGTTCTCACTATTATCCGCTGGTGACTTCCAAGTATGCAACTGTCTTGGGGCAGCTCATTGAAAGTATTGGTAACAATGAGCTGCTCTTTTCTTCAAAGCTGAACAAAACAATTGTCCCTCTCATTCCTTATACCAAGACTATATCATCCAACCATCTCATCTTCTCCGCCGGCTTCAATTTTTGCATTAAAGTCTCCCATAATGATACTTGCTTCGTGATTCTTTGTGTTCTTCAGAATCTTGCTTAGCCGAAAGTAGAATTCTTTCTATTTCTTTCTTCGTCTTATCAGTTGTCGGTGCATACACCTGAGTTAAATTCACGTTAATGGGATTATCCCTCAGTTTTAACATCTTGACTCTGTCTGATTGTTGAATACATCCGATAATACTATTCTGTAGTCTCTTAGGGATAATGATACCGATTCCGTTTCAATTCTGCTTACCTTCATCACCATTGTAGCAAATTAGATGGTCATCCACTGTAAGCTGTCCAGTCCCTCTCCAACGCATCTCGCTGATTTCCATAGTATCAACCCGCATCCTCTTCATCTCCTGAATGGTATTATGAATCTTTCCCGACTCGAACATGCTCCGCACATTTCATGTCTCACTTCTAAAGTTGTTTTTGTTTTTAGCTAATTCACAGAGATTTCGCTGATTGACGACCCGGGAGGCCCTGTGGTCTAATAATGATTTTCCTCACTTGCCCGATCTTGGCTTTCGATTTCCATGATCAGTAAGATTTATTAATCTACATGCACTTGCTGTGATGACTAACAAGAGATATTCGTAAGGATCTTTAATGTAGTGGTTTTTTCGTGCCTTCTACATTCTTCTGCCAGATTTTAAACACGGTTTTCTCAGTTCCTAGATTTTTGACATAACACCTTTTACACCTGTACCAGCGAATGGATGGTGTAGTTTTAGTAAATTCCTCTCCAAATATTTAATCCTAATGGTATCTATAAAATTTTATAACAAGTCACAGTGTTAACTATTCAAAATTCAGAGTTATTATTTTATATTATTTTTTTTAGCAAATTGACTTATGGTAGAATTTTCCTTAGCGTTGCCTACGCAATTTCCATAGTTTCAATTTGGTTTACTAAAAATTTTATTACCAGAATTGTAAATTGTGATTGATAAATAATTTTAAGTATTTCTAAGGTTCTGTAAATTTTTTGGGCAAAGTTGATATTGATCTCCTGTTACGCTGACATAATTTACTTCCAATTAGTTTCAAGCATTCGCCCACGTTATAAAAACATCTTTCCGATGACTTTATATACAAAAACGATCAGTATTTCAGTTTACGTGTAAACTGAAATAATAATAATTAGAGAGAATGTTCATTTTAATAAATTTAGAAGAGCTAGACTGTTGTTCAATGTACTTAAATTATCTTGTTTTGCTCGCGTCTGTCTTTATACTTTTTAGTAATGAAACAAAAAAGCATTTTTTATTACAAAATACGTTACATACTTTAATTAATGTTTAAATAGTTTTTATATCGCCCACATTTTCTAGTAGATATAAATTAAGAAAACGAAACGTATATCTCTCAAAGCTGAAAGTCGACTAAGTTTCTCTTTTATTTTTAATTTTTCAATGTAGAATACACCTCAATTTACGTTATTGAATTTCTCAAGTGAATTATACTTTAACTGCAAACTCCCACGTTGAACTAAATATTATTAATGGACAAAGTTTTATAACAACAGCAATTATTCAGTTTCATAGATGAACGATAACAAGTGTCGTTTTAGGGTATAGGATACTACAAATATGGAAACAAACTGTCATAAAAGTTAAAAGCCCGCCCAATGCTAGTCGCCCAAAACAAAGGCAATAACAGTTAATGGAACTTTACCAAGAGAATGTCTTGCCAGATATATGCTGCATACTACATAAGCCGCATGTGGACGTTGCGACCGCATCTTTGATCATCGGTTTCTGAAGCATCGGCGTTTGGAACATGGCCAAGATTAGTCGAGAGGAACCAACTAATGTTCGGTTCCGTTTATATGTCGGATTAAGAAACTCTGGCAAATCTGGTGGTCAATATCTTTGTTTCAAAAAGTTGTATAAAGTTTGGAGAATTTTTGCTATAATAAGAAAGGTGAAAAAGTGACGGAATTAGATGACAAGTTGGCAAAGTCGACACTGAAAAGCAATTTAATTTTTCTTGAAATGTTATATGGCTTTTATTCAGCCAAGATAAATAAAATTAACAAAACATACCAATGAAGGAAAAATAAATAAAATAAAGACGGCATTAGAAATTACTTGACGGTTTTACAAAAATGTAAGCAAGTAAAAAAAAAAAGAAATTTTAGTCAGTAATTTAGAAAATACGCATAAATAAGTTTCGTCTCTTTCTTTTACTACTATTTTTTCTCAGTAAATTACTAACTTATTTCTGAACGAACATACAGAAGTCGTAAACATTATGAGATACTGAATCTATTTTTTTAAACAAAATGTAATTGTAGTAACCGTAACATAAAAGTTTTGTCAACTTAAGTGTATGTTTTCATTCTATTATGAAAAGCATGAGTCTATAACACACCTGTATGTAACTCTTGAAACATTATTTTTAGATTTACCCAAGCAAGTATTGCAGAACTGGCCTCAGTTGCCTTGAGGCAACCTTAGATTTTTGCTGTTTTGCAGTTTTTATCAAGCTGTATTAAAAACCTTCCGAATAAAACAAAAGTACCTTTAGTGAGACACACGTTATCGCTTTGAACAACTTAAGTTATTCAACAAGCCTAAGCGCTATGTAAAAGAATGATGAATATTGAGAAGACCAAACTGCTATGTTCAAATTAAAAGTTGTTTGTTCAGTTTTTGACTTATTAAAAATACATCCCATGATTTGCTCTTCCGTTTCCCTTTCAAAGGGTTGGTAACGAATGGATGAAATGAACCAGTTCAGCAGAAGATTTAGAAAAAATTATTGTTCATACTTCCTTTGGCGAAAGAGCACTCTCAATAACAACCACCAAACCGGTAAAAAATCGATTCAAAAGCAGCATAACAGATTTCATAAACCATCTTAGTTCCTGCTTCGAAACTCACGAGATATTGAGAAATATCCAGCAAGCAGAGTTGTGTTTAAGTTTATATAATCAGTTACGTCGCATTCACGTTTTAAAGACGTCAAGATGTCACAATTTTAAAACGCTATATCAGGATGTCAAAAAGCTATTTAATGGCGAAGTAGACGACTTTTTGACGTCATACTAAATATTGGTTTTCTGATGACAATACAAAACAAAAATTAAATCTTAATTACGTCAAATATTCGGATTGATCATTGATCAAATAAATTCGACTTCACTACTCTAGACAAAGGAGAAGTAATTTTATCTCAGATTAGAATCGATTTGATTTTCACGGTGTAGCATAGCGCATCGTTTAAGTAAATTTGAGTAAAAAACAACGCGTATTGAAGACACGATCGTGTGACCGGTTACTGCAAAGAAATCCTAGCGTGCCACCACGTGTGGTTTTGTGAGGTTATATTTACTTTGTGAGTTTATATTCAGTTATGACTTAGTTTATTGTTAAGTCTGTGTGTTTACTGAAATGGATGAAAAGGTAAAAAATTTTTAATTGAATTCTTGCATTATAGATTGAAAATTGTAACGAATATCACGGACCCTTAAGATGATCTTGTGGAAGCTTTAGCTCGAGATTGTTGTCTTGTGATTAACTACTCGATCCAGTGCCGGATTACCAATTAGGCAAAGCAAGCAGTTGCCCAGAGGCCTCAAGGTTTTAAAGGGGCCCCAAGAAAGCCTAATGCATTTAATTTTAAAAGCCTCACAAATAGAAAAACGCTATAAACTGCAACATAATAAGTAAAATCTTTATTATCTTATGAGTAGTTGTTCATACGGCTCTTAGTTTAAAACGTGAGAGCATTGAATGGAAGTCTTATATATACTTCTATCTGTACTGTGAAATGACATTATTGGTAATAGTTTAACGACTATCCACAAGAGTGGAGGTAACAATTCAACAAGCGTGGGCGCGCTGCAGAAAGAATAAACAGCTGACTAGCTGAGGTATGACTCCTCTGTACATGTTTATCAGTTGATGAGTTGTGTCACTTGCGCCACTGCCTATTGCTTTGTTTAACCACCATTTGTCCTAACCTTCAAAGGGATTTTAACAATTTACATTAGTCAAAACTAGAAGGCTATCAATACTTGGTGATCGAGAACGGTATAACGTGTAATCAATTTAGTTTTACATATTTTGCACGTTTGTCAATATTTTCAATTCTTGTGTTTGATAACTTTTTTGGGGGATTTTTAATCCAAGCTGTTTGAATTGTATAAACTATAAAATTAAATACGAACGGTAGACAGGCCGGTTGGCATCGATTTCTGCACAATTAATTAAATGGGAATGTAGTGGCTGCATATTTTAGACTGGGGTCTATCTCTTTCTCTTTTTTACAGAATCAAGGTGTCGGTACAAGAGAAAAAGAGGTACCAGGGTGGTGCACAAAAACAGAAAAAAAAAAACATCATAAAAAGGCTAAAAGCTAGATAAAACAATAAAAAAGATTCACAATCTTTTTGAATTCGGTTTTATACGTAAACATAGAGAGGGTGCAACTACATCTAAATATAATGTAAATGAAATGGTCGAAATAGAGGTACTAAATCCATTATTTGAATTATGTTGAAATGCTGGAGAAAGAAGAAGTAGAGCCGGATATTCACTTCCATAATCAAACTAGAGATAAATTTGGGCCAGAGTACCAGAATGACATGGGATTGTGGCAAAACATTACAGAAGAAGTGCGGATGTTTTGGTGATCAAGAGATCCAGCCGAGTGTCAAAATTTGGATAGCAATTTTTCAGCTTCAGCCAGATAGTATGAAGATCACAAGACAGTTCTTACCTGTTCAATGATCTTTCGCAAATATGTAAGTGGAGCACAAATTAAACGAGAGTGGCGCATGTACTCTCCAACAAATGGAAACGTATACTGCTTTCCATTAGTACTTTTTAGAGAACCTAAAAGAACACAATTTGCTGCTGGATTTTCTGATTGGAAGAATGCTTCAAACCGAATGAAATTGCATGAAGACAATACAGCTTATCCATCGTGTATATAGACCCTAATAAACAAATAAAGATCACAGGGATGAATTGATAGCTCTTTGGAAATTCAGTTCAGCAAAGAACGTGAATATTGGATCCAAGTTCTACGACGGACATGTAGTATCTGTGGTCAAGTTTCTCTCGTCACGTGGATTAGCTTTCCGTGGCGATACAGAAATTGTTGGTTCACAAAATAATGGCAACTACTTGGGGATTTTAGAGTTAATTGCGGAGTACAATCCTTTTTTGAGTCCTCATTTAGCCAAATATGGTATTCAGGGCAGAGGAAAGCCGTCTTATTTATCTTGCATAATTTGTAAAGAGGTGATTCAAATAATGTGGGAAAAGGTTTTGAATGTTATTGTAGAAGAAATCAAAGGAAGGAAGCGTTGATTTGACGACACCAGACATGTCTCACGTAGATCAGTTAACTGTAGTGATGAGATATGTTAGATCGTCTGATGGAAAAGTGAATGAACACTTTCTTACCTGTATATGCAGTCACACTGGAGAAGCGCTTGCCACAGCCATATTGAATTTCTTAAATAAGTATGGCATCGACATTAACAGTATGCGAGGGTAATCTTTTGATAACTCGGCCAACATGTCAAGCTGCTACAATAGTCTTCAATCCCATATCTCTAATATCCATAAGCTTGCCATTTACATTCCGTGTGCAGCACACTCGCTTAACATAGCTGAAGTGAGCGCCGTTGAAAGCTGTATTGGCGCGATTTCTATCTTTAGATTTGTTCAGGCATTGTACAACTTTTTCTCAGCCCCCACCCCTCGTTGGGCGATTATGATGAAATGTCTTGATCAAGTTGATCAGAGTGATCAAACAAACCGTACTTTAGTTCCCAAAAAGGTAAATGACATAGGGTGGAGCGCTAGAGCGGCGCGACAAGAGCCTTATCCTAGGACTACAATAGTCTTCAAAATGCTCTGCAGACTATTTGTAAAGTTAAGAGTTAGAAGCCAGAGGAAATTCATAAGGCCAATTGCCTATTGAAAGAAATGCCCCAGAAGGAAAATGTCATCATGACAGACTTTTAGGCAACCATCCTCGACCGCATTAATACAGTTAGCACTTCTTTGCAAAGTGAAGCAATAGAACTTCAAAGTATTGTTCGTCTTCTAAATTCACCCTTAGATTTCTTAAAGTCGCAGAGAGAAAATTTTGATTTCTATGAGAGTAAAGCTTGCAACTTACAATATTCTAATAAGCGTGCCAGAAAGCAACATTTTGACGATGGTAACGCTGAAGACCTAGTACTTCAAAGAGGAGAAAGATTCAAGATTAAAACTTATCTACCAATATTGGACGAGCTACACGTAGTACTTTCTAACCGTTTAGAGCTTATGAGCAAGTTCAATCACTGTTTGGTTTTCTTTGTGATTTCTCTTCTAAGAATGAGGCACAAATCAAATAGGAGGCCTTAAGATTTACAAAATGCTACTCTTGTGACATTAAACTTGAACTTGGTCATGAAATGATTCATTTCAAACATTTCATTTGTCAGTAAACATCAGTACCAGCATCCCAGTTCTACAAAATGAATTTTGAGCACAACCTACAATCAACATTTCCAAATATTATTACAGTATTGCAAATTTATCGCACTGGCCACTAGATAATAATTATTTTATAAATAACTCTACGGAAACATGTAATAAACGTTTAAATAGATAAAACTACGAAAACGGAAAATATACCCAAAATTACACACGAATACACAAAAACCGATTATAAAGAAACAAAAATAATAATTATAAGGTCGTTATTATTAATAATATATCGAATACTCAAAAGTTAGAAACACAGAAACGTACTATTACCACTCCCGCTACCACCATATGCACGCAGACATAAATAAATTCATCTGTGAGGGGGGGCCCTGTCGCTTCTACTGCCTACAAGCCTCCAAATCATTAATGCGGCACTGACTCGATCTACCGAGCCACACAGTGAAGTGATAATAGATAAGCAAACTATAAGAATAAGATAGATTAACACATAGTTAAGTAAGAATAAGTACTTTATATCTATTTTAGAATGTCACCTAGATCTTAAGGAAGAATGCGCTTGCTATGTATAACATGCTTTTTCATCACTGATTTTGTTTTTGTCTTTTATATCTATTTGGCATTATTAACACGTATATTATATTAAGTTAATTTTGTTAATTTTGTTTTATTTAGATAGAGGATACTGGCTTCAATTTACTGTCTGATTTAGTTACAAGTAATCAAATGGACGTTTTTACAGTAACTGAAAGCTGGATGTCACCTTACTGAAACCGTTAATATACCGGAATATCAATTTATCCGTAGAGACAGAGATGGCAGAAGGGGTGGAGTGGGTATGTGTGTGAGAGATGATCTTAGCTGTGATGAATTTTCTTTTTATTTCCCTATTTCTCCCACTTTTGGGCATCTTTTTGTAAAACTTAAAATACATTCTAAAACAGTAGATGTTGGCGTTATCTATCGGTCTTCTAATACTAACTTAAATCAATTTGTCTTGTCTAGATGATATATTATCCTCATTAATCCCAAAAATAAAAAAAAATATTCTTTAAAAAAAAGACTCCTTATGACGTCATAGTTCAGAAGTGGATGACATCACAAACAAGCACAGCACCTTAAAAACATCGAAATATAAAATAAAAACTGACGAGTTTCAGAGTTTTTCAAAAATAACAATCAGTTTTGAAATTACTGATTTTATTCCATAAGTAGTTTTCGCACTGTATATTGTATAATTATCAATTTTAAAACGTCATAGTTAGCTGCTGTCATCAATGATAAAAGAAATCACAACAATAAAAACCCCTGAGTTTAAATTGTTGTTAGCCTAAAGTAAAGCAACATTTTTAATTATTGGTTGTAAAACAATTATAGTGGTTACAGTCGACTAAAATTTCTACAATAACTATAACAATCAAACTTATAATGCCTAAAGCTAAACCACTTTGTCTAGAATTGAAGCAAATGGTCGTTAATACTTATTTGGAAGAACAAAGGCCAGCAAACATTTCACGGCAGTTTATTTTGCCTAAATACAGCGTTTCAAAAATTATTTCCCGGTACAACGAATGAGGACACTTAGATAAAATGCCAAAATCAGGAAGATCAAGAGAAACTTCAATATGGATAGATAGGCAAATCAAACGAATTTCTCAAAATGACCCATGAAAATCTGCACCCAGGATTATTGCAGAAATTTCTGAATTGGAAGTTCATACAAGAACAGTTCGGAGAAGGCTTGTCAAAGCCAAACTATTAAGCAGACGCCCTGCTAAAAACCACTTATTAGTAGGAAAAACAGACGTGCTAGACTTGAATTCGTAAGAAACCATTTAAATTGATCAGTTGACGACTGGGAAAAATTATTTTCTGATAAAACTCACTATAAGATATTTAATTCTGATAGAATGATACGCGTAAGACGTCTAGTTAATACTAGATTTAATCCCAAGTACGTTACTCTTGCAGTAAAACACGGTAAAGGTAGCGTCTTTCTATGGGAATGTTTTTTATGAAATGGCCTTGGACTTCTACACGTCATTAATGAAACCATGAATTGTTTTATCTACATGGGTATATTGCAAAATGTTATGCTACCTTACGCAGAGTGGAAAATGCCTTTACAGTTCGTTTTTCAACAAGATAACGACCCAAAGCATGCTTCACGGATAATTCAAGAGTGGTCCCAAGAAAACAACGTCCATGTTAGGAACTGGCCAGCACAATCGCCAGACTAAATCCCATTGAAAACTTGTAGGACAAAGTGGAGCGACGCCTAAGAACTTCTGTATCCACAAATAAGCAAGGTCTCTTAACGAAAATTCAAATAGTATGGGAAACACTCCTCATTGAGGTCATTCAAAATTTAATCGCTTTAATGCCTCGCCGATGTGAAAAGGTCTTTCAAAGTAATGGATACGCCACCAACTATTAACTTCAAATGAACTAATTTTATCATTTGCTATTTTTATTTTTTTTATTTTCCTTTGTTGGTTGTGTTTTGAATAAAAAATAATGACGTAATGCATTTATTGCTTTAACTTTGTTGTAGGGATTTTTGTTGCATTTTTTACAATGTTGAATATTTTATACAATGAAGGTTAGGAAAAGTTAATTAAATCTGTACAATATATACAGCTCACAAAAAGAAGAAAATGTTTCAGTTACACCTACTCAATAATTAAGTTAATTCAATAAAGTTTGTAAAAAAATTGATTTTGTTGCTCTACTTTTGTCCAATAGTGTATCAAGAGACTGACATCGACAATAAAGTCTCCTTACTCATGTCATAACCTTTATGTTGTCAGTCTTTGATGTTCACGCGCCCGTAAAGGACGTGACGGTTACAAAACCGAGAGTTCCTTGATTGACCGACAATTTAAAGGTAATTATGAGGAAGCGTGACAATGCGCTGAAAAATACAAGCGTACTAAATCCGAGTCAGATTGGCAAAGATATAAAGAATTGCGGAATTTCACACTTGCTTCTGTCAGACGTAAAAAACGCGCATTCTTGATACACTTTCTTCGTCAAAAGATTCCCATAAATTGTGGACGGCTTTGACTGATCTCAACATCCGCTATGCAAGAAATTGAAAAACAAAAACAAAAAGAAATTGAGAAATATTAAATAACACAAAATCTATATAAATGAGAACATATCCAAGAAATATCGCAAAGAAATCAGAAATAAAGCCAAAGAACACAGACAGTAAGAAAGGGTAACAAAGATTGAATACAAGAAATAAATCGTGAATAATATAACTTATAAATAGGACTCCAAAAAAAGGCAATCTGCTAAAAGCTTACAGTAAGAAGGGTAACGCAGGAACAACCACTAACTAATTCAAAAAACTGATAAAAAACATAACTGATGAACATAGGATTGACCAAGCAACGGAAAAAAAGAAGAGATTGGATATAACGAAATGGATTAAGTTACCGATTAGTAATCATAAAATGAATACGTAGAATGTAAGAGGTTTAAATAAAGTTGAAGAGAAAATTTTAATAAGAAGAGACATGTTCAAGCTGCTAGAAAATCTAATAATAAAATGGGGCCACGAAATTGAATCAGATCACTTCTTGATTGAAATTAAATTAAAGAGACAAATGCAAAGGCCTCAGAGGCCAGTGAAAATCAGGACAAAATTTACAAATATCAGAACACATTTAAAACTAAGTTAAAAACCTTACACAAGAAAGCAAGAAACGACAGCCTTGAAAACGAATGGAAATGATTTAAAGAGAAAATGATCGGAGCAATATTTGTGGGACAGTAAGAAAGTGAAATAAAGAAATCAAAAAAACTGTGAAAAAAAAGACCAAAGCATGAAAAGATAAAAGTAAGTTTGAATTATAATAAAGCGGAACCATTAAAGGTTAAAACACTAGCAAAGGAAGCAAAAAAAATGGGAAAAGTTTGGAGAGAAAATGGAAGGTCAGGAACAAGGTAAATGCTAACTGTACAGAGCTCTAAGTACACTGAGAAGAAATGTGAAAGCACCGAATTTAAAATTTGTTAGAAACAAAGAGGGAAAACTAGTAACTTCAGATGAACTAGTTAAGAATAGATGCTACAAATATTTTTATCAAATTATTTTAATGTGAAACTATACGAAGTACCGGTAAAGCTCCAGAGATAATAATAATAGCAAGTACGGATTCAACAGAAATGACAATGGAAGAAGTAACAGAAGCATTAAAAATTCTAAAAGCCAGAAAAGCTCCTAGACAAAATAATATTAAAACAGATATGTTGTATTACATGGGGGAAGAAGGCAAAACGGCACTACATTCAGTAATAAACAAAGCTTGGAACAAAAGACAGATACCAGAGGAATCATAATACTTACACACGGAAAAAAGGAGGCAGTACTACATGCAGTAATTATCAATTTTTTTTTATTATGAGTAGTAGGAAAAATATGTGAAAGAATATTGGAAAGGAAATTGAGAAGAAAAGTTAAAAAAAACCGGTCAGGTTTTAGATCGAGTAGAAGTACGTCTTAAGATTGGATATTTAGTTTGAGACATATTTCAGAAACAGTCCTATATACTCGTAGTGTTAGGAAAACGTTTTTAGGTGCAAATAATCTTACGCTAGTTTCTAATAATAATAAAACCGATTTGAAAAGAAGTCTAGAAGTATGGAAGGAAATACTACAGAAATTTGGAATAAAAATCAACATACAGAAAACAGAGATCATGGTCGTATTAAAGAAAGGCAAAACGCTACAAACTGCTGTAGATGCACAGGTGGTTAATAGGGCCCAAATCATGAAATAATACCTTGGAGCCATGCTGAGCAGCACAGGAAATGGGGATATTGATATAAGCAATAGAATAAATGTCACACCTAGGATGTTCAGTGAAGCATGTCTTTCTGGGCAAAAGGAAAATCAGTCAGAAGATCAAAATAAAAATGTACCAGACGGCGTTTCTTTCCATATTGATATACGGTAGCGTAACGTGGGCCCTAAACAAAAGACAAAAGTCCAAAATAACGGCAATAAAATGAGGATATTAAGAAAAATAGAAAGAGTCACAAGAATGGATAACATAAGCAACGGTGAAATAAAAAAAAGGCCTTGAGTGGAACCGGTACTAAAAAGAATTTAAAAAGAGCAACTGAGCTGGTTTGGCTAGCTTATACGTGTGAAACAAAGAGATATGGAAGGCGTGTTCAGATATTCTGATGGTACCTTGGCATGTGATAAAAACTTGAAGTTCTTGATTTCAATTTTGCATACCTACAATAGAGCTTAAAGATCAAGCTATTTTAGAATTTGTCACAACAGTCTCAAACTTCATTTCAGCATGTAATAATTAACTTAGAGTAAAAATGTATAACAAGATAGAAGGGCAATTTGAAAAGGAACAGACTGGGTTCCGTTCCAAGTCTCTATCTTTTTTCATTGCTAAGAAAGCAAGCTTTCTGTAAACGTTTCAAATTACCAAAAAGCAGGATGTTGACGTGGTGAGAAAACCGTGAATAGAAAATTTTCTAAAAAATTGAATTTGATCTAGTAAACCATGTAGTAAAAGGTGTATAAGTAGTCAGAACTTTTAAAAATGGTAGTGCAACTAATTCCCGGAAAATTTGGCGATTTTGCCTGAAAGAACCCTAAGGAAATATCACGTTCTCCTCTATGATGAGCATGTAATTGTTTTAAATGTGCCAAATCCTCATATATTTGTAGAAAAGATGAATGAACCTGTTTTTTTTTCTACAAGTGCGTGAGAGCTAGTGAATCGGAATCAACATGTAAAATTCATTTTGGATTACTTTAGATACGTTTTAAAAATATGTACGTACGTTTGTAAATATATTCACAGTGAATATTAAAAGTCTTATGATTACAGTATAAATATAATAAATATTATCATGGTCTTATCATTATTATCTTACTTCTCAGACACAAGCACTAATTTGTTTGCAAAGAAAATGAAAAAGCTACTTAAAATAAAAATAATTAACAAGATCTACCTCATAAATAGTAATTACAACATACTGACTATAAATTTCCATGCAAATAGGTCACGTATTAACCGATAAGTACGTTTTGTGGTTCAGCAGTCGCCATTTCTGCTGACGTTTATCATGAAAATGTACCAGGTGGCAAATGTCTACCCAAATCAGAAATATTTACCAAGGCATCAACTAAGCATTAAAGAAGAAAAAATCTTCCTGCTCAAATTTTTTCCCAGAATTACGGTCAGATCTAGAATTAGTAAGCGTTTTTTTGCACCTGACAACAACTTACTATAGATAAAAATGTATGTTAGTAGGTTTGTTTTTCTCTATCAACTTTATAGTTTTCCTTTTCTGGCCACATCTTGTTGCAACAACAATCTCTGGGTTATCACAACCAAATAGACTGGATATTGTGCTAAATATACGACAATGCTTCTAACCATGTTCACTTCGTAACGAATTTAAATAAAAAGAGTAGAAACAGGGACTACGTTAATCGTCTCGTGCAGTTGACGATTAATATACTCGTAAATCGTTCGTGATCATTAACAGCTAAATTC
>VTPC01000645.1:8167-141133 GCA_011009095.1 Ignelater luminosus | reverse complement strand
GTTAAAGATTTAAAAATCAAAAACGTCATAGTACAACGTAAAAGGTTGTGCATAATTATCAATAAAAACGGTGATTTGCAGTTTAAAGAAAATCACAAATATTACCAAGTGCAGGGTCAATTAAATATTTGTAAGAAAGACTCCTTGTCGGTAAAATACTATGCTTTCAAAACTGCTAACTTTCTGGAAAGAATATGTTTTGCCTGAATTAGACAATCCACTTATAACGTAATCCCAGAGGTTTAAAAGCTAGAGATGAACCTTCCTTTTCACGAAAAACGTGACGTTGCAGACTACCATAACGTTTAGCTAGTTTATGTTCAGAAGCAATAATCACCACAACGCAATGCCAATGAAAAAGCCCCTGATTGGTAGACAGGTAAAACATTATCAGACAAATAGAAGCTTTTTCATTGACATTGCGTCATGGTCATTAAAGGTCCTAGACATGTGCATTGTTTTCATTTTTATATCACAGTTTCAAACGTAAAATCATGAAAGAATTTTAGATTTTTACATTTTATCTGTATAATAACATATAGAGGTCGTGAGAGTCATTTTCTGCTAAGGTTTATAATAATCTCCTTTTACTAATTAATAAAACTTCTTTAAAAAATTAAACAAATATAGCTAAAAGACAAAATCGGTTGCCACAGGTATTCACTAATTAGATGATGTTTAATAACGGGAGAAGAAACGAAACCTGTATAGTCAAAGCCAACCTGGAATTATAAATATGTTACAGACTAATGTTTGCTTTGTTTGTGTTATAAAGTTACAATTTACAAAATATTTTATTACAATTAACATCATATTATGTACATTAAAAAGTTTTATTGCAAAAATAAAACTGTAATGGTAGTCTCTGATGCTGACCTTATAGTCTTAATAACCAACCTGCACTTTAGAATTTATACAGATGCAGAAGAAAGTAGAATTGTGCCTTTGGCACTGTTTATTTCAAATGTCTCTAACCACCGTTTAGTGCTGCTTAGGTGATTTTCTACCGGAGAGTTGTCAATGGTTTTTAGCATTATCAAACCGAATATACCAAAATCACGAATTATGTTTTCATTTAATCACGTACTAATTATCACAAAATTTTTAGCTTGTGATCAAATAATGTAAAATTTTATGCTTTAGGAGGCGAGCTATTTTTAATAGGCGTACTAAAATCCCTAGACAACTTATTAGAATTGTTATTAAGATTTTACATTTTATCGCTACTATTTTAAATAAAAAGTCAGTTTCTAAATAATAGTAATAAAATTTGTGGCCTTATTTTAAATGTTAATGAAAATTATGCGCAGATCTACATTCTCTCGTGAACTTAATGGATTTCTGGGTGCATTTTCAGCATTAAATTTAAAACTTCGTTTGATGATTGGTACTTCATATAAATTCATTATTTTATTTTATCGTAAAATGTATTCAACAAATTGTTTTATATTTCTTTGCTGTAGAAATGTTTTATTTAGGCTTCTTCATTCATGAAATTTGATCTGCAATTATTATTAAAGCGTGCCTTATTCTAGTTCGAGTTTGTTTATAGATTTTTAGTATACAAGTGTGTTTCTGTTATCGCCGATTCGGGGAAATTCTTGTTTACATTTAGGTTCTGTCGCCAGAGAGAAATGCTTGCGGTGTGTCGCTTTAAATTAGAAAAATAACGTTTGGTACTTTTCTATTTTTAATTTACAATCTATGTTTTGTTTCATGGTACAGTGTATAACCAACTTCTTTTATTGCAGCAAACCATTTGTAAGTAAAATCATTTAGAGTTTTTCTAGAAAGTCAAATTTGGTCTGTTGGCCAGGCTGGCTGCCCCTACGGGAGACAGCGATGCGTTTTACGTGTCTTGCCTTTACTTTTAATGTTTCGGACGCGGGCGTGATTTTCACAACATTAAGTTGCTGTAAGTCTTTTTTTGTTTTGTGTTTGCATTTGTTGCATTTTGTTAATCCTGGAAGAAAGGCTTCCCGAGGGGTTAAATATATCGCCTTACTAAGCGGATCTAAAAGTGGACTTATAATATATATAATTGTGTTGTTATTGAATCATGTAAGGTATCAAACGAATCACTAGGAGGACCAGCAAAATCTTTAATATTCAACATTTAATTTAATTTATATCTTAATTGTAACTAGCACATAAGCCTGACCAGTGGGCTTCGGTTTTTAAGTAATGATTTAATTGATTTGTTTCGATAATTAAAAACGAGATGGACATTAAGTTAATCCACGATAACAAAATTTTAAGTGTTCAAACTGAAGAGCTCAGAGCGTTACGTTTTATTGCAAAATTATCTTTAAAAAATAGTGTTCATTGGAAACGTTTTGTAAGGTATCTGCATACAAGATGATATTTTGAAGAACCACCCATATACAAGGTGTTGGTCTGCGAGAAGCTGCGTGGGCCGTTGATTCGCTATGACCTTCAGCTTCTGGCGCCCTTAATTTTGATCATCTTTTGAATTTATCAAGGGTTTTTGCATGTATAAGCTTTCTTTCTTTTTTCGTTAAGGTAAGTTTAGCTAGAACCACCCCGTCTTCGACTTAAGCTACGCAGTTGAACATCTTTCGCCATCCATATGGGGCTTTAGGCTTCTTTTTCAGCTTTTTCCCATTACAAATTTAGATTAGCTGCTGAATCTCCCTTTACTACACAATCTGGCTAATTTTGAATTATCCAAGTTAATTACTTTTTGAGAAAATCAAAGAAAAATATATTTTCGAAACCAATCATCACAAATTAATGATAGTTTATAGATCGAGCCTCAACTAATACCGGAAAAAGAAAATATTCTTTCAAACCAAAACATAATCCATCCATGTTAGCAAACTTTTTTCCGTTTTTCTATCAGCTTATTTTTAATTTGTCAAGCTGCATGAATTTCGTGGTTTTTCAGACAAATTTTAATTTTTAACTTTTTTTCTTTAAGTTGCATATTAGTATGTATAATAAAAGGTTTGTTTGTTTGTTAAGATTTTGGAAATAAGATATACATCGTTCAAAGAAGTTAATAAAACGCATAACTGTAAATAAAAATTCCTTTAAAAATGAATGCATAGTTTTGACGAGAAATAGACTAAAGTTCTTTAGCTAAAAGCAAAGTCTAAAGAATTGGTTGCTCTTTTCCTTAAATTAACAATTTAGACTACAATAACGATAGTCCAGTAGTATTAGAAACACATGTGGAAAGAATTAAAAGAAAATTTTTTTGCATCGACATATTGTATTTTACGTATTGTTGAACGTCAATAAAGTTAGCACCCCCCATTTGTGCAAATGAAAAAAAAATTAGTCTATAATTTAGAACTAATTTAAGACTGATTTGCACCCAAAAAATTAAAATTTGTACCCATACCGTTTAGCCAGAATACCATTTTGAAAGGTGGGGGTGCTAGCTTGACTCAGGCCGGCACCCCCTCTTTCACCAACCACGAAACATTTTGCACGATTGCATAGAATTAATTTAAGACTAATTTGTACCCAAAAGCATTTTTGTCATAAACAATTTGTTTAAGCAGCAATTGCATAATAGTGAAAATTAACAATTTATTTAGGCAGTAATTGCGTAACAGTGAAAATTGCACTACGTGCAAATTGCAAAGAGTAGATATACAAATAAATTTTAATTTAAAGGTCAACCTAAGCTCATAATTCTCATATTTGAATTTAAAACTAATTTGTACCTAAATACATTTTTGATATAAACAATTTGTTTAGGCAGTAATTGCATAATAGTGAAAATTGCATCACGCACAAATTGCAAAAAGTAGATAGACAATAAATTTTAATTTAAAAATTGATCTAAGCTCGTGATTCTCATATTTAAATTCAAGACTAATTTGTACCCAAATGCATTTCTGTTATAAACTATTATTTTGCTTGCATTTTGTCCATAAATCTTGAGAACTCGTCGTGAACTGCACAGAACTCTTGAGAACTTTATATGTTCGGCTTGTAACTCCTTTCTTCTGCTTCAAACTCATCAGAACTTCTTCGCTCTATCCAGTTTTCAGCAGATCTCAGAGACTTCTCAATTTTGGTCTGAACACAAAGAGTTCTAACAAGTCTTGGACAACGAGCAGGAGTTCTGATGACTAATATGTTCTATGAATAAAATTCTAAAGAATGCTGCACGGAATAAAAAAGTTTTTGTAGAAGATGAAGAGTTAAAAAGAGTTTTGGGCAATACAAAAAAAATTCTGTGCAGAACACAACGAGTTTTGAGCAGAACAAAAAAGTTGTAAAGAATACTTGATAAAAATGGAAGAGTTCTCCCCAAAACATCAGTTATAAAGAGTTCAGATCAGATCAAAAAATTGGCGAAGAGTTTAACAACTGCGAAAGAGTTTTGAAAAGTTATCGCTACAAAACAAAGAGTTCTGATGAGTTTTGCCCTCGATCTTTTGAGAACAATAATTATTTTTAAGAGATCTGGCAAAACAAAAGAGTTTTGACATGTTTTGAACAGAAAAAAGATGTTTTCAAATTTCTGAACGAACAATGCAATTTTGATGTATTCTACTTAAAAAGAAGTCCTTAGGAGTTTACGAAATGTGCTAGGCAGGTCACAAGGTAGTCACTATATAAGTGTATGTAATTATTGTTAAAATGTAAAAATGATAGCTAATAAGATTAGTGGTAAAACAAAAAAAAAGATCATCTTTCTACGATGAACAGTCTAGTTGCTACGAGCGTTTAAAGAAATGCTAACTTTCCGCACTTTTCCTGCTTTTCCGGAAAACGCACCAGTGGGACTTTTTGGATCTTATACTACAATCCAAGCTCTTTAAGGTCCAAAAGGAATTATCTGGTACACAATTTTTTTCGGGTAAAAACATAATTCTATTGGGCTAATTATGCTATTGCTGCTTAAACAGATTGTTTATAACAAAAATGTATTTTGGTACAAATTAGTCTTCAATTCAAATATGAGAATTACTAGCTTAGATTCAAACCAAAATTTATTTGTCTATCGATTGTGTGAAATGTCCAAGTGGTATAATTTGCACTATTATGCATTTGCAGCTAAAAGAAATTATTTATAACAAAAATGCTTTTGGGTACAAATTAGTCTTAAATTAGTTCTATGCAGTCATGCAAAATGTTTCGTAGTTGGTGAAAGTTGGTGCCGGCTTGAGTCAAGCTAGCACACCCACTTTTCAAAATGGTATTCTGGCTAAACGGCGTGGGTACAAATTCTAATTTTTTGGAAACAAATTAGTGTTAAATTACTGACTAATTTTTCTCTCATTTGCGCAAAAGGAGGGTGCTAACTTTATTGACGTTATTGACGTACATACTAGAAGTTCTAGCATGTGCAATGTGTGCGCTGGCCGCCATCTTGAAAAGATTTTTAAAGACATTAATTTCTGCATTGGTGTACTTATTAACGAAGAGATAAACCTTAGAAGACATTTTGAAAAGGTTTGAGATTTCTATTTTCTTGAGTTGTTTTTTTAAATTACAAATAGGGAAAAATTATAATTTTGAGTAGCTCTTAAGATTCTTCAATAAAGTGATCAGTTGGTAATCAACACCTTTAAGAATTCTAACTTGTAAATTTCTATTTCTTTTTAACTCGAATGCACGAATCAATACAATTAGTATTCGTAGTTTCTTCATCCGGTATTTTAAATCAACATGTCGTCTAAGATGCAGATGTGACGATAGTAGAAGCAATAAAGACGGAAAAACTAAGATAAGAAGATTTCTTCCTTGTAAAAGTAACATTTTTCAAATTATTTTGCATTGATTAAACTTTTAAGCATACAGTCTAGACTTTAGAAGAAATTAAAGAATTAAAAATTATATTAATATAATAACAAATCGAGTAATAAATTTTCAACCTTTTTAGTTAGTTTTAAATTACATCCAGCGTTCTAAAAATAAACGGTAGAACAAGTCAATAATGTTAATGCAAGTAAAATGTTTCAAAGATATACTGCAAAAGTTTGAAATTAGTTTCCCAGTTGTTGTTTCACGATTGGACTTGGAGTCTTAAAAAGAATTTATCAGAAAATTGATAGCAGATAGACCTCAGAAGTCCAAACTCCTCTCCTTCGTATAAGGTCTGTTCGATGTCAACGATATGAAGCTAAACTTTATCAATTTAGTAGAAGAAAATTACGGAGAGTCAGTTTTTGTTTGTTTTTCTATAATCCTCGCCCGAGTAAACTAAAGCAAAGCTGTTTGCCGAGTTCTTTTTCTAGTTGGCAAACAGGGGATTATTAAAAGCAAAAAACTCGACTTCTCCTCGTAAACGTTATCGTTTAAAAACAAAACGCCGGAAAATAACAAATATCCACAAAACATGCGGGTCACATAGGCACCCTTGAGCATTTTCGTCAAAAACACGAGCTTTTTTCAAACGTTATCTTGTACGTTATTTTAGACGTCCTCAGGTCAACCCCATCTACTCCGTAGGGAATCCTCGTCGTGATATTATTACGAATGCTACGTAACCGAGACGCACGAGATATATTTGTATCCAGTTACAACGTTTAAGTTACCATCACGGTTGTTAATAAGAACATTTTGGACATATTCCAAGCTGCGAATGTTTGCGTCTTAAAAAGTAATATCTGGCCATATAGCAGTAAGAGTTTTTCGAGTTTTATCGAAAATAACACTGGGAACTTTTTAAATTATACAGCAGTTGATGGATAATTTAAATTTTTAACATCAAAAGAAGTAGAATTTTACTTGGAAACTTTTATCTCATCTGCATTATATTCCGATGCCCCATTAATTATTTAAAAATAAAATTGCATTTATAAAATGGAAACCGGACAAAGAGGCGGAATAATTAATTAGCGTTTCATTTATAGAAGAATTCTGGAAATTCATGCAAATTAAAGGAGATAAAAATAAAAAAGTTTCAATTTTTTTAGTGCCGTTGCAGATGCGACTAGAACATTAAAACGCTGGCCGTTATTAAAAGTACGCGGCAATTTTAAACGAAACAATCCGCAGTGAAGTATACCCGAGAGGATTCTACCTACTTTGCTAACTATTACATAAATGAAATAATCTAGGAAACAGGCTGAAAATAAATAACAGATTCTGGGGGAACGCATTAAAAACTTTCACTACATTTGCTAAAAGAATAAATGAAAGCAAAAAATGGAAACGTTAAGAACAGTCCTGACAGGTAGGATATGAATATTTTAAAGTATCTTTTAACAAAAATAAGCATACAGTGTGTCATAAAAATTGCAAACGCAAATGTTTTTTGGAGATACTGCATAACATAATTTAAGTCTGAAATTTACATTTTCTTAAATAGTTAAGATTTATTTCTCCGTTTGTAAGCTTGCTTACGTATACATATCACATGTATATTATTGTAAAACTTTTCTTTGCAAATTTAAGAATTAATTATTGTTAAATTTAAAGGTAACTGACAAATCGTTGTCTAGAAAAATTGATAAATTAAAATTAGATTTCTGTTCGATATTCACTGGTTTATACTTACCAATTAAAGCAGATTTTCAACATTTCAGCCGACGACGGTAATAGGGCTTGAAATAGAATTTTCATCAATTAGATTTGAAATTTGTTCGTCCCTTCGAGAATGTGTTTGTCTCTTCACGGATCATTTTCACTCACGCATTTGAAATGTTTTCCCGTAAACTAATATCACATTTGGAGTTCACCGTTTGTACACAAAGTAACCACTTATAGCTGTTTTTCATAAAAATGAAGAACACTGCAAAAGTATAAACAAAGCGAATGCGTTTCGTTCAAAAATTCCGAAAGAACTGACAAAAATAAATTTAAAAATTTTCAACGTTTAAATGATAATCATAATAATCAATAACAAAACACACCAGATTTGAATTGTACGTAATAAAACTATAAATTGCTAATCTGGTAATGCGATATCTCACAGGTGTTAGATAAAACGAATTGTCCATAAACTAGTTTTTGATACAAATGTTTCGCGTTCATAGACGTAGTTACAAATGATTTTTAAATTAAAAAATAAAATAATTTTTCAGTACGGTTATGAAACGCAAGACATTTGTTTATGAACTTATCGTTTAGTTCTTTACTTTTTAAGGCTTATGTAAATACCGTTCTTTGATGACACTGAAGTGTTTTTTTATAAGGACAAGGTCAGTGATACAAAATTAAAAACTGTAGATATATTTCTTATAAGCTTGACATTTTTAAAATTATTAAATTTGTAAAGAAATATTTTCTTGTTGTATCACTTCTGAATAGCACACAAGAAACTATCGAGATTACACTACATACAGCCCCGAATCATAATTATAATAATACAGTGATGCAATAAAAAGAATTATGGTAAATCACCGGCTTAAAAAAACAAACGCTCCTCTTGTTTAACTCCTGTAATTACATCAGTTAGCCTAGAAACACGTAGAAAATTTCTTCTTCCTTGAAGAACTTGCCTCATCTCAACAATTTTGATTGTAACCTTTTAAAAATTAAATTAAGACGAACATTTGCTGATGGAGACTATTCGTCATGTGGAACAACATTAAAAATCCTGTTGTCTAAGATGGCGGTATCATCAGCTTTTTTTCTACCAAAAGTGCTTAAGACATCAGTCTTGTTTCTCTGTCTTATCCGTTCCGGATGTTGGCGATCATCACGGCTTGCTGCAACTTCAAACCATGCATTGGCGTTGATTTGCCAGCCACGAAATTCTTCTTCTGACAGAGCCTCTCTTTCCTTCACCCTTTCCCTGTATGATATTTTAACAAAATTTTTCTCCATTTTTCATGAGGTGCCCAAGGTATTCAAGCTTTCGTCTCTTAACTGCCGTCATTACCTCGGGTTGGCATTTCATCCTTCCTAGTACTTCAATGTTAGTGATGCGATCAACCCAAGAAATTCGAAGAATTCTACGAAATACCCACATTTCTAAAGCTCTAATTCGGTCTTCAGTATTCTTCGACATGGTCCAACTGTCTAGTCCGTACAAGAGAATACGTAGCTTTTCACTGTCTTTTTCTTTAGTTCTAGGCTCAGATCTCCATTGGACAAGAAAGGTTTTATTTTAATAAAGGTATATCTGGCTCTTTCAATAAGGTTTTCAATCTCAATGGAGTGATCCAACTCTAGGTCGAACTACTCGCTCTTTGCATTGGCAGTGTCCAGTAGCTGTTGGAGATCGCCAAAGTTATCTGCTATCAGTACCGTATCGTATATTATTAATCACTTCGCCATTTACCTTAATAGCAATTGTAACTCCTCTCAATGCATCTCTAAAGATGTGTTCTGCATAGAGATTAAATAGTATAGGTGACAGCACACAGCCCTGCCTACTAGGATGGGCCGAAAAATAAAACTTTTCGAGTTGCGAATTCTAATAGTCCGGAAAAGTTGTGTTTTTCATGCTGATAACGGTAAAGATAACGAAAAAATTCTCAACTTTAATCTTTCGTTCGCGCAAGAGGCCTCAAGTTAGAAAAAAATGCTACAAAATTGATTTTTTTTTACTTGTGATCAGACATACTAAATATAGTGCGATAAAATTTTAATAGCGTGGAAACGGTAGCTAACAGTGTCCTATATAAGAGGAAAAAAATATTTACCCATTAAAATAAAGTCTTCAACTTGCGCAAAAAATGTGATACTCTGACATTTGTCATTCATTTCTATATTGATAAAAAGTGTCGAATTAACTAGTCATTGCGTCTTATTAGTAGTTTCGCAGCCCCCACCATTACAAATTTATATCCCACCACTCACCACTCACCACTCAACACCAACCACGAGCACCAGTGTTTAGTTTCTGTTGTAAATTCGGAAACACACCTTGGTCTAAGGAATTACAGTTTTTAGTGCACCTACCTATAGTTCTTTTTCATTTATACTTTTAACTTTTCTCTAAGTTGTGTGTTTCAGTTTTTTGTTTTTTTTTTTGTTTAGTTCTTTGTTAAGTATGGTGTTTGAAAGATTCCTATTATTGTGTCGTTTAAATTAAACAAAATGAAAACACGTCACCGTTGTCCTTTCTCTGGGTTCTCTAAAAAAACTAGGTGAAATTTGTCTTCCAACATACTCCGAGGTTTTGCTATGCTGTTTCGAAGAATTCAGATTCAAAACAAAAAATTAATTTTGCTCCAATAGCTGATATTGTTACTAACAAAGCCGTTCAAGTATACCAGAAGGCATCAATCCCTACTGTATCTCACACTAGTAGGCCAGTCAATATCGGCATAAGTCATCGCAAAAAGTAGGGTAGTTCTGATTTTTTAATATGTTGTTAGGACCCTTACGAGTAGTATAAATCCAGATTTGCAACCCCGAAAAACTTGTACAACATGCGTAGTGGCCAAAAAATGGCGAAAGTTTCGCACTTGTTTTGGTTCTTTCACCATCTCCTAAACTATGCGTGCTACCGAAAATATTATTCATATCTTTGTTAAAGTAAATTCAATTTGCTACAATTTGCGATTAAGATGGGCTTTGTACGTTCATTAGTTACCGAGATACGAATTTTCAAAGATTGGAAATGTTTTTCTGTTTTTGTTTTTTGCAATCTTTGTCGTCGTCGTCGTCCATATCGATCGGCGTACGATACCCCCAAGACTGGCTTCTACAAACCCTGCAGAGTGCCGAACATGTCAGGCTTGCTTTTCGACAAGTGCAGGTCCCAGAGCATTATTTTTTACACTTGCATGACAGCATTTTCAGGAGCGATTGAGGGGCTGATGCCATTGTCGTAGTGATGATGTGTAGTCCTAGATCGCTGGTGGATCAACTCCAGCCATTTGGGTTTTTGTTCCATCCCCAACCATTTCCGTACTTGATAAGTAAGTGCGAAACGCGTGGTACTTTACAGCGTCTTTGGTGGGAGGGAGGAGGTGAGCAAGGTTCACTTAGGCTGACTGCTGACTTGACAAAGCACGTGTAACGGAGGCTGTTTAGAAACTCGGTGTCATCTCCTCCATAGATAGCCACGAGGAGCTTCTCACCATCTGCAGCTATTGCCTCCTGGTTGGAATCTGCTTGCAAAAATATTTTCGCCAGCTCTATCAAGTAGATTTGGTGATGCAGACTCTCTGATCTTATTGACCACTTTTACTAAGCTGGTGATGATTGCCAAGGTGTTCACTTTTTCCTACCGTTTAAATTTTACCGTTCCAAACGTGGTACCAACAATTTGCTTCACGCCTTCAGCTCCCGATTTTTGGGCCAAGTGGCAGTTGATCTCAGCACCTCCAACAACTCCACTAGCGATGGAAAGTAGGTGATAGTCACTGGGAATGGGGGGTGGGTACTGAACCACGTCTTCAAAAGAAAGAAGACAATATCTTTTTATTGGAATTAATTTTTTATAATTTCGTAATTTTCTATCGCCTCCAGACAATTTTAAAAACAAATCGGGGCTTGTCGAGCGATAAAGTCTAGGAAATAAAAATGCATTTAGCAAGGGTGTTCTGGTATTTGGCGGCCATTTTCGAGAAAACTATTTGGCCCACAGGCACCGTCTTGCGCTTAAATAAAAGCTAACTAAATTTCCTAAGCTGTTATTGTAGGACAAGTCTTTATGCCAATATTTAGTTCCAAACGTGACCGTAACGAATAAATGTCACTTTTTGGAAAAAATTGCCAATCTTTGAAAAATCGTATCTAGGTAACTAATGGACGTGCAAAGCCCATTTTATTCTCACATTGTGGAAAATGTAATCTACTTTAAAAAAGATATGAATAACAGTTTTGGTAGAAGGGATAGTTTAAGAGATATGATCAAAAAACTAACACAAGTGCAAAACTTTTGCTATTTTTTGGCCACTACGCAGGTAGCACAGGTTTTTCAAGGTTGCAAATCTGGATATATAGTACCCGTAGGGGTCTTAACAACATATTCAAAAATTAGAACTACCCTAAGTTTTGCGATGTTTGCCTTTTTCTATGTCGATACTGACTGGTCTATAGGGTTGTATAAATGATAAAAACGTATCATGAAGCTTACTATAATCTAAAAATCGTATAATAGGGATAAAAGAAAGATTGGCTACAAAACAAGGGTAGAAACATTTGTAAATGATGGCAAATCAAAACTGCTTGATATTGCAGCTTCTAAGTGTAAAATGACTTTTGAATGCACTTGTAAAAAAGGCCGCTTGTAATTCAATGCGATTGTGAGAAACAAAAAAATGTCCCAGTCCTTCAGAGAACATTCCTATTGGACCAAAGATCCAGCAGATTGTGTTTCATTGGTAGTTGGGATAAGCAAGAAACCAGAAAACTAGAGAAAAGAACTCAACGGAAAAGTTTGGAGATTTCCATGGAAGCCCAAGAGAACTATAAAGGTATTACACCTGTCAGTGAGGACAAAACGGCTAGAGAAAGACAACCTAGGTATACATATTATATGCAAAAAATGATTTAGTTTTCCCAAGTACCTCTCGAGAATAAAGCTGTCGGCTACTGCTTTAACAAATGATCGGTTTGAATTATCTGGCAGAGCTACAGCGGCAGTACCCTCAAGTGTGTTGGAAGATGTTGGTCTCATTTCCAATTAAGATTTCTCACTTGTAGTAAACAAAAATAAAGTAAGACGAGAAAAAATAAAGCCCGAAAAACGTTGTAATTCACCGAGGGTTTATTTCCATTGCGAAGCTTGTACTTCGATGGAAGAAAAGACAACACCATAGTCCTAGAACAAAATGGAACTAAGTTTTATCGACGTGAGGTGGTTGAGGAGCATATTAGTTTAATTCAAAAGTCAGAAGGTCAGCTTCTTCAACATGTCACACCAGCCAGTGCCACTGGACTTAACATCGCAAACAGCATTTTTCAATATATTTCTCAAAGCCATTATGAACTAAATACACTTGTTGCTATTGGGTGTGATGGAACAGCGACAAATACTGGATGGATAAATAGAGTTATTTGCCATATTAGGCTTAAACTGAAGAGACCATTGCAGTGGTTTATTTGCTGGTTGCATTTTAATAAGCTGCTTTTCACACATTTATTTGCTCGGTTGGATGGAACCGCATCAGGCCAAAAGTCTTTTAATGGGGCAATAGGGAAACAGTTAACTGGATGCGAGAAACTAGCCGTAGTAAAATTTAAACCCATTCCATTTGAAGAAATTCTTGCGACTAAAACTGATCTAAGCAAAGATCAGTTATATCTCCTAAAAATTGTTCAAGCAGTGCAAACAGGAGAATGCTCTGGTAATCTTGCGGCAAAAGATCCAGGCCCTCTCATTGGTTAACCTGCGCAAATCGTATTTTGAGATTATACGTTTTCCAAACTGGACCCAGTGAAAAAATACATTTTGAAAAGCTATGCACCTGTCTGGTTTGACATAAAAATGTTTTCGTCTGTGAAAGATGGCCCAAAACATTTATTAAAGACTATTCAAACATCACGATATTTATCAAAAGATTTGTTGAAAATTATAGACCCTGTTATCCAGAGAAACGTTTTTTTGCGCACTCTGAAAATTTATTAATAGCTAAGTTGAAGAAACCCAGAAGCCAACCCAATTTAATAAAAACTTTTCTGGTGCCTGCAGTAAATTTTAATGCAACGGACTATACTGAACTAGTGAATTGGACCTCTTGTACCCTCTCCCCACCACCTATGATGGCGAAAGTGACAAATGAAAATACTGACTCTCTTGTACTGCGTAAAAGTATGCCTGAATTTGACTACGTAAACTTACCCTGTCATACCCAGAGGGCAGAAAAGTGGGTCAAACTTGTGAAGGAATCTGCGATGAAAGTATGCGGCCCTGAAAAGCGCATGGGTATATCAGGACTACTTTATTTTCCAGATCCATGATGCCATAATTTGAACACAAAGCTGACTATAAGACAATGCCTGTGGCATAAATAAATGAGAAATGAAAACATGCCTGAAAGGTTGGGTGGAAGCCGAGGTGCAGCCACCTTTCCGTGGTGGGTTTTAGGTCGTTCCTCTACACAAGAATGGGCGAAGTGCTGCATAATTGATAGGTTAGGTACATATTATTAGTTACGCCATAGGCTGCAAGGCCTAGTAATTATATTTTGTTACAAGAATGCATGACAAATATCAGAGTATCACATTTTTTGGGTATTCTATGCTATTTTGAGGCCAATGCACAAGTTGAAGACTTTATTTTAATGGGCAAATATTTTTTTCCACTTATATATGATACTATTAGGTACTGTTTCCACGCTATTAAAATTTTATTGCACTATATTTAGTATGTCTGATCACAAGTAAAACAAAATCAATTTTTTAGCAATTTTTTCTAACTTGAGGCCTCTTGCGCGAACAAAAGATTAAAGTTTAAAATTTATTCGTTATTTTCCCGTTATTAGCATGAAAAACACAACTTTTCTGCGCTATTAGAATTCGCAACTCGAAAATTTTCATTTTTCGGTCTACCCTACTGCCTAACTCCCCGCGATACTCCTGCTTTTTGCCCCCAGTACAAATTAGTAATAATTCTGATGTCCTTTGAGTCAATGCTTGCCTCTTTCAACATTGTTGTCATTTTATTGTGTTGGCATCGATCAAAAGCCATTTTATAATCCAGAAAACAGGCAAAAACGTCACAATTGGCATCCCTACGAGGTTGTAAGAGTACCTAAACGGCAAACAAAGCTTCTCGTGTACCAAGACCATTGCGGAACCCGAATTGACTATTAATCATATTTGTCTCGTATCTTCTATAAATTCAAGATGTGGCTCATGAGGCTATCGTTTTAAAGTCTTCGCAATTCCGGGGGTGAGACTTTTTAGGTATGGTCACAAATGTTGATACTAACCATTCATTTGGAATAACTTATGTATTGTAAGTGTTGTTTAAAAATGCCGTTAGCAATTAGATACAAAAGCCTTGCCACCTTTAGCTGTTTTAATGGCATATTCAAGCTCTGTGTTTTGGGTTCTTCTGTTTTAGGGAAGTATTCCCTTTGTGATCTTTCTGTGTGCTCAAATAACTTTTCAATATATTTTTGCCACACGTTGAGGTTTTCTTCTATTTCTGTTACTAGTTCACCATCATGGGCTTAATGGTATCTGGCACTCGTTTTTTATATCTGCCAGTAGCTTCTTTAATCTTCTTGGGTATGTTAAACGTGTCATGTCTGCTGTTAAGTTCTTCTATTCCCTTGCACTTGCTCGTCATATATTGTTTTTTTACTTGTCTTATTTTGTTTCTAATTTTACGTTGTACTTCGCTGTGATTTTCAGGATCTTTGTGTTTTATTGGTCGACGTTCTTTCATCAGGTCTAAAACTTCTTGTGTCATCCACTGTTTCTTAGCCTGTCGTTTTCCTTCTGTCCTTAAATGCCGTTCATTTGCTTTGGATGTTACTATCTCTTTATTTCTTTCCATGATTCTCCTACTTCCATTTCTTGAAACTGCCTTTCGTCATTTTTGAACGAAGGGTTTCTTGTATTTGAATTCTCGTGTCTGCATTTTTCAGTTTATTTAGATGTGGTTTAAAATCAAACAATTACAAACCAAAACAGCAGAGAAACCATTATTAAATCTAAACATTTACTTTAAGACTGGCTTAGAAACAGTACCGAACTTATAGTTTCCCTAAATAATTCAAGAAACAACACAAATTTCATTTGTTTTCTTCCGAAGCTCTAGGTTTGTTATTTTTTACTGTAAGAGTTTTCAGGAGCTTTTTGAATAAGCCTTTTTAAAAATACCATGACTGTCTATTTCTTCAACCTTCTTGAACTCTTTTTGCTTATCTCATGATTGATATAGACTGTAATGTTCTTGAACCTCTAGCACTAAACCTGCTGCATTGATTCAGAAGAATCATGGTGCAATATGGTAAGTAAAAAAATTAGATAAAATACATACTTTATATAAAATATAGTTTGGGAGTTGGGCTCCTAATATAACTTTGCACAAGCACCACAAATTCCTAACCGTACATTTAACGATATGCTAAAATCAAGTAACTCAGGAACTTGTTGATAGTAATAACATTTTAGTATTATGCTCTTGTTATTATATTTACTATGTAGTGCTTTTGGTTTTACTTTATGCCAATTACGAAAATTTAAGGTTGAGAAGGTTTAAATGTATAGAAATATAGATTTCCATTTCCAGCTTAGAGAGGTTTGCTAGATTCGAACAGAAAGTATTAAAGTCAACATCAGTACAGTCAACCACCAACAACAAAATCGGAATTACTTCAGAAAAGCACCTAAAATGATTACATATTGCTAAAATGATTTAAATTTTTGAAGCAGATGAACCATAGATTTAACAATAAGAAGCTCTGTTAAGAAATTGTATGGAAAGGCTTTTGTTCTCTCTGAATCAACTGACAATCTTCACCATGACCAAAAGACTTCTTCTTGGCACAAAAGCCTGTCCCTCAAATTCTTTTGCAAAATAACTTAACACTATTCTAAAGATTATTCTTAGATTAATAAAGACAATTTCCAAAGAGGTATAAAGTATTTAATTCCATTTTCGGCTTTCCGTATTTATTGACTGTAATATAATCTTTCAACCCTTAACAAGTTTTTCTTTTTCTCTCAATTGAATCTCGTGAGAGAAACCTTGGTTTAAATATTTTATTCTATCACATGAGCAAATTTATGCGAATTGATCGATAATTATAAAAAGAAATGTTGCAATTTACATGTGACATAGTTTCAAAGACAGTGAATACAAGAGAAAGACTTCCCAATCCCAGAAGGATAAGATGCGAGTAAGCATCAGACGGTGGATATAATTGTGTTTTGGATTCTCGATTATATTGATTTGCTGCTGATATCAAAATTTTGTTAGCTTTCAGCGCTAGCTTTTTGTTCAAGCTTGCACCAAGTCTTGCCTTTGCAACGTTTTACAATTTTCGATTTGTGTTGTGCCTCGTGAAAGAAGAATGCGCGTACTGGAGTGACATAATTGAATCGGATTGCATACAAGTAGGGACATTGAATTTCACTTAGTTTGCCTTAAAAGGTTGTGGATAATCAGCAGCTTCACATCCAACTAAGATTTGACCTTCCCTTCGTCTTGTGACTATTGCTAAACAAGTAGGTTAATGGTTTCATAAGAAAAAACTAAATTGGATTTTTGCAGATTTGGCTGAACTAGATTGTATTGATCCGTAGTGTGCTCTCTGACCTATAATGGAATTTGATTAGATTCTCTTGATTAGTAAATTCCCTAACATGAGTAATAGCAAAATGTTACTGGTGCCAGGCAACCGCTTTTGGAAACGTTTTCAATCCCTTTGTGTTTTGGGCCTCCCCAAGTAAATAAATTCTGAACTACTTAGAATAAACTTCACCGAACCTAAAGGACTGAAATACAAAAGGGAACTGTAACTTAATTTTTAATTTGTTTATTTCCAATTAAGGTATGTGACTGACCAAATACCTGTTGTCCAGGTCAAACTGAACAAAAGGTTAAGAGAGTGGAAGTGGTTCTGAAATAAATGCTAACTGTTTAATAACTTTTCGAGACAACTTTTATAATCTTCCTTTTGATAATAAATGAAGTTTTACTCCCATTCCCAATAAGCATGAAAATTTATACACACAATCAAATATATGTACTATTAAATTACTAACAGGTAGATAACAAGATCTGCTAAGCAGTAATCTATTAGTTATTATCGCCAATTAAGTGAAGATATCAGTTAAAAAATATTTTGTTACCGTCATCTGGATTTAATACTTTCAAGCTTATCATAAATTCTTTACTTTGCTTAGTAGGTACAGTATGCTATACGGTATGCCTTTTAATTAGGTACATAATGTATGAGAGAAAATCACAAATTAAATTTCGCGTACTTTCCTTGGCGTCTTCTCTCTGCAAGAATCTTGACTTCTATGGTTGGTTTACTTTCAACAGATTTAACTTCGCATATAACGCTATTTACATTTGTTACATCTTTTCGCAAGAATTTTATTTCGGACGTCAAGATCGCTTTGTAAAATGATATAAATAATAAAAAAAATGATTAAACTAGGTGGAAATTTAATCAACAATATATAACAGGCAAGGTTCAGAAGGGCGTTTCGTAATACGTGATTTTATAGTCGTATAACGCGGCCCATTGTAGGATTCCATAAAAAAGGGGTTTGAAATAGGTCAACCGGCAATATTCAAATTTATTTGATTTCCATTTCTAAACTCGTGTAGTGCTGCATAAATTGCTTTTCACGTCTATTCCACCACAATCCGAGCAACGCTCTTCCAACCACTATTTTATCATATTCTTTTATGTTACGTAAGCCACTGAAGCCATTTAAATTTTTTAAAATCTCGACCAACAAAAACAAGTTTTTACAGTGGACTAGCCAGAGATGTGATTTGCGCACTAGCTTTTAGCAAATCCGCGAATATTTACTTTCCACGAACGAGTTCTGAGTGTATATAGGTACTACGTGAAAGCACTACGATTTTCAACCTTACACGAAGTCGAACACTCTGGAATTTATTTTTTAACCCGAAATTGTATAGTAAACAAAGCTTACGTACGGTTTCTAAAGGTTTTATTCAGGCTGCCTAGAATTTAACGCTTTCCCAATAATTCCTTTTTCTTTTTTGGTTTTCCAGTGCAATGCATAAGATTTTACTGTAGATGAAAATCGCACATTAATAAAGGTCTTCTTAAAAGACACGGAAGTATTCTGCACTTATGCGTATGAAAACAACGTTCTTGTCAAGAATAACAATAATTAGCACGAGTTTGAAATTTTACTTTTGTTTTTGTTACTGGTAACATGTGTTTTTTAAAGCCATTTATCTCGGGGCTTAAAGGACTTAAAATTAATTTGAATTCATAACTACTTATAAACCAACTGAGTTTTAGTCAAAATCATAAACTCATAACATCTTAATGCATGTTTATTCAACATCGTAATGCGGTCACAGAATTTCTGAATGCACTGTTTACGAAGATTAACATTTTTATAATTAACTATAAATCATTTTTTTACAATACTCATTTGGATACACTTTAGTTTTTAGTACACTTGATGAAATATATTCTGAAACAATTTTAGTTTATTGAATGTTTATGCTTGAAATGCCACGAAAAATTCTTATTTAACTGAATTTAAAAATTAAAATTCATACAATTTGCTAAATTTCTTAGAATTCAATAAGCTGTTTTTGCTATTTTCTACTTCTTGCCAATTAACTTATGTAGAGTTGCTATCAAAGAAAGAGGGATAAATGAAAATTAAAATCACGGATTTGAATTCTTCTAAACAAAGACTGATTCTAAAAGGTCATAATCAAGTACTAAGATAATAAAACAATTCTTCGATTTGTCAGATCACTGCATCCAATACCATTCTGTTGACCTTATTCCTATTAAACTACATGCTGAACTTAGCTATATAGCAAATTATACATAGGTATTGTTCAAATGTATGTTACGGACAAAACTGGAATTAGTTTCCCATTGGGATCGCAACCATATATCAAATCGGTACGCCGCCTGTAATGCTAGCCTTTATACAGTTGAAGACGGGTCGTGGGCGAGGAAGGCTCAGAGCAGGCGGTAGGCGGTAATAATAATGCGAGAATCTTATGGGTTTCGAGATTGAGAGGACCCCAGCTGCAGTAGAAAGTCGGTGACCTAATTTTGCTTGGAAGACCCTACAGCTGATCTTCGTATCTAGGTCAGTAGGCGAGATGTCTTCTAAGGTCGATATACAAATAAACGAAATAGAGATTGTACTGCACTCTCTTTAGATACTTACTTTCCCAATGAGGAATTAAGCTAATAATAAGTCTTTATGTGAAGGTCAACGTCACCTGGTTCAGGAATAGTTGATTTCTGAAATACTCTATAAGTATGCTTATAACACAATAAAAGCCAAAAGATAAATTAATAACATCTATTAGCATACTATTTAATGAATGCGGGAAACAGGTTACAGCGTTCCTGATTACACTGTTTGAAAAATATAAATGCAAGATAAAGAAGTAAAAATACATAAAGAACAAGTACACACAAAATAAATTTGGCCGCAATACGTTTATTAATATTTACGAATTAACAACCCAGCCCACTGCATACAACGCTGGTGATGTGACGACAATACGTACATTTAGACAGTGAGGCATCCGTAAATATTAAACATTCTGAGGTCATTTGTGAAAGAAGCATGAATAATATAACATGGAAAATATAAACAGAAGCGATAATCTAGCTGGTTCGTCACCTGCAGGTGTTTTACATTTAACTTTGGATCAAGATATTTATTAAAATAAATCGTTGAACAAGAACAATTCGACCAAGTTATAAAATAACAAGAATTTACGTTATCAGAACCTAACATAAATAAACGATCTAGCCAAGAATTGAATTCCTAAATTTTGTTCATAAATGCACAAACTAATAAAACGGTTGATAATATCTCGGAATAAGTTCCTTACGTTACAAATCGATAAACAACAGATTCCTATTAACTAAACAATAATATAAAGCTTTCCACTATTATGAAAGGATCCCATAAGGTTCTTCACCACTGTGAAGCGATGTCTCAGTAACCTTGGCTGTAGGTTGCCTTTATCCAAAGCGGCTGGTCACGATACGATATTATTCAAGCGTATTCGCAAATAATTACGTCGGCACATTGACAAGTTATATTCGTCAAGGTTGCTTCTTCACAAAAGCTAGTTTGAAAAGGGTAAAATTATTTACCGTATAACTGGAACTAATCCAATAGAGAACCAATTTGTTGGCACAGAAGACACTTAATTCACGGCACTGGTTCACATAAAGTTTAACTTATAGTTAATACATTAATTCGTAGGAATAGATGACTTCCACATATGTTTGTAATTTAAAAAGATATTTCAATTCTCTTTAAGTATCTATAGAGAGCGAAGCAGTACATATCTCGTAGAAATTCGATAAAATGTTCAGATATAACAAGAAAGACGATACGGTAGTTTACTGAGAGTTCTATGTGAATTCGTTTGGTAGATAAACCGGGCTGGCAAGGTTTCTCAGAGATGCGTTACGATAGCGACACGTCTGTAACATTCCAGAGATTGTCGATAAGATATTTAGCGATGACAAAAATTATTCGCAAGGTTTTCACTCAGGCAAATTATCACCTTAATAAAAACTAGTCAACCACTTGAACTACTTCTCGATAATTTGCGAAATTAGTCCAAACTTCATACGTATATCAAGAACACGGAGGACACGCGTTTCTTCGTTGATAATTCTTATTGAACTTTCCAGAGTACTTTTGAGTAGTGCCTAATCCCTCCGAAAGGGTGGGTCTAACAAATTATTGGATGGTCGGCATATAACACGACATGACAATCAATAAAATAATACAAGAAGGGAGTTATTTAATCAGAAATTCAAACGTTGCACTCTGCAATTATAGCAAAATTAATCGTGTTCGGGTCACACAAAGTGACAGTTTTATGGTTTAAAGGAGTATAAAACTAAAATATAAGAATGCAAGATTCTTTGCAATGCGAAAATTAAATTTGAAAAATACAAATTTAGAGGAATATTATTCTATGCGAAGCCCTAATGTACCTCTAGTTTAGCATTGAGAAAATATTTTTATAAGAGAATTCTAAAAGAAAATAATGTTCCCAACTCATAAATCTAATAACGTCAAGGGGCATTAAACCAACGGACTTTTATGTTACAGAAAGACGATAACATTAATTTCTAAAAAGGATAACATATTGACAATAGGAAAATATTGAAAATAATAAAAAGATATTTTGTTATCTACAGAAGTTAATAACACGTTAAGGGAAGACTCAATTCGCTGCTGGGGCTGAAAAAGGTGATAAGTCATAATTTTGTAAAAACGGGGTTGTCATGTTTAGACTCGAAATTGCTTCATATTTATATATGCAAAAGGATATAAGTCAAATTAGCTCAAAGCAGTAGGATCTACAAAATGTACCAGTGAATTAAGTCATGAGAGTGATGGAAAAAATTTGCGTAAAAGAAGTTATGTCATGTTAGCTCTCTATACACAAAATCCGAATACTTATGTGGTGGGTGTATACAGAGTCAAGTAGACTTATTCCCATTTACACGAAAAGTTTTAGTTTTCGCGGTTTTCGCTTTGACTTATCTCATAATACATAACCTCAATTCAGCTCTCAGTGAAAGTGTTGTGGGTGCTGCTGAAAAAAATGTGTTCCAGAGGCAAGAAAATACTGAAAATGGCTCAGAAGGGCTCTAACTCATTTACTAGTGATAAGTGTTATAATAAGAAGACAAATGTTTTCATTTTTTTTATTAACAGTTTGTTTTACTTTGTTGTGATGCTGATTCTACATGTTGAGGTTATATCTGCCTTTTTTAGCTGCAATTTTATGAAAATAAACACCTGTAGCATTGCTTTTTACTCTTTTTTCAGATTCAGGAGTTACTTCATTAAGGAATGTCGTTATTAGTGAAGAACCACAAAGTACACGTAAGCATTGCCTTTTAATTTTTCTGAATGTTTTCCGTTTTTAATCCCTTAAAAAGTGTTTATGCATTTCCCGTTTGATATACAAAATGCCCTTTTTAAATTTTTTAAAAAATATGAATTGTAGTCGCTCATTACTTCTATTAACATGATAAAAATGTAAGCGACCTGCTTATATTAATAACTCTTTTCTCTCATCGTCAGTTTGGAAGTTTTTTAGACAGAAAGTATAGAAATACGAGTAGATAATTTTGAGCGTTCTGGGTTTTAGATTCAGATGTTTCGAGTGATACCCCATCTCTCGCTACAGACATACAAGCACAGCTTCAAGACATTCTTAGTTCCGATTACGACGACGATGTTTGCGATCCAAATTTCTCCTCTGGCGCAAGTGACGATTCATTACTTGAGAGTGGCACACAAGAACTAGTTCCAAGAAAACGAAAAACAGAAACTGAAATGAACACACAGATAGATGAACAAGAGGAAATAGAAAAATCAGAAAACGAGGGTACGAAGCACACAGCGAAGAAGAGTAAGCGATCTAACAACGACACGAGAAAAATAAGAGAAGAAAATGAAAATAAAGAGAAATTTCGGAAAAGAATATATTACCAAGAAAAATAAGGTTGTTGCAGAGAAACGAATTAAAGAATTAAAAAATTGCAGAAATAAGTGTGTGGAAAAGTTTGATGGCAGCATTCGAGCAACTTTATTCGAAGAGGTTTGGTCAATGGGTAGCTATAATAGAAGAACGCAGTATATAAGTGACTTCATTACATTCGAAGATAAAAAAGTTATTAGAATTCGTAAACACGATAGCGGTAAACATCGCGTGGGTACTGCGGTGTACTACTTTCGAATTAACAATTGCTTGCAACGTACATGTAAAGACTGTTTCCGAAGAACTTTTGATATAAGCAATAAATTCATCGAAATTATAATAAAGAAAAAAAAGAGCTGGTAATGTCTCAGGAGTTATAGAATTGGATGGAAGAGGGACCCACAAAAACAGAAACAAAATTATTGATGACGCTAAACAAACTGCAATAGAACACATTTTATCCATACCTGCATATGCAAGTCATTATACTAGAAGACAATCCTCTAAGAAATATTTACCTCAGCATTACACTCTGACTTCTCTATTCGAGGCCTACAAAGTAAAGTATCCAACAGATTTTATAAATCGAAGAGCCTACGAAGCAATATTTCGTAGCTTGAATATAAAAATTAAACAACCTAAGAAAGATACCTGCTGCACCTGTGATAAACTTCAAATGCAATTAAAAATGGCCGAGGCAGAAGCCGAAAAAGCCAAGATAAATCATGAATTGGTTTAGCATCATCAAAAAGCTGATGCAGGTTATACTAGTAAAAATGCCGACAAAAATTCCTCTGTGTCAGATCCTCAAAAAAAACTATTTGCTTTGATTTACAGCAATATCTACCGACTCCAGACCTACAAAGTGGTGAAACATTTTACAAGCGTCAACTCTGGACCTACAACCTCACAGTTCATGACTGTGACGACACCCAAGCTTTCTGTTATATCTGGTACGAATCGTTAGCTAAAAGGGGTGCGAATGAAATAGGTTCCTGTCTTGATCGTTACTTAACAAAGGATCTCGATCAAAATGCTACCCATATTACCATGTACTCCGATTCTTGCGGAGGTTAAAACAAGAACAGTCACATTTCAGCCGTTTGTAAGAGTTTGGCCGTTATTGATCATAAATTTTTGCTGCCTGGCCATACACATATGGAATGTGACACAGATCACAGTCTTATTGAAAAAAAGAGAAAGAAGAGCCTCATGACTGGGCTCAACTCATACGCCTGGTAGGCAAAAAGAAACCTTTTATGGTGCATGAAATGGAAAGATCAGATTTCTTTGATTTTGCTGGATTGTATTCCAAAGTTTTAGTAAATCGCAAACACGATACAGTGGGCGGTAAATTCAACTGGAGAGAAGTAAGATGGATCAGGTATGTGAAGGATAGTAACAGAAGTTTCTTGTTCAAGAACTCTTTAGATGAAAACGAGGAATTCAAGGTTCTCAGTTTGGAAAGAAGAGGCCACTTCAACAATAAAGCACTTATTCCAGTAAAGGCGTATGACAAACCAGTTCCAATAAATGTAGCTCCAAGCTTCTGCCGTATATTTCTCAGAGCAACTGGGATTTCTATAATAATTTGAAAACAAACGATCAGCCTGATGTTTTTCCAGATGCATCTTCTGACGAAGAGGAAGCTACTTAGTCTCTTTCCGACATAGTTTTTTTTAATTTCTTGGCATTGTATACCTATACCTTACCTTTTGTTAATGTTTTTTACGTTTACTTGGAGTTCTCTCAATTAAAGATAAAATAAAACAGTACTTACTATGTTGTTTTCTTTCTAACAGTGATTCATTAAAATAGTGATAAAGGGTATATGTCTACCGATTTTTAGTGAAAAGAGAGATAAGTCCATCAAAAGTAACTTTTATACTTTTTTTTAACGCCTAACTTACAGGTTAATCTATTGCTCAATATTATTATGTTAACAATCAATATCGTTTGCTGCAGAAAATTTTACAAAAATATATCAGAATTTAAAATATGAATTGACAGATATTTTAAAATACGTTTTCGCAAAACTAGTATTTTTGACATTATTAACGGATTTTCACCGCTAAAGGTAAAAGTTAGAAGCTTTTCCTTGAATTTCAGATTTCTTTAATTGGAGTTTATACTCATTGATATCATTAACAGTGATAGACCTCTACTTTGGTTTCAATTAACAAATAAGGATGAAATTTCATCAAAGGATTAAGTCGAAACTAATTACAAATTTTTGTTTCTTATTTAAGATAAATTGATTATTCAATATTTTTTAAGTGCAAATTAAACGTTGTTTTTAAACTATTATCCTAATAGGCTCAGTTCAGGGCACCTTGTTTTCATTCATGATAAAGTCCTCCTAATAGGATGATAATAAATACAGCAGTAATTGTTAGGTATCTCAGGGTGTTAGTTGTCTTAACACCTTTTTCACTCCCAGCAGCGAATTATTTCTAAATTTTCCTAACATGTAGTTTAGCTTAATATAAAATAATTTATTTCCATACAAACTCATGTTGTTTATATCAATATGAACTCTGAAAAATCAAAGAGAAATCTTTCTCCTTCTTTCTCTCTCTCTCTCTCTCTCTCTCTCTCGCTTTCTTTCTTTTTCTCTCTTCCTGTTTCATACTGTGATTTGATGTTTTTTCTACACTGTCTAATTCTTCACGTTGTTTAGTTTTAAATTAATCATTTTTACTTCAAAATCAAACAGTGTTTTCTTTGTAAAGAAAGTCCTGCAATTTCCTAAAATTAAACAGAATCTAATACCCGTTACGGAGGTCGGAAGATGTTATTAGTCCCTTAGCTCGAAGTCGATGATGGGTGTGGTTCAAGGAGAACTTACCTCAAAAGCTATAGAAGGCTTTATATAAGCACAAGAAAACTTAAACTAGATATAAAGATGATTAGAAAAATAATACCTAAGGGCGGCAGAAACTATAAAAAATATTGTTTTTTGGTTTTTTGTTTTACTGTATATTCTTTTACTTTTGAAGTTTTCCATTTAAAAAAAATATAAAATTAGAATCTCACGTTTCTGCACTTCTTTCTTTCTATTTTCTATTCTTTCTTTAACTAGCTAGAAGCAGAAAACCAGTCTTTCAACGTTTTAATAAAACTTTCTTTGGGTTTCTGGATAAAGAAAAAATGTAGTGTAACGGTCACTTTTTGCTACCGTTCCGTGCGTTATATTAATTTGTACTTTCGGTGTGTTCCGGTATTTTCGGGATAGTTTTCTCTCGTTGTAGGAAGTTTTTTTGATAGTAATGAGTTCACACTAAGAGATCGATTAATATTTGATATTATAGTTTTTCCACATTTCTGAAATCAATTAGGTTTAACGAACTTTTCATTTACTTATTTATATTTAAGCAATAGGGACGCAGGGTTTAGTTATTTTCAACGTTGAGTTTATTTTTACTGTACCAGTTTTTAGAATTTGAGCAGCTGGTTAGCAGGAAAATTGCTCTTAAATTGTGTTTACTCTTAGAATTCGGAAAGTACATTTGAATTATTTCCCTGACATCTTGCGTGTAAAACAAATAGAGAATCAGATGTTGAGTTTAATGCTAATTATATTACTTTCCAATTTTTTTCTGGCTGGTTTCTTAGATTGAATTCTGGTACAGATTTTTGTTAGGAAACATTTCAGATTTTTCCGACGGAGTTTTGCATTGAACGATCCGATTGGTTGAGCGAATTGTCGAATAGGTTACGGGGATTTAACTTCCGACAAGGAGCAGACTATTTCTTCCTGGTGAATCTGTCGGACCTAGTTTATTGTTGTGAGGGGTGACGGATTTTTTGTGCATGCGAAGCCCTACAGATTTGGGTAAGTTTTACTTTCCTTGTTTATATCAAAGGTGATTCTGATGTGGTTTCCTTTCCCCTTCATCAATCAAGGAGTTCTCCCTAGATTAGAGTCAATTCCACCACCCCTAGCCAATGGCATTCTTTAAAGGGGAACAACACTTCGGAATATTTATGGTATGAACGGTCTAAGGAAGTAAAGATCCGTATGACGAGAAAATATATCATCTACACTTCTGCCTCCGAAGTTACTTAAAAAACCAAAAACTTTTCTTAATTCCAATTCTTTTACGGACTTGGAAAACACCTGCTCAACTCCACTTATGGGTATAGCTTATCATGCTAAGAAATTTCTTCAACTTATTTAAATAACCTAACAACTATTATCATTTACAAATCATACTCGAGTAATTACAAAATTTTGTAATGGTTAATTAGTTTATTCATTATTTGTTTGGACTGTTAATATTTATTATTGTTGTTGCTGATTTCTATTATTTTATATAAATTTGTTTGCTGACTGTACTTGGAACGCAAACTTATAAGGGTGCTTCGAATTTAGGTTTTTTTCTTTAGGTGAGTACCTCTGTGTACAGATCTGTATCACAGCGGGGATTTCGGGGTGAGTTTTTTATGACTTCTCAGTTCTCGATTCCAGGTGTTACTCTAAATATTATTTTCGATCAAAGATCATGCTTAGTGTAGCTTTTTTAGCTGTTTGGTTAATAATTTTTTACTGCATTTAACATTTTTTAAATCTTTTCTTTTCAAAATCAATAATGGTTTCTAATTAGGGGTAATTGCGGTTAAATTTTATTACTGCGTAATTTCTTTGTGTTGGTATATTTTTCAAACTTCAGTATACTTTCACCACAGGTTATAGAAATGTTTGTGTTAAACTTTTTTTTAAAATTTTATTTATGTTTGGTTCTCTTGATAATGTATTTAAAAATGCTTTATATAAATTTAACATGGCAATATTATTTACCTAATGTAATTGTTCAATCTGCTTTAATTTTTGATTGATTCAATTACTTGTTCAAATTGGTATAAATTTATAACTTTGTACCGGTTATGTAATTTTAGATTTTTGTGTTTGTTTGGGAAAAAACCCTGGCGCCGTATTTTTCTTGTCGATTTTTTTAGTATATGTATGAACTATTCCTTGTGTTTTATTGTAGAGAAGAGTCAGAAACCTAATAGTTTGCAGTTTTTATTCTTCTAACAACAGCGTCGATTTTTGTTATTATTGACAGAAACAACTGAGATTCAAAAATACAATTTTGTCGAAAAGATATCAACTGCTTGCAAAAAGTACATGGAACTTCTTTATGAACTACCTAAATTCAAGTTTTAATAAAATCAACTCAAACCAATTTAAAAATGTTCTCCACCAGCATCAATTACAGCTTGCACAAGTCGCCGCATGTCCAAAAGTAGATTGTTAAGTCTCTCTTAAGATAAAGCGTTTCCTTTTTTGATGAAAAACCTTTTAATGGTTTGTCGGAGGATTAGGCCGCTTTACGATTTGTTTTTTGAGCATGTTCGATGCGTGTTCAACGTAATTTCATATAAACAGTTTGCTACCTCAACTACTTGATACGGTTGGACGTTGTCATTCCTTTGTCATTTATTCATTTATGCTAGTATACAGAGTATTTGCACAAGTCAATAATACAATAAAGTTTAATACAGTGTAGAATAACAAGTCACCAATACTTAATACAATAAATAAATACAATAAAATACATAATGCAAATTATAAATTTAAAAAAAAAGCAGAGTAAATTTTGTTTTTCTTATATATCACAGATCTCTCTTGATATGATAATAAAGCTGTATTTATTTTACATGTCTATGCTACAGGAATTCAATTCATGATCCATAAATTCCTGAATTGAGTAAAAGGCTTCACTTATCAGATATCTTTTAATCTTATTTCTAAACGATTTTAATGGCAAATTTACAATGTGCACAGGCAATTTATTGAGAAACAAAGAGCCATAATAATTTTTACTATATCTACTTGAATTAAGACGCAAGTAATCTAAACGAATTTTAAAGTTATCTCTTGTACTATAATTATGAACATTATTTTGTGTATTATAATCGTCTAAATATTTTTTAGTTTGAATTAAGCTATTAAAAATATAAAGGGATGGAAATGTTAATATGCTTAAACTAATAAAATCTTGTTTTACATCATCGGTATAAAATTTTTTTGTAAGGATACGTATAGCTTTTCTTTGCAGGTTGAAGATTCTATTAGCATGAGTAGAATGTCCCCAACATACAACAGCATAAGCCAAGTGTGCGTTTATTAAAGCATAATATGCGGTTACAGCTACTTGAGTAGGTACAATATGAGTTAAGTTACGTAGAACAAATTAATTTCTTGAAAGAATTGTGGCTAAATATTCAATATGACTATCCCAACTTAATACTGGATCTAACCATACTCCTAGAAATTTCACAGAATCTTCATTTTGATGATTTACAAGCGTTCGATGTGAAAAGATTAGTTTTTTTGTTTTATTTACATTTAATTTTAAACAATTTTGTATTAGCCAATTTTCGATTTTAGATTGATGAATGTTCATTTCATTAAACAAATTATTCTCATCTTGATGATATCGCAAGAACGTTGTATCATCAGCAAATAAAATTACTTTACCGGATAATATTGTCGTATGTAAATCATTAATATATATAACAAATAAGATAGGACCCAATACGGATCCTTGTGGAACTCCACAAGTTAATAATCCTTCTTCCGAGTAAGTATTATTTAGAAAAACTTTTTGTTTGCGATTTTGTAAATATGATTGAAATAGCTTAATACTAGAGATATCAAAGTAACAGAGCAGCATGATTGACGCAATCAAAAGCTTTCCGTAGGTCACAATACAAAGCCCCTACCCAAGATCCTTTTTCCGTACCTTCAATTACAAAATCTAAAAGACAATTTATAGCTTCGGTTACTGACCTATTTTTACGAAAGCCGAATTATTGATTATAAAATAGTTTACTAGCTTCAAAATAATCTACAATTTGATCTTTAATTAACGTTTAGAATATTTTAGATATAATGGGAACAAGAGAAATTGGTCTATAGTTATTCATATCTTTCAACGATCCCTTTTTATGTATGGGTATAACTTTGGAAATTTTTAAGGCATTGGGATATATACCTTCTTCGATACAACCATTGAATACTTTAGTAAGCGGTGGTATGATTATGTTTTTAATACACTTAATTAACACTGCATATAAATTGTAATAATCACGACTAGTTTTATTTTTTAATCTATTTATTGCATCACGCATATTATTTTCTGATACAGGTTGTATACTAAACTTAACATTTGTTTGTTGAATATTTGGACTGGAAGTGTTTTGTACTAAAAGAAGACTATTCAATACATTCTCCGGTTGTTTTATAAAAAAATTATTTAATTTATTTACATCAAAACTAATCTTGTTTGAGACTATCTTACTCTTTCTGTTTTTATTAATTATATCCCAGTACACTTTAGGCTTTTGATTGCTATTACGGATTTGTTTAATGTACTTGTTACTTTTTGCCCGTTCCATCTCTTTTTTATATTTTACACGAAAACTATTTATCAATTCATTTAGTTTTAAGTTAGGAAAATCCTTATTTAATTCCTTTAAACAATTTAAATGCTCTTTCATTTTTCTTAATTCCGCCGTGTACCATGTTAGTTTTTGATTTGATTTGATTTGATTTGTTTGTGTAACCACAGGAAATGCACAATTTAACGATTCTATTAAGATAGTGATAAATTTTGAAAATTTAGTATTAACATTAACATGAATTTCATTTACAAAATTCCAATTTATAGCTTCTATTAATTTAAAAAATCTAAATTTGCCTACATCTGTATAAGGTCTATATGAGGTGATTTCATCCTTGAAGGTAGGTTTGCATTCAATGGTAATAAATATAGTTTTATGATCCGATAATCCAGGATCCTCAACCCAAGTATTATACTGTCTAAAATTTCCAAAATTTACTAAGATATTGTCAATGGAATTTGAAAGTCTAGTCGATTCGGTAATAGTACGCACAAATCCATAAGAGTTTAACATAAGTTTTGTCTTTGATATTGAATCTAATATTAAAATCTCCATTTATTACGACTTCACAATTAAAATTATTTAAAATTGTCAACAATTCATTCATTTTATACATGAATACATCAAAATCCCCAGCTGGAGGCCGATAAACTGCAATGCAAATAATTTCCTCCTGCACAAAATTTACTGCTGTAATCTCATTATGTTTTTCAATTGACAGTTCACTAATTTTATCTAAAGGATTGTATAAAATCTTATTTTTACAAAGCATTATAACACCTCCACCTGTAGTGGTTGATCTTGTATAGTGTAGTATAGAGTAATAACTTTATAATTTTTAAGGAGAAGATTTTCTGGTTCACCAGGTCGCATGTGATGTTCACTTACATACGGTACATCTATTTTTATTCTAAAGTTATTTACAAAATCTTCAAAAATTATTATTTTATTTCGAACAGACTGAGCATTAATATGCACGATAGTAAATTTATTATTACAATTTGAACTTATCTCTTTATTTTGCACACTATTTCTCACAACACTGTTTATTATTGTATGCGCCGGGGTTGATTTTTTTCGGTAAAAAAATTATTGATGCAGGTTCCTTTCGGCCATACAGTTGGATCCATAATCTTATCAGCATTGCCTTCATTCACATCAAGTTTAAATGAGGAGTAATATTTTGGAAATTTCGATTCAATTTTTTCGCATGATATTATTGGAGTTACCGATGCCACGTGGTCAAGAACTTCCTGTGCTGTGGTGTCAGTGGATAACTTGCAAATGTGAATCGATTTTACCTTAGGGGCTACTTTTAATTTACAAATTTCGTTTACTTGAGACCCCACTATAATCCTTTTCTGTTGTTTTTTGGGCATAGATGTCTTTCGTTGTTGATTTTCTACATCGCTATTTAAGGAGATGATCTCTTTATATTTAATTTGACTCTCTGTTAAATGGATACTGGCTGCTACAGTTTCTTTTGTGATTTTTGGTTTTACCTTTTTAACAGTTTCTTTTGTGGTGTCAAGGTTGTTTCAATATTTTCTGTTTGCGATGTTTGTTTGTACTTTACATTTACATTTTCTGTTATCACAGTTGGCGGTTTTATTTGCTTATTATATTGCTTTTGCTTCACGTCAGTTTCACCTGTTATTTGTTTCTCTAACACTCCTATTTTAAAGTACAGAAGTCCATTTTTATCTTCCATCTCACTGATTAATTTTTGTAATAAACTATTTTCCTTACTTAATCTCTTATTCTCTTGCAAAAGCTCCTTAATTACTTCATCTTTTGATTTCACATCGGCTCGTTCCACAATGATTGTGTTTCTAGAATCCATTGAATCGTCTAATCTACCATTTCTTACTAGTACATCGCTTTGTTCTGTCTCGTCACAACACTTTATGTGCTTTTCGTCAAGTTTAACAATATCTGTAAAATATTTTAGACAGCCCGGGTGCATTAACGTTCCACAGATTATACACTGTAACCCTGATACTGGCACAGTATTACATTTTTTACACTTTTTCACTGGGAGCTCAACAACATTAACTGCATTAGCCGCCATCTTTACTACATACATACAATAAATATGAACGTACAATGGGTTCCAACACCTCATTAGCAAGAGCAGCTAATGGGTTTTCTTAAGTAAAGAAATCAAACATGCTAACGGTTTCTTCTGGTTTGCGTAAAAACTTGTACCCTGGACGCCAACTTAGAACTGTCACGAAGACCTTTTGAGTTTTAAATCGTCTTCTAGCGCTAATGGTAAGAAAATAAGAAAACAATATTGAACAACTGTTCCAATGCATGGGCAACCTTAACTCTAACTACTTGGTTGGAGAGCCCTTCTTGTACCAACATGACAATTCTCACGCGATCAAATTGTGTTAAAACTTCCTAGACAAGTTTATGCGAAATATGTGGCTTTATTGCAGAATATAAATTGGAAAAACCACAAGCGCCTGTCAACTACTTAGTTCAGTTCTTTCCATCTATTGTATGGAAGTTATAATATAATTTTGTTCATAGATATTGTGCAAATTTTTTTAGTAATTGAAACGTTTATATTAATTCAGACGTGCTTATCGGAATATTTTTTTTTAATCCCGTCTGTATTTTATTCATCACATTTAATACGTGCATTTTTCAGAATTTCCTCTGGCCGGCCTCATTTAAAAGGACCACCTATCGGTTTGCCGCTGCGTGAATTTCTTAAAAAATTTCATTGTCATTTAGGCGACGCAAAACCCGACAGGCAAAGGTAGTTTGAGGAAGTCCACTTTACAATGGATTAATGCGTGCGTAAACTTTCCACTGGGTATAGGAAATATCTTGCATCCATATATGTTTTTTTTTTTACATCCAGCTTCCTAATATTATTACGGCACATCTGAAGGCGTGATCTAAGCTTCAAGTCGGGGTTGCGCGCCGGAGAAACTCAGAATAAAACGAGATGCTTTTTAACGAATTTATTTGCTATTTATTCTGTATGTATTTTATCCTAAAGTCAGTCTGTTTTATTAATAATAAACTCTGCAGGTAAATACTGTAAATGGACGTTCAAAGGTAATGCTTTTTTAATTTTACAAGAACGTTTATTTAATAAATTATTGGTTTACTGAGATAGATAGAAAATTCTATAATCCCTTTTTGTGGTTGGTAGCACGATCCGGAGCGATCACGGATCCTAAACATTTTGTGTACGTTTTGTAGTGCATATTAGCTGTGCATTTTGTTGCGACTTTGTTTAAGCTAGACCATTGAGTTGAGTAAGTATAATCACTCTTTCGGGTAAGTTTTGGAGAGAGAATTTGAGTGTTCACTGCTATCATAGCGTTCTCTACCTATACCGGGTGTTTGTTGGTGCGGAATCACGTCAGCAAATGCCACAGTTTAAACTTGATTCCTGGCACCCTATTGGACTGTAACATCTTCAAACAGAACCTGAGTTTTCTTTATTGAGTTTTGAGTCAATTTTAAGGTGTTTTCTGCGAACCCATCCCATCTCCGACGTTCGAGCTGCTGTGACCACAACAAACTTCATTCTGCACAGGCATAAGGCTTCTTTTCGGGTTTTGTCCGTGACAAAGTAGCGAAAGGAATGTGAAAATAAAAAACGAAAATAATAAGAAAAGGGTGTCAGTTTTTAATTTAGCAGATAGATAACAAACAAAATTAATAATTCGTACCAAAGGTAAAATTTGATTCAATTTAACAAAATGAAGTAGTGGAACGTCACCCTTTACACAATATTAAAGCTGAATTATTTATAATTGTCATTGGTTGATTAATTAATTCCTGGTAATACGATTTGACATTTAACAATAAAATGTTTAAGTAAAAGAAAGGTTTTCTGCTAATTTTAATTTTATTTAGAAGGAACTGAACAAATAGATGAGGAAAAAGAAGGTTTAATTGATTAAAGATTAATTTAATAAACAGAAGAAAAAGGTTTAATAGAATTTAGTAGTTAATTTGTAATATAAAAGATGGTATGTTACATCACGACCTTATCAGTGATCCGATGGATGAAGATTGTGCCACTGGGATACTGGCAATTACAAGAAACTGTGTGGCAAGCTTTCTACGATTAGTGTGGAATGTAAAAATTAAAAAGTAAGTTATTTTAATCGTCCACCCAAAGCTGTCTGAAAATAAATTAAACAAGCATCTAAACTTTCAAACTGAAAACTCCTTTCACAAATAAATCTAAAGTGACAAAAAGAACTATGCTCATCTGATTATACAGACACTCATTAATCTAGGAAGAACACTAAGCTAATTATAGATGAAAATGCTGGTGGGAGATAGAAAAACCAAATTAAATCCCAAACGAGAAACCACTTTAAAAATACTTATTTCAAGGACACTCTGCGTCGAAGAAGTCCAGTGGAAGGTGGAAGTGCATTTTAAAATTTAAAAGTCAAAAGGTAATGTTATAAAAATTGAAATTTCCCAAAAAAATTGATTTAACTAATACAGCATACTAATAGCTGAAAAAAAATAATCAAAATTTAAGTGGCGGCTTCCAGATCGTTACAAAATGCATATCACCTCATTGCCAAATGCACGTTACAACTGATCAACATTTTTGCATTAAACGCAGAAAGATGTTTCACTGGGAAAGTTTCTTAATCATTACTTAATTTTATTAATACAAGCCACCTTTTTTAGCAAAAAAGTCCTCAATAAAGTTAGGATAGTAAACCTTCTAAATCAAGTTATGCAGAATCTTTTAAAGCAGCTTTCGTACATATTTTTGTAAAAATAATTTTTTTTATAAGAAATAATAAGAACAGAACTCTAAGCAGAAACTTTAAAAGAGAATCCAACAATGTCTTAATGATCTTCATACTGGAATGCATCTTTAACCCACATGCTCTTTTATTATAACATGGCTGATGCAATGGCAGGAGCTTGTAGAACGTAATGCCAAATCAAAGCAGCTATACGTGTTGTAAACGAGGAATTTAGTGAGAAGTTTAATTACGATATCAAGAGCATTCAGTGATTGTTTTGTGTTTGTGCATTCCACTTTAAAGAGAAATAAATGAGACTTAATTTAAAAATTCCTGATGTAAATAATTAGTTACATTTATATGATGCAGCGCTTTAAAAACTTGCAGAACTATTTTCAAAATTTTTTCTTTCTTGCTGCTGTTTTTATTTGACAAAAAAAATTTTTTAAGGAGAATTTCCATAAGAAATTTTTTTTCTAGATAGTGTCCATCCTATAAAATTCATGGAAATTCTTATATCTCTAATCATTTTATATATATTATATAATGTTCCAGTTTTCTTCCTTGTGACTCATTGGCCTCATCTCTGCGTTGTTCCCATCTCATGCAGTAGAAGATGGCGCGTACTGGATCGTCTCTTACGTTGCACGCCGGACATCTGTCATCATCTCTTTGTTTATTCTTAATAGCTAGGAACCAAAACTACCGTGCCCTGTAAGAAATTGTGTTAGCTAATAATCAATTTCTCCGTGTTTCCTTTGCGTCCAGGAATTGATATTTCTTATCAATCTCCTGGTCCATATTGCCTACCATCTTGTCTGTCATTTATTGTGGACATCGTTGATAATCTCCTTCTTTCTCTCTTTACCTTCTCTGATTATTCTGCTTCTTTGTTCTACCATTAAGTTTATAGATAGAGTGCTTGAAATGACTTGTACAGCAGGTGTAGATGCTGTTATATAAACTGAAGCTATTGCGCAGCACATTTTTCTTGGTGTCTTTTCAAGTCTGATTATGTATTTCTTAAGTTTCAGGCAGTTGTCCCATGCATAGAGAATGACTGAGTGACCGACTTCACAAACAACGTCGGTCTATTTATACTTGACATAATTTTGGTTAATGCCCTTATGGATTTTCAGCTTTATCTGAGATATATTTAGTTGACGTATTGCGCCATCCTAGAGTTCCAATCGAGATATACCCCAGGTATTATATTTTTTGTTTACTTTCAATTATGTTTCCCTGAAAGTTTAATTTTTAATCTACGGCCTCCATAGAGTATCACTATTGTGGTATTATGTGCACAAATTTCTAATTTCTTTCTTCTAACTTCTGTGTATATTCTGTGGAATGAGGTCTCAGCCCTACTTTTCATTTTTCTAAGTTTCTCGTTACGATCAAGGGAATATGATATGCACAACAAAATATTTCAGCTTTTTCTGGTAACTGTGTCCTTACTATACTGTCAAAATATATATTCCACAGGATTGGTCCCAGTATAGATCCCTGTGGAATCCCACAGGTTACCTCATATTTTTCCCAATTCGTTAACATTAGCTTCCTGTTGTTTAAATAGTCGGCTATAATATTATATTTGTAAGGGTTTATACCTTTTCTTTCTATCTCAGTCATAATATCGTCCCATCTGGCAGTGTTAAAGGGATTTTTTATATCCACAGTTAAGACAATACAAAACTCTCTATTCTTAGTTGCCTTTGCTTTTATTGCTTTCACTTTGTCAATGGTTTTGTTCATAGGATGTATTGTTGATCTTCCTTTTCTGAAGCCAAATGGCTTGCTTGAGACATTTCCGTTTTCTTCCAGTTCTTTCTTTAATCGGTTTAAGATTAAGGCCTCTAAGATCTTCCCCAAACAGTCAATTAGACAGATTGGTCTGTATTTCTTATTTTCTGCGCCTTTAGGGATGAGGGCTAGTTTTGCTTCCTTTCATTCTATAGGAAATACACCTTCTTGTAGGCATTTATTAAATATGTTTAAAATCATTTCCTAGTAATTTCAGGAGTTAGCCCGTTTGGGCTAGGCGCCTTATTCTTTTTCGTTCGTTCGATTATTTCATTTAGTTCTTCCATGTTAAAGTCGTTTCGCCTTAGGCCCTCTTTTCTGATGTGCATCACCTGTTCGCATTTAGGAAAAAGTTCGTCAACAACCATTTTTTCTTTATCTTCTTTCAGTACTATTTTCGGGGTAAGGCCCAGTTTCTTAGTTGCAATTTTATATGCATCACCCCAGGGGGTTTGGTTTAGTTCAATACATAAGTCGTTCCATTTCTTGTTTTTTGATTTCCTTATAATGTTTTGTAAAGCTTTTTGCTTACTCTTATATTCCGTTTTCGCATTTTCAGCCTCTCTTAGATTAAAGTTTGTGTTGAAGTATACCCTGCTATACCTACAACCTCCTTGCACGAATACATTTAATTCTTGCTTGCGCTATATTTTGGTTCCACCAATAAACGGGTGTTTTGCATCTTTTAATTATGTTTATTAATTAACACCTTATCACATGCTTGCTGTATAGTTTTAACATAAGCGACTACGTTTGGTACATTATTTAACACTGTTAATTTTTTATTTAGTTCTCTTGTCAGTTTCGGTATTCTGGATTTTCTCAACTTCCATTTTTGTGTGATGTTGTTTGTTATATATTGTCTATCAGATGTAAATTGAAAGTAGATATTCCTATGTAGGCAGGAATTTTTTTCATCTTCAGCGACGGTCCATTCCGTAATATTCTCAGATATTGTGTCTGTGCATAGGGTTATGTCTATAAAAGACTTCTGTTAATTTATCACAAAGGTTGGTGTATTCCCTATGTTTGCCACAGCCATGTTTTATACTACACTCCAAGTGAAGATAATTTCCCCTCTCCCATCTTTATAATTTGAACCCCAAGCTGGTAATCTTGCGTTCATGTTTCCCCTATGATGGGCTGTGTGATATTTGTGCCCATGCCATTTTAAGATCTTCCTCGCCCAGACTAGGTGGGAAGTAACAGCTACAAACAATGTGTTCACCTAATTCTACCCAGAGCCAGTGAACTTCTCTATCTACTTTGAAGACTTTAATGTTCATATTTAGAACTATGAGGAATGCATCTATTTCATTATCTGAAAACCATCCTCTATTTTTTGGCAGTTTTATATTTGGCTCGCTAACTATAATAATGTCTATGTTTTTAGCTCTGGCTCTCTCATTAATTAGGTCGTGGAAGTATCCGCTTTTCCCACAGTTAACTTGTAAGAATTCTATATTTGTATTTGAGTTTTTTGAGGCCCCTCTTGTCCTCTCTAAAGCATTCATCAATTTTTTATAAATTGGGCCTAACATGTCATTTGTGGTATGTCTTTTGATTTTGCAGGCTATACTGTGAGGTTCGTTTAGGCATTCGTTTGCCTTGTGACCTTCTTGCTAGCATCTCAAGCATTTTCCTCTGGTTTTGTTTTCTTCACTTTTGCAATATTCGTCATTGTGTCCGGATGTTTGACATCTGTAGTATTTGACTGGTACCAATATTTCCACTATTCTGCATCTGGTCTATCCAATTTTTATTTTACCTAAGGATAACATTCTATTCGTCTCTTCTACCGGTAGTGAGATTTTTGCATATCTTAATCCCCTTTTATTTGCCTGCTCACTTAGGGTTATCTTGATATCATAATTCATACTATTTTCTTTCGCCCATTCTTTTAGTATATGAGACTTGCCATCTTCTTCCGTTTACCTAACCTAACCTAACCTAACCTAACCGAAACTAACCTTACACTGACTAACCTATTTTTAAACATTTTCAGTTGTCTTGCATAGAAAATCTAATAAGCAGTTTTCATTTCTAAAAAATTTAAAGTTTTTTTTTTGACTTAGAAAATCGAGACCAGTCTATAGGATGGACACTTTACCTAGAATAAATCTTATGCAAATTTTTTATTGAAAATTTTTTTTTAAAATTTATAACTTTTTAATTTCTTGACCATACAGAGTAGGAATGAATTTTTTTACTTCTCTTAACGTGGACTCAGGTAAACTATAAAAACTCCCCAAAAGCTTGAGGGCCTATACCGAACTTAAGCCAAAAATTGAACGAACAAAAAACAATGATTACAAGAAGATAACGGATCGTCAAGTGTCAAAAAATATTAAAAAATTGTGTAGTGCTATTAAGAAAATCTTAAAAAAATCCAAAGACATTCGAGCGTGCTGCTGCTGCTGCCAAATTTGTCAAAAGCCAACCTTATTTACGCGAATTAAAAGTTCAAAGAATGTGTATTAAAGCGCATAAATGCCAGGTGGTTCCTCACTACATTCCTTTTCAGAAAGCCCGAGCGAAGAGAGCGTATTGCAAGATTGTAGACAAAAAAGTGTCCAAGAAGTCTGAAACGATTATCGTCATGGACGACGAAACATACATAGCACGCGATCCCGCTGACATTTTAGGAAAGAAGTACTATCATAGTAGCAGTGAAAATAAGGTGCCAATCGAAATAAAGAGCAAACCAAAGAATAAATTCTTCAAAAAGTTCCTGTTATGGCGAGCGATGAATCAACGTGTCAGACCCTTTCATATCTAAAGGCACTGTGAATCAAGAGATATATTAAAAAGAGTGCATTAAGAAGAGGCTGCTTTTCTTTATTGCTGGACTGGATGCTCTTTTCTAGCCCGATCTAGCAACGTCCAACTGTACAAGCGTAAACATCGAGTTTTTAAATAATCATAACGTCTACTTTGTAGAAAAGAAGAACAAAGCCTCTAATGTTCTTCAGGCCCGGCTTATTAAGAAATCTTAGGCACTTATTAAAAGACGATACTCTGCCAGATCATTGCCAACGAAAGATTTAAATTCATTTAGAAGGGTAATTAAAAAAAGAAGTGAACCAAGAGAGGGACGAACAGATAATGAAGAGCATTAGGCTAAAGCTTTGCCAAATTGGTAGAGATGGGGTGTATAGTCCTTTTTAAATTATAAAATAATTAATTTTAACTGTTCATTGTATAACTTAAGCTTAAGTTAAATATGTTCACTAGTTTTGGAGAATACAAATTTTGAATGAGCCATCCACAGCGGAGGCAAAACCGTGATAGAATCAGGGACCTATTTGCCAATGGGGCGAATTGTTCGTTCTCTTGACATCAATCCCACAACACATTTTTTTACTTCCTTATTACTGCACCTCCAACGCATATCAAGTTACTGTCATTGTCCTAAAATATGAATTATACGTTTTCGCGGCAGAAGAGACTTCTAGAGTACACAGATCATTTCAGAAACATATTTTGACTTTGACTTTAATTTGCTGAGATGGATTAGTGCTTAGCTAAATATCAAAAAGTTGAACAAAATATCTCTCTGTTACATAATTTTCTTATACGCCTTATTACTTTATGCCTGCTTGAATAGAAGCTATGCTCGTATCCTTGTTTTTCTTGTGTTCGATAACGGCCTGGACGTTTCCTTTCAGACTGACCAGGCGGAGCATCGTGCTTCCTTCCTTTTTGCTTCTCGTTTTAGCGCCAAGCATGCTAAGCTTTGTTCACTATCCCAAATTATGAATAACCGCCTCATGGCTGAAAGAGCGTATAGACTACACCAACTACATATACATGATTTGACTTTGACCTTATCTTGCAGAGCTCACAAGTCAAACATTTTCTGACTAAATAAATGTAGAAAATGCAGACTTGGTTGTTTTTTGAGCTAAACTACACCTTGCTAATGGATGCACCACTGAAGGGAGAAGCAAGGGTTCTGGCTAAAAAATACAATTAGAAAGAAATGTTACTGTACATGACGTCGAGTCATAGTTAATTTGCCTTTTACCACGTTCTTGAGCAATTAGCCTAAGAAAACAGTTGGGAAGTTGAGTTCTAATCTAATCTTATGTTGACACCAAGACAAAACATTGCATCCCAGCATAAGCGACTGCTGATCATATGCGTTAGTGATATTGTTTTCAAATCTGAACGTTCGAGCACATTTACTGTCAGTTGCAATAAAAGTGTCCATAATTTTACTTACTGGAAGAAAATCTCGCAGTGAAACAATAAATTTGAAAAGTGGAAATATCAAGCAAAGAAAGTGATTTAGACAATTATCTGATTATGATCAAATAGACACTATGAGACAATTCCCTAACTATCAACATTGCACGACTTTCTATATTTACGGTCTTCAAACTGGCAAACTTCATCTTGCAAATTATACCATGTTTTGCACCTTTGCGGTTAGATACATGCGTGAGCGTCTTTTCACTACCCTAACACCTTTTAGAGATATTCATACAGAAGTGTCGCATGGAAAAGTTGCAAGACTTTTTAAAACTAACAACTTGAGAATTTAAGGAAGATTTTAAAATTTGCAAGACAAAATCCAAATGAAGTCTTATGTGCGTAGGGACACTCGTCACAACAGTCTTTATTGACAATAAATGTAGTAAACAGGTCTCTGTCTCCGAGGAAATAAACGCGGTGGCAGCACCTGCTCGTCCAACATTCCGCTGCATTGACATCTAAGAAATGCTTGCGGCTGGTCACCATGGTCGAGATAGTACACTAAAGATAGCAGCCAGCGAGACCCAGGAAACAAACTTCGCCTGCAAATTTTCAGTGTCGCACCTGTTACTTAGTAAGAAACTAATGAATGATAACCTTTTTTTTGCAAAGGGGGATTTCTGTACGGTTCCATATCCGTACACTTAAATGGCAACTCAATAAGGTGTGACTTTTGCTGATCCCGCACCGTTGAAGAAGGCCCGCCTAAGTATACTGTAATTTATTGCTGCAATGTACATATAAGAGCTTTGCCTTAATGTTTGTCCTTCAGTGGAAGATTGGACACGATGATCTCTTATCGGAACATCTATTTCTTCTTTTTAGAAGAGCCTCACAAATGCCGCCAATAGCAATGTAAGTACATTTATATTTATTTCTATTTTACTTGATTTTTCTTGTGCAGGCAAGACTAGTAAAAAAACTTTAAGAAAAAATACAAAGAACTATTTGGCAAATATTCTCGGGTAGGATTACCTAGTACGGAAGTCATATGGAATTGGATTCCATTTTAATTGAGAAAGTCTAAGACTACTTTTGTTGAACAGTAATGGGAATGTGAATCTGTCAACTTTAATTCTTGTTTATTTGTTGTTTCAGTAAATACCGTTTACACTTTGATTTAATGATTAGGAATTGCGGCAGTTTAGTAGTATGTTTACATGTTACAGAAGTAAATTACTTTCTGATAGGTAATATCAAGTTACATTTCGCAATCGAGAAAAAAAATTCTGTTTACTTACCGTATTAGTCAGTTAAATGAAACAAAACAAAATCTAAATACAAAATGAAAAATAAGCGTAACATAACACATAATAACAAGTGTTACGCTTAATATTAGTGTTTACAGAAACAACCCATTTAATTTCGTAATGATAAATCAGTGCGGAATAATTATTTATTCGCGAGAGAATATTTTATTAACGGATTTCAAATAATACTTTCATGTCTATATCCAAATCAAAAATTTTAATAAATGAAGTTAAACGATGAAACCATAATTACTCTTACGTTTAAAAGTCTTTTTGCTGGTAACAATTTCAATTCCGGACTATCTATTCTCGTTTTAGCTTGAGTGATATTCAAACAAAAACCGTACGCTGCAAAATTCATAAAGTGCAATTTATAAACCATCTTTGTTTGAATACGAATGTAATAAAACGCTTGTTTTGTTTGTTCTTCTCCTAGCTATGATGTAATTTGTAATGCTAGTGTTTGGTTTCCTTTTGTTTTTAGAACTACATTCTCGCAACGACGCTATATTGAAACTAAAAGTACTCATTGATATGGAAAACCTGAAGTAGATTTATGACTTGTTTGTGACCGATTTTTAGTTCAAGAGAAGATTTTGGAAGCACAAGTTGGATTACTTTCACAACTATGAACTATAATAACTATAAACATTATACGGATTAACTGGAACTACTTATCTAGTTTAGCAAATTTACTCGATAACAAATACTAAATAGCAAATCCTCCAAAAGTTTTGCTAAACTCCTAAAGTTCCCGAGAATTGCGTAACAACTTAATTAACGGGGATCATCTTTCGATTGGACTAAATTTCATAAATATCCGGAACTGGGTCAGGTATAATCGAATGCGTCGCGAGTCTTAGCGTGTCATAATCTGTAAGGGAAGATGAAGGACCGAGAAAAGAGAGGGTGGGTCAACAACAGAAGCAGCAGCAGTAGCAAAATAGCAGCAAGAATAGCTGTAACAGAAGCAGCATTAGGAACGACGTGGGGACGCGCGTTTGGAGAAAGCGGAAATAGACAGCAATGAATGGAGGAAGGGGGACCTCGATACGGACGCAGCTGTGTCGATGTGCGGTCTCAAAAGTGTACACACTTATTTCGCCATTTGAAACACCGGCGCACATTATCTGCGAGACTATTAATCCCGTTCCTTTGTAGCGAGTGTTTTTTGGCGGACGTCGCCATAGTAACGATTTCCGGTTGCCTGGTTACGGGATCCTGCGTCGCCCCCACCCCCGACGCCGACGCAACGCCGACGCAAGACATCGCTTGTTTTGTACAATTGCATGAAATGATGAATATGTATTACTCTTGTTGAGAGATGATTTTCTTTGTTGGCACAACGCGACTACGACCCGTGCCGGAAAACACATTCCGAGGCTCGTAATCAACGCCGCAGGGTTGCCCTCTTCATTTCGACGCCCGAATAAAAGGAAACTTTAAACTGATGAACAACCCCTCCACAGAAAAAAAATGTGGAGCAGACGAAACGTGCGTGGGTAACTTACGTCGACCTAAAAATTATGCCGAAAGGGTGCGCTGGAACGAGTAATGGCAAAAAAATACGCTCACTTCATAAATACTTTACAAAGAATTTCCATTATTATTTTATTAGGTCGTTATTACAACTACGCTCAAGTATTAGGTAAAAAAAAGAAAGTCTTTAAAATTGCAAACTCTCGCAAAATGAGTAACCGTAAAGGTTGATATACGAAAGATAAAAACAACAAAATTACAATACTAAAAAGATGATGTTCTTCTGTTTTAATTAAAGTAGATGTAAAAAAATGTTTTATTAATGGAAACAGAAATATCTCAAGAATATACAAAACAGGATAATTACTTTTTTAGACAAACACTTATTAAAATAAAAAAATATATAAATTAAATGAGACGCAGTAGCCGGGAGTTTTAGATTAAAATGATAAGAATTTATTATTCCTCTTCCGGTGATTATCATTTCAAGGTTTCTTATCAACATAAAACGAGCTTTATGCTCCTAATAAATCTACACTACTCACGTCGGTATTTGCATGGGTATTTGGAAGTTGATGTAAGCTCACGCATTTTCTCTTTTTGCTCTAAATTAAATAATAACAGTTGATCCTCTCGTATCACACAATAAATGCTTTAATTAAAATGTTGTTTCTCCGTTTTTACAAATACTTAAACAAAAAGAAAATTTAATGTATTTCTTTTCGGTTTTTTCTTTTACCTCTCATTCTAGTATAATCCTTATCTGAATATTCTGACATTGAATATTTCTTTATGCCTTTGTTTCTCTATTTTTACAAAGAATTTGATTTCGCTTAAACAGATCTGCAGATAGTTCTATGCCCTTTATTCTTTTTCCAGATCTTTAAAAAAAAGAATTTTTACCTTTGTGCCACTTTTGCATGTTGCCAAACTAGTTGAAGTTTTGTTATCGCTGCTAGTTAGGTAATTATTTTCTTTATTCAGTGCAAAAAGTGGCTAAACCCAGTTTTAGCAGTTTTAGGGTTTGTGGCACCATCGGTTTATTATTATAAGTATTGTATTGCTGTATACTTGGATTTCCCCTAAATAGTTAGTAAGTCACAGTAACTGTATACGGATCAGATGTAAGGTGTCTCATTTCCAGCGTGTTTGGATTTTACAATAACTTTATTTATATTTTATATTACAGAACATGTAATATCAATCTGTTATTTTTATATTCTACTCCTTTTGTTATTATTTATTTATGACTACTAGATCTACCTAACACCCTCCCTCTTTTTAAAAGATCTAATTTAACTTTAAATTAACCTGAACTAAATTTTGCCTAATACACAATATAATCACCTAGTCTGGATGGTTTGTTTATAATTCTGCCAGCTCTTGTTCGAATTCTTGGACTAGAAGTAGACGAGGAATCTACCTGATCTTTAATTTTATTCTCAATGGCTTCTTAAGTATCATCCTCTAAACCGTCATTAACATCCGCTTTCTTAGCTTGATGGAAATGTCTTAAATGATGACTGTTTCTTCTGAGCATATTTCCTTTAGGTCCTTTTACAAGATATGATCTTGGTGAGTCTAGAACTTTGACAACTTTTCCTGGCATTCACGTTTTTGATCTCTTATCTCTAATAAGTATTTCCTCGCATTCTTTAAATTGTGGTCTATCCTTTGCTTGCCTATTATAAAATTTCTTCGTTTGAGATTGCTTTTCTAGTAGCGTCTTCTTAGAATTCTCAATAACTTTTGGTTTTAAGTAATAGTAACTACAAGGTAGATTAGTTCTTAAATTGCAACTCATTAAAATCTAATAAATATCTATTAATCTAGAAACAATAAATGATATTAGCAAAGTACGATATTGAATTATTAATAAACTCTTAGAACCTTAACTGTAACTGCTAATACGGCGCTAAACAGAAATGCTTGTAGCATCTTTCTAACGGTCCAAACTTACGCACTATTTGCAGGTTACAATAAAGCGTATTATCGGCTTTTTACCAACCTTGGCCGTGAAATTAATACTAACACAATTTTAATGTGTAATGTTATTTTAAAATTTGCACTAAATCCGCCCCTGTCTTTTAATTTCGTTCAGATATTTGTTTTTTTGACGCGCAATATCTAAATTGTTTTATTAAACGAATGTTTGTTACCATTGTTATTTTAAAGAATTGATAACTTTGGGGTCTCGACGTCTAGACGCCAGTACACGTGCTTTTCGTTGAGTTTTATTATCAGGTTTCTGGGAATCTTAGTCGCAAAAATTAAAGTCGCACCGTCTCGATTGAGCCAGGTTTAAGCTGGTAAATCTACAATGGAAATTTTCCACTCTCTCATTAGAATATCCAAATCTTGACCTAATACGGCGTGCATCCGACTTTTTAACCCCACTTCCGTAAGTACGAACTGCGTAACAAAGAACGCAGAGGTTAGGGATTACGTCCATAGCTGTTGACTTGAACCAACGTGTGGTAATTTTCGGCGTCTACCTCTACATCCCCTAATTGGATTCAAACCAAATTAAGTGAAGCGATCTTCTTAGAAAAGAGATCGGACTGAAGAAATTGTAATTTCTTCGTGTCAGAGACGCGTAATAGTCTCGGAAGAAAGTGGTTTGTTTACCAAAAGCAAGGCTTATAAATTTCGTTATCGTGGGGAATGTATAACCCAAATATAATTACGCTGGTGTCCTCCAGGAAGCAGAAATTGTAGAGGGTAGAAACGCAACAATTTTGGTTCCGTTGGTGCAACGTTAAAGGGTCTGTCGAGAACAGAAACTTCCCGTCCCGTAAAGTGTTGATCTGTGTGTTTTACGTCTTGGAAGCTCCGTGATCCTAATGAACTAAGTAAATTTAAAGAGCGTTTGAGACTCAAAGTGCTTTTAGTTATTCTTAAAGTTTGTGTATAAACACTTGGAGGTTGTTTTTGTGTTTTTGGCTATTGTTAACAACAGTGATCGTTCGTTGAAACCTAAGTTCCCTTGAACATTGGTGAACGTGAAATTTTGCGTCGCATACTAGGTGGATTAGCTGCTATCGTGGAAGTCAGAGACCTGCATATAACATCTGGAAGGAAGATTGCCATTATAGTAAGAAAGACCTGTTTTGTATTGTTATTTGAGTTCTTATGATTGTTTTATTTGATAAAAGACTAGGAGAACGTGGAATTTGCGAAATATTCCACACGAAAACCTTGCTTAGGCAAGATTAGCTTTCGATTTTCTCATTAAATTATAATATTCACGATCAATATTTTTTAACTAATTTGTAACAGGAACGTTCCCAGGTAACTTTAGCTGGTGTTGATTAAATTATTGCAACATAAATAATAACTTTTGACTATTGTTTTTTTTGTTATTAGATATAAAATTTATTTGTTGCTATTTCAAAATTTTCTTTTTGTTTATTGTAATAACTTGTTGTTTTATTTTTATTTTCTTATTTGTGTATCAACTTTGTTCTCCAGTGACGAAATTAATTCATACCTTTTTATTGATATTCTTTTGTAGTGTTATTTTGTTATTTTTATATTCTTGTTTGTGTGTGTTTAATCTATTTTCTTTATTATTGTTTTGATAAATATAAGAAAGGTCAATTATTTACGTTTTGTGTTTTTTTTGTAAGTGGATCTCTGGTCCAGATAAGCAGCGTTAATTTCGTTACTTTGTTCGTTTGGCTATTAAAAAGCACGGCGGTGCTTAGTCCAAATTTCATTTATAGACAAAATACCTTTGCTCAAGAGAGAAGTAAATATCAATCTGGTATTTCTTTCTTGGTCTTTTTTATTGAAAAAGAAGGAAGTTTTCAGAGGATTTCCTTGTCAAAATTGGTTAAGACAAATCAAGTGCTTATACAGTGTTTGTACAGCTTTTTTGTTTGTGTTGAGTCTCAATTGTGAAACGCTAAAGCGAGTTTTAATAAAGCTTCCACGAGGTAAGTTGCACACAGGGTGAGGTTTCGCAAGAAGCCTGTATACAGGGTGTCGGATTCACGAGTAGTCGCGTGACCGACCATCAGAACCCTTCGATCTACGACTGCTGGCGCCCTCTTTTACGACCATCTATTAATTTAATAAGAGTTTTGGAAATCAGTAAGCTTCTCTTTGTGAGAGATTAGTCAAGTTTATTTGAGAATCCACCCCATCTGCGGCATGAGCTACGGGATTTAACATCTTCTATTGGTCTGGACGGGACTTGTGCATACTTTTGAGCATTTTCCCGTTACAAATGGTAGGCTACAAAACTACTAAACCTGTAACTCTCCATGGTTATATGCTTCTTTTAGCTCATTTTGAGATTTTTAAACTGCTTTTAACAATCTTTGACTATATGAGTAGCTTTTAATGCGGGGGCGCAACTTAATTTTGATTTTAATTTTTCAAAATACATTTACATGATTTGCGTCCCATTGCCGAAATGAATCTTTTTTAGGTAAATTTCTTAGTGGAGCAGTTGTTTGTGAATATTTAGGTATAAATTTACTGAGATAATTGGTCATACCAAGGAATTTTTGGAGTTCTTTAACATTTTGTGGTGCTTTTAAATTTAATGTTGCTTCAATATGTTTAGGATCTGCGCGAATGCCACCTTTCGAAATGATCATTTCTAAATATTTCACCTCGGATACTTTTTATTGTAATTTAGCTTCGTTAAATTTTACATTATATTGTTTAGCCCGATCAATTACCTGTTGTAAAATTCTATTGTGTTCTAATTCGTTACGACCTGCGACAATGATGTCGTCAAAGTAAATCTCAACACCTACCCAATCTCCAAAAATTTGGTTATTTAATTTTTGAAACACCGCAGGAGCTGAGCTTATACCAAAGGGCATCCTATTATAAAGATATCTGCCAAATGGAGTTCCGTAGGTGCAAAGGAAACTACGTTCTTTATCTAATTCAACCTGAAAATACCCTTCTTTCATGTCTAAAACAGTAAAGATACTTCTTCCTGCTAGCCTATTATATATCTCATCTGGATTTGGGATAGGAAAGTGCTCTCGTAAAATATATTTATTTAACTAACGAGGATCTAAACATAACCTAACAGTTTTATTTGGTTTCTCTACTATAGGTAAATTGTAACACCATTCAGTTGGTTCACTTACTTTAGAAATTATTCCCATTCTTTCTAACTTGCCTAAAGTCTCTTTTGTTTTATCTTTTATAGATTCTGGGATTATACGAACTGGTTTAATTTTTGGCACCGCATCATTATTTAATCTAACTGAATACTTCCCTACTTTCCCCAGACCAGAAAATACTGTCTTATTGTTCTGAATAAATCTTGCTCGTTCATTATCTTTATTTGAAATGATATCTACCCTTTTTACTAAGTTAAATTTAACACAATCTTCTAAGTCCAATATTGGAGTACTATTTGTATCAACTATAACAAAATTGATTGTGGCATTAATATTTCTAACAACACGTTCTAACTCTATACTACCTATAGGTTTTAATTCGTATCCATTATATAGAACTAACACTAAGTGAGTTTTATGCCACACTAACCTATTATGACACGCTTTATTCAGTTTTTCAAAATCTTTTATCGGCAATACGCTACAAACAGAACCAGTATCTAACTTGAAAGGTATTGAAATTATGCTTTTTATTTTGACAGTTCCCTTCCAATACTTTGTATTAGTAACTATTCCATTTACCTCATTTATAGTTTCAATAGTTCCAATTTTCCACTTTCTTCCTCCTTTTGTGCGATCTCTCCAACTTTTATTTTCCTATCTATTAGTCTACCTTGATCATTTCCAGATTGCTTTTTCTTTTGCTTGCATACCACTGCAAAATGATTTCTGTTACTGCAAAGCAGACAAACCTTCCCAAAAGCAGGACATTCTCCCCATTTATGATTTTTATTGCACTTAGAACATAGTTTTTCATGAAACTTTGACTTTTCTTGAGATGTCATAGTGACAGCTAAAACCGATGACGTTTTATTTATTGCTGCAGTCAAGGACAAATCAAAAACTCTTAAAAGTCTCTCTTGTAAAGTTACATCATTTACTCCTATAACAATTTTGTCACGTATTCTATCCTCTTGTTTTCCGAATTCACAATTCTTAGCCATGATCCTAACATCTCTCAAGAAATGTTCAAAAGTCTCGTCTTCTTATTGTTCCCTAGAAAAGAACATAAAACTTTCATAAATTATATTTTTCCTTGGGATACAGTGTTTTTCGAATGCTTGCAAGACCATTTGATACTGCTTCTTCTCTTTTTCCTTCAATTCAAGCAGTTTGAATATATCTCTAGCTTCTTCACCTGCTATATTTAGAAAAATTGTAATTTTAGTTTCATCTGGCTTGTCTATATATCCGGTTGCCATCATATACGTCTCAAAATCTTCTTTAAATCTACGCCAGTTGGCTGCTTCTCCATCACATATCAATTTACTAGGCTTATTAAAATTTCCATCCATCTTTAATATTCTTCTTGCGTTATTACGTATGTATCTATTCCGTTTTTACTATACGCTGGTTTTCACACCTGACACCATGTTTGGATTTTAAGAATAACTTTATTTATATTTTATATTACAGAACATGTAATATCAATCTGTTATTTTTATATTCTACTCCTTTTGTTATTATTTATTTGTGACTACTACATCTACCTAACACAGCGCCAGAAGTATCTAAATACCAAAAAGTCCGTGGATTTAGTTACTTTTTGAGCTGTAAGTTCTGCGCTGGTATAACGTGCATTGTTTGTTTTCATCTCTAGTATTGTGTAATAAATAATTTATTAATTATATCGACATGAGTATTAACTACGACGGTAAGTACTTAATATCGATTTTAGTATGGGTTAAACCTTAACAAAAAATATTATTATATTGCATGTTTGAAATCTTTTTGAATGAAAATAGATTTTAAAGATAGGCCAGCACTTTCTTTTTGTATTGCACAGTTGTTATCACCTTTAGAAAGTGAAGATAAAACATCAGGAAGTGAATATGACTCTAATGAAGACGCTGATAGCAAATGTATAAGTAGTAATAGTAGGCCCGAATTGAACCAAGAAGAACAAGAACCTTTATTCAAGTCAGGGAAATACTGCATTTAACCATACATTATCACAGTCACAAAAAAGTAAAAAAAGGGTCCGACATGTAGGCAACTGGAAACAAAATGTAAGAAAGAGAAAACTTTTTAAGTCTAAAGTAGATGTAGTGTAGCGCCAAGTTAAGCTTAGCCAAACACGTTAATATTTTTCAAAAGTTGTCTGCACTTGCCACACATTCCGAACAAACAATCTACTTACAGGGGTGTATCGAAAATGCAGAAACATCTAGATCACGACTTCGTAACGAAAATAATTCAGGGAAGCGCGGTAAATTTGAATATTTTGTTTCCGATTCAGACCTGTAAAATTGTGTCAGCAAGCTTTCTTATCCATTCGTCGTATATTTAAACCCCGTCTACAAAAAAAGTCAAAACCAAAGCTATGCCGCCCAGAAATAATAGAGGGTGCCATAGCACCAGACAAAACAGGACAAGTGGACAAACACTAAATCTGATCCGACAATTCTTTTAAAATTTAACAGCACGCAAATCTCACTATACACGATCAGATAGCTATAATAGGAAGTATCTTGATCCTGACTTTTCAAGCACTAGATTACATAAAGATTTTCTTAAAAAGTATGACAAAACCAAAGTTTCCCATGGTGTTTTAAGTAAAATCTTTAACGAGGAATTTAACATATCTTTCGGATATGCGTGAAAAGATATTTGTAATGTTTGCACAAAGTTTCTCGCAGAAATAACACATAAAATGCTATTTCTGGTGCGCGAAAGTCGCCTGGAGACCCAACACAAAAGATCTTATGTCTTGATTTTGAAAGAAACTTACTTTTACCCGTGACTAACGCACAAGATGAGTATTATTTCAGCCACCTTTGATTTCACGTATTTGCTATTCATAATTTAAAGACCTACCATGTATCCATACACAGAAAATTTTGCTTTGAAGGGGCCTAACGAAGTTTTGTGTTCTCTGTGGGATTATTTAGAAGTTAACAAAACCCCTGCACAAGTTAAGTTGAAACTTTTCTGCGACAATGCGTATAGCCAAAATAAAAACAGATTCTTGTTTACCTTCTTGAATCAACTGTGTAAAAACACATTTTTTGTCGTACTGAAATTTTATATCCTATTGCTGGGCATTTCATGATGCCTATTGACAGAGATTTTGCAGCAATAGAAAAAAGGAAGTTGCAACTTGAAAAACTGAAACTCAAACATCCACGCGTGTAGAAGAAAGAATCCTTTCGATTGTGTATTTGTGCAGAATCGCCTGAGATCAGATGGCACATTGAAATCTCGAGATGGGATAAATAAAGTGAGAAATTTTAAAGATTGTATAGACCCTAACATAAAAAGTTCTGCATCCAGAATATCCAAAACAAGGTTTGTTTTGTTTGAGACTGGAAGCCGCATGACGGCAAGAGTGTTCAGAACTGCCTTTTATATGTATGGGTATAAACAGAGAAATAAAGTAAAAATCCAAAATTGACATGCACCAGCTTTTTAACAATAAAGCCAAAGAGACATGCGTTTGTTAGAGAGCTCTTGAAATTAGTTACTTCAGGCGACGTAGATTTTGTAAGAGAACGTTAATCAATCATATTTCCATTGCAACACTGTTACTTTGTAACAATTTTATTTTTGTTTATTTTCAATAATTTTCTCATGTTGGATTTTTATTGATTAGTTCCATATTTTTATTAATTTTTTTTTTAGTATCTAAAAATTCCTTTTTATAACTTTTTTAGAAATCAGCTGTTCCATTTTTAAACATTTATCTTTTCATTTAATTCTCCTAGCGACATCTAGTGATTAAGATTCGTATTATGTGGAAATGACGGCACATGCGTTACTTTACAAACCCTCCGCTTGGGTTGTGAAATTCTTCCCTTTCTACTGTAGATCTCAAACGTATATACATGCAATTCCGTTCCTTCAAGGATTTGAAATTAGTTTTTGCATTCATTTTATTTTGTCTACACCTTTGATTATTTCTATAGGATTGCCTTTCTCCTTTTTATCGTATAGTCAATTATCGTTTTCTCGCTGTTTACCTATCTACTACGCTAATTACTGCAATTACGCAGCAAATATCATCTAAAGGGCATGGTCGCTATCTTGATCTGTGAATTTTCAAGGGTTTTATCAATCGAACATCAATCGATTATGATACAAGAGTTTATGGGACATCCTTTTATATTTGCTGGATGATCACCCCAACTGGCAAAATCTAGAATCCAGGTAGTTACTACTAGTACACAGAATATAAGGCGAGATAAAGCAAGGTATTTATTTATTTATTGAAACCTACTTAAGTGAATATTTGTTTATTTGTTGGTGCTCAAGCCAGGATTTATCTTTTAAGTTTGTGTATTATTAGATTAAGATTTACTTTAATACTCATAGAGTTTAGTTCTTTTATCTTATGGTAAGGTTATTGTTTGATCTTGACCTTCATTATAAAGTAAGTTTCTACTTGTAATAATTGTTGTTTTTTTTACATTTTATTTCTCTGGACAAGTCTCTACATTAATGAGATCAAAAAATGTATTGAGATTTAATCAATAAAGTTAATGTTCTTTTTGTATGTTTATCATAATTGGATTCAGTTTTTAAAAAAATCTATCGTTATTCCTTTTTTTAAATCATAGCAATATTGTTATGAAGGCCTTCGAGGGTTATTTTGTATTATTAAATTAATCATTGCTATTGAAACCATATGATATGAATGTTTTGTTCTTTTTTTTCTTCGGTGTGTAACGTTGGCAAATACAGTGAATTAAAATTAAATTTTGATATTATATGTTTTGCCTTTTTATTTTACTGGGAGAATACTAAGCCCTTTGGAATATCTTTATCGTGCTGGTGCTTGGAGTTTGATTTTCCTCCTTTTTCCAAACTACACCAAGGCAGGTTACTTGTGTTTCGACAATAAGATTTCTTCTGATTTAACAGAAAAGACAGGTGGCATCTCTAATTACATAAGAGCAGAAGGTTCCCACGATGTTTTAGAATTCGAAAAGGATCTTCGGGCCTCACCTTTAGCAAACCAAAAATCTTTAAGCTTTAAACTGCTACAACTAGATCGTGCAGATACCGGCCTAGAGGAAAACAAAATAGAAAGTGACACAGATGTGTATGTAACGTTTACACAGCTTGTTTCAATAATGCTCATTTTCTAGCATAAGTGTTTTTTTTTTTAAATAAGATCGGGTTTCTTTAGTTTAAGTCATTTTGTGTTATTTTAGGTACCGTTTTTTATTACCTTTAATAGAGCCTCAAATACATGGCAGTATTTATTTTTATTTATAGTTTGTGTGTGATTTCCCTTTTTATCACTGTTCTAGTGCAATAAGTTGCTAAGTCCAAAACGAAAAATGCCAAAAAAAACCAACTGACTGAAATTTTTTTAAGATAAGTACAAAAAATCATTTGTAATAACGTGAAACAAGATTTAGTTGTGGTTAAACAGAAATGGCGATGTGGAAGAGCAAGCAAATCTTTAACTTCAATTATCTCGAAAACTGTTAAATGGCACTTAACCACTTTTTGCACTGACCATGACCCCTTCATATCTACTTGTTTACAAGGTCAGAGAAATGTCAATCAACTAATTTCCTTGTGGGTCAGTATGCTTAAGCTTACAATTAACAAAGACAAGGATAAGCAAAATTAGGCAAAACTTACCTTTAAGTTCTTTAAGGGGAAAACTAGTCCATACCGGTGCAATTAAAAACAAAATAGGAAGGTAGAACGCAATACTGGTCAATAGCGTGAGGTCTACCTAAAACCAACTTTTTGTGATCGGATGATCAGTCTGATGTTTTAAAGCTTAGGAGACTTTAAAAGACGTATTAGTAACCAAAACTATGCAAGTTCTAGTCGGATGTGGAGAATCAAGAGTGTTTAATCTGTAGCTGAAGGGATGATCCACCTTGACCCCCATTCGTCCCCAGACGCATCCTTTCTGAAACGAGCTCAGCAATGGATCTGGCACCTACATAAGATACAGATGCTTGACTATGCAATGTACAACGATCATAAAGTGTAACATTGTAGTGACCGAATCAGCAAAATCTGCAAATACGAACAGAAACGTTGTTTTTGGGATTCTCAAATTTGATGCTTGCGCCCAAGGCCGTCCATAGCAATGAATTTTTAAATTTATGAGTTATTTCTTTAAGCTACTTTTTTTCTTGATTAAGAAGACTGCTGCTATCAGTTACCTAGTTCTAAGTGTGACAGGACCCTAACGTGGTCCTGCAAGTTTATAGCCTTAAGTTATGGATATTGGCTTTAATTAATATTTGGTAATTGCTTATTGTTAATAATAGTTTAGTGAGTCAGTAACACTGTCGGCGTGCTATCGTTAGTGCAAAGAGCGACATGGACTATATAGGTTTGAGGTACAAGAATCAATAAGAAAGTGAAGGCGTTAACGAGAACCCGGAAAGCGTTCGAGATTGTCAGAAGTTGTTGAAAAGATATAACGGTTAAAACCAGAAACAATGACTTTAATGTCAGTTCAGATCGAAAAGTCGTGTTCACAGCAGCTCAGACTGTGGGAAAAGGAGAGGTTTCTAGAATAACCAAACATAAATTGGATCAGGTTTTAATAAAATATCTTAGTTATAGCTCTAAGATGTCAAACTCGGTATGGACGCTAGGAACCATATCAAAATCGTTGCATTCCCTAGTGTGGCCCCTCACCAGAAGACATTTCATACATAATGTAAGTAGGTTGCCCTGATAGCAATAAACACTCCATACTCTGAGCTCCCTTTAAACTTACCAAGAGAATTTATAGTATCTTAGTCTTAATATTTTTCTACTTACATAACTCACAGCGGTTTGCTCAACCTAACTTACACGACAAACTTATACAAAGCAAACGATGGTCGTTAACCACTCCAGTTCGTAATGATAAATCTAAATTTTGCTCGTAAAGCAAAGAAAATTAATTATTAAGCTCTTTCACTGTACTAAACATAACTAGGATAGAGATAGTGAAACGAACACCCCTGGCTGCATAAAGGGACGGTCTTTGCCCGTTGAAACTTGTAGCATGTCGAGGTGGCAAAATTTCCAAGTTCGCAGATGTTCCTTAAAAGACAGGATCGCACAGGGACCGCATATAAATACATTGCACCCCAATATACAGTGGAAATTAGATATCGACACAACTTCACAAAATCTGAACGTAAACAAAGAAATAGCACGTGTGTTTAAATAAACATCGTGCAAATAAATTGAAAATACTTTCAACTAAAGATTTAATAGGCGAAAATGATTGAATATATTTGCAAAATACCAAGATCACGTAAAGTTATAAAATGGCATTGAGTACAAAGACGAGTGAGTGCGAGCAACAAACAATGTGGCGCTATTGCCGCCCCTCGTTGCTGGCCTACAAAAATTTAAGTGACTCCTGAGTCCTGACTTCTTATTTTCTGAGTTGTAGTAATAAAAATACCTTCTTTAGTTTCATTCTTGTTTGCTTTTATTGAAATTGAGTATCGAATTTCGTAGGCTGCAATATGCAGCTGGAATGTACTTCTCAATCTTCACATCAAAGAATAAAAGCTTCAGAATTTTATTATTCCTCCTTTTCCAGAATTATTTAACCTACACCTTAAAATTCTTGTCCATCCTAGCTCACGTATATCAGAGCTGTCGTCTGTTAACAGTGCTGATAGAATGTTTTCTGCGTGAGCAATATAAGCGTTACTCTGACTACTAGAGTGCACGTTTCTCTAAGATCATCAGATAAAAGACGTAATTTTTTTACAATTTTAAAAATATGTTTAGCGCTTTCACTACAAGGCGGATTAAATACAAGGTTTTTAAAAGTGAAAGAAAGCCACAACTTTCATTGTCAGTTTAGTGCTATGCAGACTATGCTGTTTTCCAGACAAACAAACAATTCGAGCACAACCGGTTTTTTTAGAAAGGATGCGGAGTTCCTTCTTCAGAAATTGTAGATTTTGTGTCGCAGTGGAAGGAGGACTGTCATAATCGTGTTCTGTACACTACAAAAATGTACAAAAACGAAAATCGCTCTTATCTCGAAAACGCTTGATTTGCTGACTCACGTTCATTAAGACTTTTCTACTTGTTTTTCGTCGTACTACATTAAATATTTGAGCGTTTCTTAAACACCCAGTATAATCTCAAACCAGGGTGCAAGGGGTCGGACTTAATAGCATAACATCAAGCGACCCAAATGACAATCTCACCTGCACGAGTGGTAGACAAGAGTCAACCCGGTGCACCCTGCCAGATAACAAAAGAGGCTTTGACAAGTATGAGAGGAATAACCCTACAACAGTAGAAACCCTGTAGCAAGAGAATCAAGGAAATGTGATTTCCAACCACGCAGAAGGAAGTGGGGCCCCAAGAACTATGAATGTTATGAGCTATCAGGAGAGTAAGGTGCCGAATGACCCAACAAGCAATTGGCGCCAATCAGAGTCCGGGTCTGTTGGTATGAAATGGGCTACTCGCCATAGTGATGTAGGAGACCAGGCACACCATGGAAAATGGGGATCTGGAATAAAAATATGGAACACCCTTAGAATTGGCACGTGGAATGTTTGTGGTCTGCTGGAAACAGGAACGCTGGGTGTAGTGGAAAATGAAATAAAATCGTATGCAATTGTAGGTCTCTCAGAAACTCATTGGGCCGATAAAGGACATTTTACCTTGAATATTCACAATGATAGCTACTTTTCTAAAAATGATAACCAATCCAGAAACGGCGTCGCAGTAACACTGAACAAAGACATTAAACATAATGTAAAAGAGTACATAACAGTTAGTGACCCCATCATTGTTGTAAGATCTAATGCCAGCCCCGTCAATATGAATGTGGTACAAATATATGCTCCAACCAGTGAAGCTCAAAATTAAGAAATCGAAGCGTTATACAGTGAATTGGAACAAACACTAGAAAAACTACCAATTAGAGAAATTACAAAAATTGTGGGTAATTTCAATGCCAAGGTAGGTGTAACTAAAGAAGATCACAACCTGCAAGAGATTGTCGATATCGGTTTGTATGGGCTTGGTGAAATAAATGCGAGAGGAGCACGTCTTCTACATTTCTGCATTGATAACAATCTATTTATTACTGACACCAGCTTTCAGCATCACCCGAGATGTCTATATCCCTGGATATCACCTGGCAAAAGAAACAGGAATCAGATAGATTATATATTGGTAAATGCCCGATGGAGAACCACATTTAAAAACGTTAAGACATATCCAAGGAAAGATTGTAATAGCGACCATCAACTTCTATCAGCTGAATTGCGCATGGAACTAAGGAAGCATAAAAGAACAATAAATAAACGTCCTAAATGGCATCTGAAAAAACAATGACACATACAAAAGAGCTACGTAATCTCAGACAAGCTACACAATTAGAAGAGTCGCTTAACAGTATCTGAACGAAAATAAAATGTATATTGAATAATGCTGCCAAAGACATCAAAAGTGTTACAGAAGAAAAAGAGAAACAATGGATAACAAATGACACATAGGGCAGAATACAAGAAAGGCAACAACTGAAAACTACAGGACTGAGGCATGATAATAAAAGAGAGGCCTACCAAACATTGAACATCGAGATAAAATGACTCTGCCAAAAAGACAGAAACAGTCACCTGAATCAAATATGCAAAGAAATAGAAGAAAATAAAAACAAAACTAAGACGAGAGATATGTTTAAGAAAATAAAGCAGATAACACGCTCTTTTGCACCAAATCACAACGCTATCAAAGATGAGAACAAAAATCTACTCATTGCTAAACAGGATATATTAAACAAATGGAAAGAATACTGCGAAAATTTGATAACGGATGAAGATGCAGAGAACCTACCAACACAAGGAGAATCCAGTTTTGATAAAAAAACCTGACATACTCTGAAGCGAAGTTAAAATAGCAATTGAAAGACAAAAAGTCACAAAGCCGCTGGCACAGATAATATTCCCATCAAAATTATATGGGGCCTAGACGACATCGGAGTGGATATAATATATTGCAGAAGCGCAGAGATAATTAATAAAATAAAATATAATCAACCCAAAACCTTTAGCTCAAACTGGACAAGAAACGGCGTTACTTGCGCACTTAATTCAAGTAGAAATGCAGCTAGCTTTGGTAAGCATAATAACTAATAATCAAAGGTTAATTGTTAAAGCCATTTAATGCCCTCCCAAATATAAACTAACGAAAGAGAGTTACATAAGTAATCTGACCCACCCAGGCAACAGATTTATAATCGGAGGACTTTTTAACTTTAAGAGAACTGAGACAGACAGTCAAGGAAATGGAATGTAGTTTTCACTCAACCGGTGAACCAACATACTTGGCTAACAGATCCAAATAAAATACCGAACCTTCTTCGACTTGTTCATCTCAAAAAAAGTATCAGCAAATCTCATAGATACAGAACTTATACTTGACTTGGACTCCGACCATTCAGCGGTTCTACCCACGCTCAGCGAGATATCTCCAGGAAAGAAGCACGTGGCCAACTCGTAAACAAGATCACAAATTGGCAGAAATGCCGACAGTATTTCGATATCAATCTAAAGCTGAACATAAATCTGAAAACAACAGACTAACTAGAGGAGGTAGCAGAAAACTTCAATTTGGCCATACAAAGGACTGCATTTTCCAACACAAAAGATATTACCCACAACCAAAGGTCAAAACTATCCCATGGAAATAAGAAACCTAGTAACAGAAAAAAAAAGCAAGGAGCAGATGGCATCAAATTAGGGACCTTTAGAGATAAAGCTATCTTTCATAACAAAGCCCAAGAACTCAAAAGGGAAACACGAAAGTTAAAAGAAAAATCAACAAATAAATATGTGGGCAATCTCGCATTGGATGAAAAGATAGATAATTCATTGTGGAAAGCCACAAAAAAATAAAAACCAGAAAAGATAATGGCCATGGGCAGAAAATAACAAACAAAAAGCAGAGCTATTTGCCGAACAGCTGGCTGACACTCTCCATCTCAATGCAAGCCAGACAGAAATAGTCTTGAAAGTACCACAAGATACTACCTCACTAAAAATTGATCCTGTCACGCCTACAGAAGTCGCTAATAATATTAAACATACCTTAAACCCAAGAAAGCACCAGGGTTTGACCTTATAACAGGCCAAGTCCTGAAACAATTGCCCAGGAAAGGCATAGTTATGCTTACCTATTTAATAAACACAACTTTTAGATTCAAACATGTTCCCCCAGCTTGGAAAGTCGCAGAAATGATTATGCTGCCAAAGCTCGGCAAATTCCAAAACTATATCAGATCTTATAGACCGATTTCCTTACTACCAACAAATAATTTTAAAATTTTTCGAAAAGTTGTTACTAAAAAGGCTCTAGCCAATAATAGAAAACAATCAACTTATTCCCAATTGCCAATTTGGCTTTAGGGAAAAACACTCGACAGTGAATCAGGTCCATAGAATTACTGACATCATAGAGAAAACGTTGGAAGAGAAAATGGTTTGCTCTACTATATTCTTGAATGTGGCTCAGGCCTTCGACAAGGTATAACGCAAAGGCCTGATCTATAGACTGCGCAAGATATTACCAAAACAATTTGTAAATCTACTTAAATCTTATCTAACTGAAAGATTGTTCAGAGGCAAACAAGAGGCGCAGTACTCAGGCCTCAAAGATATAAACGTCAGAGTACCACAAGGTAGTGTGCTGGAACCAGTATTGTATCATCCGTATACCAGAATTGTCTAATACGTCCATCGCCACATTTGCAGACGACACTGCACTACTCACACTAGGTAAAATGTTCCAATATCAACAAGAAAGCTACACACTGCCTGTAATATAATTACTGAATGGACAAATAAATGGAAGATAAAATTGAACGAAATGAAATTAGTGCACGTCAATTTTACTAACAGAATCTTAAAAGATCAGATAATAATAACAATCAATGAAAATCAAATATCAATTGAGAACGACCCTGAGAATGACCCTGGATACCAAATTAAGATAGAAGATACATGTTAAAAAAATAAAAGAGAACTAGACCTAAAACTTAAAAAATACTAAATACTTGCAACTTTCCACAGACAACAAATTATTAATTTATAAACAGATTTTGAAACCTGTATGGCTATACGGCATCCAACTCTGGAGCCGTACAAAAGGCTCAAATGGCGAAATAATTCAGAAATTTTAAAATAAGATGTTAAAGATGATGGTTAACGCTCCATAGTATGTACGGAACGACGTATTACACTGTTATCTTAAAATCAAAATGGTCAAAGAGAAAATTAATAAACACAAAACCAGACTGCACCTACACCCCAATGTCGAAGCAACCCAACTGCCGGACAATCTATAACAAGTAAGAAGACTTAAAAGGACCAAACCGCCTGACCTTGCGCAGTGAACTGTGATTAAAGACAGAGCAAAGTGCGTAGGTGATAGTGTAAAAAGTTATCTAACTAGAGGACATCACTGGGTAAACTTTAGACTTTAAGCACCTTAATTTTAGGCACACTATATTAATTGTTGGTCCTAGACCAGTACTAATTGTTTAAATAATAATAAGAAAACAAAAAGCTTGAGCTAATTTAGCTGTATTATCCTAAAAGAAGTCATAGTTTCAATATCACAGAGCCTTTGTAGTTCTTCTTGCTGATGTTGGGTTCATATCAGAAATATTCTTGTTGGTATCTCTGAGATAATTAGCTTTGCTACTATTGTGATAAAAGCTATTACTCTGTCATAGCAGTAACGGTTGGATGTTAGTGTAACCGGCAACATAACGCAAAGGGTCAGCAAATAGGCTTATGAGTCCCATGAGTCAACTAAAGAGAATTTATAAGAAATTAATAAATTGCTTACGTGCGGGCAGAATAAGTCAGTCTAAACCTAATTGAAGTGCCGATGAACTGGGCAGACTTTATAGGTAAGCTAAAGAGAAGTTTTAGAGAATGAGATGTAAAAGATATAGAGCTACTTTAACAAACAAACTCACTTGAAATGCCAAAGTGCACTCACTCTACAGCTGACGTCTATTGAAGAAAATTGAGAAGTTTCGTCTTGAACTCATGCTATTCAAAATGTTCCATTCCTTTTTTTTATCGAAATGAAATTTGAACATAAGGAATTGCAATATTACGAAAACAATACTATGCATGATATGGTAAGAAACACATTTTACAAAGAGCGACCCTCCAAGATGTACAAATTGTTTTTGTACGTGCCTCTTCCTTATTAAAACTGCATCTTTGGCATGTTTTCTTCGTAGGACCTTCTAAAGGCATATGGTCCCCAAGGTTTACCATTTTCTTTTGTTACTTCGTATGTCGTCCACATCTTCCACTTAGTCGTCTTTTGACACGTGAGCCTGTTCCTCCTTATTCAATCTATAGTTCAGCCACTGGTACTAAGTAACGAAGAAGAGGCATTTTGCAATGCTGAATTTCTGTACAAATAATCCATCTATTTACCTCAGCTGACATCAACAACTTGTAAAAGATTTTGCGTCACCACTTTCCCGATTTCCTGTTCATATCGTATGTTCCTACTTTCTGATTGCTCAGATCAACGTCCGCATAAAGTTATTATAAAATATAATTGCATCTGGACAGCAAAGTTCTGCTTTAGTGCCATCTTTTAGCTTTCTATTTGCAGAACCAACCGAATCCGTGTAACAGTTCGACAACACGATGACATTCTTTGTATCCTTCCACTTAGTGCCGAGTGTTCCATTTTGATTTATTAGAAACTGAGCATCACCTCTTGCAGACTTCTTCGTTTCAAATTTAGGCATATCTTTTCTGTTGTTGATATACGTCCTAACACATGCAAATGGTAAGGAATTCATCAATTTTATAGTAATAAAATAGCTATCGAAGGAAAAGCAAACCTATGAAGAACAACTCCACAACTCTTTTCTCTACACTACCGTCCACAACTTGGGTTTTTTTTCCGCGATAAATGTAAACATCATAGATATACCCAGATTTTGATTTACCTACACCTTTCCTAAACTTTTATCCCTCTTTTTATAGATTTTAGTGGTAGATATTACTTGATACAGGATCTGCCTTTGAACTTAACCATTGTTTCATCGACAGATTGGTGAGACCCGTCTGTTCGTGCCCTTTAAAACGTATACTTCAAGCAAGACATTACTTCATCCACGTAATAGGTTTTGGAACAATTATGGGACTTTTTAGGCTCATTACAGTACATTTTGGACAACAACAAGGTACATCTGTCTCTATTCATTGCGTGTTTTATCACTGCGTTGCGGTAAGATTCATTTGAAGACCAGTAGTTATAGATTGCAGGAACCTTTTTGTACGACATAATGAGGATACATCCTAGTACCGTCATAATTTCATATATGTCTGTAGCTGTAATCTTCGTTTTACGGTCAATCATTTCAATGCGTTTGTTTTAGGAAGAGATCTAACTCGCAACAATCCCCGTTTAGATTCAAAAGGACAACTCCTTTTTTTCTACAAAAATACATTTTCGGGGGGCAAAGTTTGAATCAATTTGTTTCCAAGTTGCAGTTGAAGCTGCCTTCTGAAAGCTAGAATTTTCATCGGAATCATCATATTCCAAGCGGAAGACTCTTCATTTTGGCCATTTTCAGATTGCTCATGATCAGATCCAGAAATGACATTTATTTGATAAAACTGTTGTAAGTTTCATCGTCAGATGATGGAATAAAGTCACTATCTTCATCACAGCATGCATACAGGTCTTCATCGGAAGAAAAGTCGCTCAGATTGTCCGCAATTTCTTGTAATTGGTGCTCACTTAATGGGCACTTTCTGCAAAATACAATATGGTTGAGATAATTCTGTTCCACTAGAAAACACTACTGGGACATACAAATCCCACCCACCATGTGGCATACAAAATCAACAAAAACTAAACATTTGTACAAAATATGCATACCTGGGGTTCATTATACACCTTTATACTTCTTGCAATGCAAATAATCCAAAAACAATGGGAAATATAAATCACACCGTAAACAGACACTGAAAATAACATGAAAGTATGCTACAGACACAGGTTATGTGCCCGTTTCGGCCGGTAAAAACGAATTTGACGTTTCTGAGGTCTAAAAATATGCTAAAGATTACTGAATCTCCAGAATTCAATGTATATTTGGGACTTATTTGAACCAAAAGTGTTTTAAAAATCAGCTGGATCATATATTTCTCCACAATAGTGAAAACTGTTTTTGTAGAGACTCCGGCTTTATAGGTGTCAAGAAGAAAGTTACAGAATTCTTGGCGTTTGGTTTTATGCATCATAAAAACCTGTGTCTGTAGTTTTGGGAAAGCGATGTGTATCACTACATTGAAATCAAAATGCTGCTTGAACTTAAAGTACTCGTATAGCTAACTGCATGTTGTGAGTAAAAGTTGTTTGTTGTAAAATTATTGTAAAGTACTGCTCATTTCCTATAGGCACAGGCAAATGCCATCCAAAGCTTTCCTGTGTCACGTCTATGCTCAGTATCAAAATGAATTTCATTGAAAGTTAATTCAAAGTTGTGCAAGGAAGAAACGGCATAGACTGTTTCAATACAACTTGCTTGTGCAAAATTTGAATCTTTCTTTCTTACTTTCGTTTACTTGATTAGAATAGCGAATGACGATAGGTCTGAAAGAATTTGAAGGCCCCAGGATTCATATTTGTTTACAAAAGTCCCAGGTGATGTCGTACAAAACGTAGCATCAAACTGAAACTACCTTGTATATTTTACGTTTTTACTTAGCTTGAATATTACTGAGACTCTTTTTTTCTCGTAACACATAATTACTCCAGTAACATTTTCAACATCCCAAACTAAACATGAAGCAATTTATCAATTTATTAAAGTTTTAATAACTAGTTTGCAAAGTTCATCGCTGACCGCAACGTCAACACAAAGAAGCCGGACGTCCTTGTAATTTCGAAACAATAGAGTTCAATTTATTCTCTGATATAAACTAACAAAACTTTTAAACAATGTATATTCACCAAGTTCTCTCGGCTTGTTTACAGCGGCTACGTCAACTTTCAACTTTTGCTAGCTACCGCAAAGTGCTCCTTTTTCCGTCCGAAAACTTACTTTGTCTCTTATTATATGACTACGAACGGCCTACTTTTCACATAAGCTCGTGAAAACTTGCATTTAGCAAAGAAAAAAGTTCGCTGCAAAATACAATGCGGGTGTATTCAGTACGCTCAATATGAAACGGGCAGGTGGTTGAAACTTCGTAGGAAGTTTATCCTCCGGGGAGTCCGGGCCCCGAGCAGTAATGTGTGATGGTTTCCGTTATGACGGAACGCCAGGGAATCGGGAGAGAACGTCAAACTCAACTTTGTGCTAATCTGGGTAATAAATAACGGAATGCATACAATTACACAGACCTCACTATTAATATAGAAACACGCAATTGTTTTTAATGCAAAATTAATTAAAGTAACTGTTTGAAACGAAGTCAAATCAATAATCGAGTATCCAGTCTGGCTAAATTTAAATCGACCTTGAACGTAAAGACAAAACAAGGAGACCATCCCTTATCAGAGCAGTAATTAAGTCGGTATCTTGTTTGTTTTGGCGCACATGATCTCCCTCATTATACCATCACTCTGTTTTGTTGGTGAAATTTGGGTGTTGGAGTTTGGGGGCGCTGATGGGGGCATTCAGCATTGTGCTCGGGTCACAGTCGACGAGTTATGGCTGTGGTGCCCCGGACCGTGAGTTATGGAATAGAATTTCCGCCCCCGCTTAGGAATGTTCTTCATCGCACAACTCTCTCACTGCTACTGCAACTTGAGAGCACTCTTCAGGTTAAAGGACTATTTTGTAAAGCAATATTTAGACACACTTGACCCGGAAACGGAAGTTAGCGATCGACGTCTGACGACACACCGCAATTTATTAAATGTTCATATAAATTACAGATAATAAAATATTATTGATGATTCCATTTCAGGCGCTTAATTTGTACCAGAATGAGCATTTAAGTTAAAATGTTCGCTAATTAGGGCCATAATTACTAATTACTTTTAGTTTTTATTACATTTTAATTGCGTATAATCGGATTTATGTTCTACCTCTTTGACTTTTTATATTTCTTTTCCCAACTTCCTGTATTTTAATTGCCACTCGTTGAGCTTATTGATTCTTTTGTCCCATTTAGAATTTTAAGCTCTAATAAATTTAATACGTGAAAGTTTTATTTTCATTTAAATTTAAAAGGCGGCAATTAGCGATTATTGACATATGTAATAAGATCGAAGTATTAGTACAAATCAACCAAAAGGGAAATGTAAACTGTGTTACTTCACAAAATAGTAATCATAACGTACGCAGTTTTTGGAGAAAACTTTGTTAATGCATGGGATTTCTGAAATAGTTCAGAACTTTACAAACTCGGAAAATTCTCCGGGGGATTTTCAAACTGAAAATTAGGAACATTACAATTTTCATAGAAAGTATCTGTTTGAATTAATTTAACATTTGTTTCAAAACTATATTTATTTAGAGAAAAATAATTTAAAACGTAATTAATTGTTTGTGGAAATCTAGGTAATTACTATAACTAGATAAGTATATTAAATTGTATGTGTGGGTGTCGATAATTTTATTTTTGCTTTTCTAAACATAATTTCTAGATAAGACAAGAAAATAAATTTGTTTGAAACAACAATTTAAAAGAAAATTCTATATTTAGCAACAAGGGAAGAGTTTTGCGTCTGCAAATGAAAGTGAAAGTCTTCGAAACTCACGTCGAGTTATCTATGTTATAGTTCTTTACGCCTGCAAACAACAGATAAGTTGTAACCTTTTTATAGTTAAGACATATTGGGTAAATGACATTATTATTATGTCCTCTGTACGTCCTCCAAACTATTTTTAGCTTATTCTGCATATTTCGAAACGAGGAACTTGCAATAAGACCCCCAATTGCTAGCTTCGTAATACTAATATGGTTAGTAGAACGTGGATAATAGTACAGTGAATTTTGAAGAATTTTCTAATTATTTGTTTAAATTTCCCCCTTCCCTTATTATTTTTCCATCTTTTTGTTGTCCTCTATATAATTTTTTGCAATCTCCATAATTCATAATTTTTCCTACTCGTGTTAGTTCTCTCGCCCTTTTTTTTAGTTTTAATGGTTCCTTCGTGTCTTCCAGTAGATTCTTCCTTACAGGTTTCATACAGGCGTGTTTAATCAAGTTTATATCATACCTTTGTCGGTAATTCCTTATTTCTTTTAATATTCCTTGTTTAGGATTTTCTGTATTTCTACGAAGTTCCCTTTTTCATTTCATGAGTGCATTAAATCGTTTGTATATATTACTTGTCTCTTCCACTGCTTGTGTTGTTGTGGATCACTCTCTATAATTTACTCTAAATTTTCTATGTTTAATTTGTCCATGCACAAGATCTTAAACGTGTTTTTGTGCAGTTTTAGTTTGATTGACGTCAGACTATTCTATGGTCGCTATTAGCAGAAAATTGACTCAATACACTTACAATACGATTATTACCAACAGTATGCTTGTTCTTTCTTTATCTGATTGGATTATGTTACCTCCATCTCTTTTAAAAAATATTTGCTGTTTAGGAGGTACATTTGGTTCCCTTATCCATCTTTTCTCGAGCACATTTTGTGCAGCGCCGTCGTCCGGAGATGAGGATTGTCAAATGATCACCTGCATTTAGTAACATTTTGGCTCTCTTTGATCGAGGACCACTGACTCAGCTGATTCTTTGCTTGACCTTAGCTGACTGTCGTCCAGTTAGCACAAACTGTTCAGCCAGATTGACCACATACTGAAGAAACTTGACCTTTTTGTTCACCACTTCTTGGTGTATGATATGAGCATTTACTGCAGCTGACATCATGGACTTGCAAAAAAAATATCTACCATTTTAAAGATTCTTTTTGTCATAGTCATAGATTTTTCGATCAAATATGTCCACCCCTGCCATTATTTTGTTATAATGTTCCAATGGAAAATCGACATGACTTCTTTTTTTGACTATCCTTTTGCTTGCTTTCTATAACTTCTGTTGCTGATTTGTGGCAATTACTGAGTACTAATGCTTCCTTCGAATCCATCCATCTGGCTGCTAGAATTTCGTTGCCATTAGCCACAAAATCAGAGTTTCTTCTCGTTAGAGTGCCTATAAACCTCGGCATGTTTCTTCTGTTTTATATGCATAGCCCAACTGCAGCGCAGATAATTCATTCAAAAGCTTGACGCTAATAAATAATCCTACAAAAGCAATGAGCCCATTATGGTTCTGAAGTGTTTCGTAAAGCTTCAAAACAACACGTTTACCTAATGTGTTTTCATTGTAAGCATTTGCCATGTCTTTGTCTGCGTATATGTTCATGTCATATTCATGGCTACAAAAGTTAAATATCCCACAGGTCACTTACTGTGGTCTAATATCAACCTTCTAGATAATCACAAATACGAACACTAATCGAGCTAAACTCGTCAACATGCAACCTGCGGTGGCCCAAAGTAGGTTTTCGCCTTCATTGACCTTCTAAGAAGTTAAATATTTTAAAGACCACTTGCGATTGTTCAAAGTTTGTCCTGATAGCTTATTAACCTTCTTTAAAATGACTGCAAACACTAATCAAGCTGCGCCGGCCGTCGGAACCCAAGACAGGCTTTTAACCTCCATCAATCTTCAGCAGTCGCATGAGATTTAGTTTTGCCCTAAATAAACCTTCTAAGAGTACCACAGATCCCACATGCCCCCTGTCTACCCAAAATTGAGCTACATACGCCAACGCTCGTTTTGCGGTGGCCCTATCCCACAAGGCACCTCGACGCGACACTTCAAGATCAAGCTTTACCTTCCATTGACCCTTTTAATAGTTCTAATTGCAAACACGGATTCAGTTACACCCACTAACGTCTCTTGCGGTGATTCAAAATTAGGCTTCGTCCCCCACAAACCAACTGCAGTGGTATAAGATCGAAGTTCCTCTCCATTGACCTATTTAAGGAACAGAGATGGGGCAACGCCACCCACTATCTGCGACGATTCAAAGTCGGGATTTTGCCCTTCATCAACTTTTTAAAAATAGGTAAACATTCAATAAGCCACTTACGGCGGCCCAAGCTTGATCTTTGTTTTCCACTGACATTTTTATTCACCTTTTTATTAATTTGAGTGGCACAGATTGTCATAGACTCGTCTATCGATTGGTAATTTCCCTCAGCTACTACTTTCTGAAAGGTATACTTGAAGCAATTTACCAATTCCTCTGCGTAATAAAGCTTTCCAAACTCAACAGGTTTTTTAGAGCAATTGAAATGCAATTCTGACATCAAAATTTGGCACCGATTTCTCGATATGAACTTTTTGACAAACGAGTTTCTGATTGACTCATTTTGAGATCAACACTAGACATCGGATTTTTAAGCAAATGTTTATTAGCTAATATTAGATATACATTTGCGAAATTAAAAATGGGCATGTATCAGTAATTTTAAAGACAATGAACCACACTTATAAATGCTTATTATGCTTATTTCTACATGTTTATGCTTATTTTCTAAATGTGTGCTTATTTGTGCTTAATCGTGCTCAACTTGCTTTTATATGTCTATTTTTCTTTTTCATCTTAAAACTTAGAACCTCGAATAAACTATAAATATTTCCATTCTTTTATGTGAATAAATTTTCAAAAGATACATATTTTTCTAACTGTACACTGTTGCAATTAAGTAAAAATTCATGGGTATAGAGGTTGTCCGTGATATAGGAAACGGTTATTTTTGAAAAAAGATTTAGGTGCAGGTAATCATATAAGAATGTACAAAGAAGTCTTTAGGTTTACTTTGCAACAACTACAGGTATATATAAATTCTTTCAATGATAGGCTTTGAATACTTTAAATAGAGAATAAAATAGGGTGTTTGTGAGCTCACTGATGTATATTGTGACAATTAAAAATGCCGTCTCTTGAAAAAATGGCTTCAACAGTCCAAAATATTAAAAACTTTGGCCAGTTGCAATAGTGAATGCAACTTTGACAATCATTAGGTGTTAACAACTGAGCAGAACGAAAGGGGTACGGATATATAAAATCTGCTCTTAAAACAATATACATGGTGGAATTATTAGGAATATTAAATCGGTGAGCAACTCCTCTTGTGCTACCTTCAGGTTCTTTAGAGACACTTTGTAAAATTTGTTCTTCTTGTTCAGGGTTAAGACGAGTTCGCGAAGCACTAGCATTCATTCGGATTGGTCCCAGTTGACCTGACTCTTTTAACCGCCGACCCAGTCTTCCAAATACATTTATAACCCTCTCAAGTATTCAGCTTTCGCGGCATTACTATTTCTTTCGCAGATTCCATAAACTTAGTACATATCGGCATATTCGTTGAAAATAAACGCCAGTGCTTACCAATAAATTGTTCTATTGAAAAACTAAAATTATGACAGATTCAGAATGACAACAATGATAGTTTATCGATTAAAGAATTTCAAATACAAGTCGACTCAACATGAGTCACGAACATTTTCGTACAAGACTTTTCTTCTCAGTTTTAGTCGGAAAATTTTTCTACGTGAAGCTGTTCTGCCAATTGTCGAACACTGTGTATTAAATGTACGTTTCTTAGTTATATTTTGTTATTTTAACATTAAATTATTAGTTTTTTCCCATAAAATGGGTATGTGGTTTGCACACATAAAATAGAAATAATAATTTTGGACAGTTTTCTGGGTTATCTGACGCTCTGTGCATAGTGATGGATTACTAATGCCAACACTTTCTAAAAAACTCTCTTTGACTATGTAGGAGTAACTGAAACTGCTTTGGCTGAAAACTCAATATTATACATAGACTACCAACTTCTTGTCTCATCTTTACTCAAATAGATTCAATAATTTTGTGAAGGACTTAAAAGTTATCAAAGATCCAAGTTAAGTCACTAGAGTCAAGATGGTGACATTTTATAAATTTTTCTAAAGCCAACCTAGAATCTGTATCGTGGTACATCACAATAGAAATATCTTTATATCCATTTTTGTAGTACACCCTCGCCAAATGAAAGAGTCACGTGAGAATATAAAGGCACTTTTTGAAGACTTAAACTGTTCAGGGCCTAAGCTAGTAAAACATCACTACAAAGCTTGCACACTATATTACAAATCAGTGACTTCAACATCAAAATTTAGTTCCAGATCAAAAGAATGTTGTACAAAACCTTCCGCCGCTTTCACACAATAAATACGTTGCGCGGCGTAGAACCGGCCATAATAAGCCCGAAATATCGAGCATTATCACGTGCGATAGGCGGCGGAAATTTTTGTGAGAACCATGTAATAGTAAAGTGTATATAAGGTGAAGATTCTAGGTGAAAAACGGTGGAAAACGCATAGAAAAGTAAAGTAACGAGAAGTGAAAGTGTACGAACATTGGCCAGTGATAAGTTTTGTCAAGGTCTAGCGAACAACATAGGCGGGTGGTAAAGGGAAAAAATGGATGAGATGGTTAAGATGATAAAAGAGCTAATTGCTGAAATTAGACAAATGAAAAAGAGCCAAAAAGAATACCAAGGAAAGAAATAGAAATCGAATGCAAATAATAGAAAAAGACAAAAAGAAAAGTAATATTGTCTTATCAGGGCTTCCGGCGGGTCCCAAGGATGGCATAAAGATAAAGAAAGAAATGGAAAAGTTTTCTAAAGAGATAAAAGACACAGGAAAAATCGGGAATCTGAAATGTGTCGTAGAAATAAAAATTATAGCAGATAAAAGGGAAGTAATAAAAAATAAGTATAAACTAAGGCAGGTGAAAAACAAGATGGTATACATAAACGAAGAGCTAACTGAAAAAGAGAGAGAAGTACAGAAAAATGTAAAAGGAACAGTAGCGAAAGAACTAAAGACAGGTAATAAGGTCAGGATATGGTATATGAAATTAAATATAAATGAAGAAGATTTGAAATGGAACACAGAGGAGAGCGAATTAAAGAAAATAATAAATAGAAGATATAGACCAACTGAAAGTAAGACAGAACAATATGGTGTGTAGTACAGAAACGAGCAAAGCAATGAAAAGGGACACAAGAACGAATGAAACGGACTGATAAAAAGAAAACTTTAGAAAAAAGAAGAAACATTTGCGATAATAGAAGAATAGGAACATAGAAAGTAGGGATATGGAATGTGAGAGGACTAAATGGGAAGGAAGAAGAAATAGTACAAAAACAAACAAAAACAAAAGTTAAGAGTAAGGGACTGACAGTAACGGATGAAGGACACGGACTATTTTATAATAGTGGAGGGGAGGTGCAATCATGAGGACAAGCAGGGTTGACATGTAGTTGACATAGGGAATGTATAGATAAAGCAAATAATTGGGAGTTGGTGAATAAAAGAATTATGAGTATACAATACAAGATTGGAGAAGAAGAATTAGTGACGGTAGTAATTGCATATGGACCGAATGAGTCAGGCAGCAAGAGTAAAAAAGACAAATTTTTGCTGACCCTGACTACTAGAAAAAAAACAAGGTATGTTAGTTTTGGGAGGAGATCTTAATAAAAGGGTTAGTAAAAATGTATTACTGTCAGAAAAATGCGTAAGTCAACACTAAATTCAAATGGCCAAAGAATAATAGATTTTTGTGTTATAAACGACGTATTTGTAGCCAATACATTTTTCGAGCATCACTATATTCATAAATATACCAGAGTGGCAGAAAGCAGAAATGAAAAATCAGTTACTGATTTGCTGTTAATGAAAAAAAAAACACAAAGAGTCAAAAGGCAGTATGAAATTGGTAGCGATCACTATTTTGTAGAAGCAGAACTTAAGTTAAGAAAAAGAGAAATTTGGAAAAATTGGTCCTACTAAACAACTAATGGTTACAAACATCAAAAGCTATAAATTTTTAGAAAAAGAATGTGAAAAGAAATATCGGAAAGAGGCGAAAAAAGAAATATTTAGAATCAAAACAGAGATTTTATAGATAATGTGGAATAACTTTGAAGTAGCAATAGTGAAGGCTGTAAAAGAGATTTACGGAGTAGTGACAAAAACTAACATGAGAAAACAAACACCATGGCAAAGCAAGGAGGTTAAGGAGGAAATTAGATTGAAAAAGTCAACGTGTCAAAAATACTTGACGTCTAAAACAAATAATGAAGACTACAGTGCTTATCAGAAACAAAGAAAGAGAGTGAAAGAAACGGTGAGAAGATTGCAAAGAGTGACCTGGAATTGGAGACGATCTAGACAATGGATGAGAAGGAAATGGAAAGAAGCTGTTTACAATGTTAAAAGAGCTTAGACGAGAAAAACAATCAAAAACTCAATGGATTAAAGATAGAGACAGCGGACTGTGGAAGAATAAAGAAGAGATAGAGGAAAAATGGAAACAATTTTTCTGTGAGGTATTGGAAGGAAAAGAAGTGAATTCAGAAAAATGGGAGAAGAAAGAAACAACAAGGCAAGGAGATGGGGACAATCAGTATGACAATGATGAGATTACTGAATTGAAGTTTAAAGAAACACTAGTTGAAAAATAAAAAGGCAGTAGGGATAGATGTTGCGAGGAAAGTGAAATGGTCCTCTGAACACTATTCAATAAAATATGGAGAGATAGGAGTATACCAACAAGATGGGAAACGGCTGTTATAATATCATTGTACAAGCGTGGTGATAGAATGATGTGCGAAAACTATAGGGGCATATCACTATTATGTAAAAAGTAAAATATATGAGAAAAGACTGGAAAGAAGACTTAGAAGCTTAGTTGAGCTAACTTTGAAAGATATTCAGACAGGCTTTAGGAAAGAGAGAAGTACTCAAGAATGGGTATTTACACCAAGACAGATTTGCGACAAAGCAATAAGAAGAGGTGAGAATATATACACGTGTGCTATTGACATCCAGAAAGCTTTGATTCTGCAAAAAGAAAAGAAAAATGAAAAGTGTTAGAAAAGCGAAAAATTCCTCATGGCCCAACAGAAGCAGTTAAGAGTATTTACAAAAGAACAATTTACAAGATAAGAATACAGAACTATAATACTAACGAATTTGTAACCAAAAATAAAGTCAGGCAAGGAAGCATCCTGAATCCGCTCTTGTTTATTGTAGTTATGGATGAAATAGCGAAAGCACTGAAGAATAAAACGAAGGGTGTGCCGATAGGATATAGAAAATTAAAAGCAGCGATAGTGAAAGAATTAATGTATGCTGATGATCTGATTTTGTGTCCACCAACCAGGAGAGTCTAGAAGAAAACATAAAGTACTGGAAAGAAAAACTTGTCAAATAAGGAATGAGTATTAATATCAAGAAAACTGAGATTATGGCAACTGGCTTGGAAACACAAGATATGCAAATTCAACTCGACGATAACAAGTTACAACAGGCAGACGAAATCACATATTTGGGTTCCAAAATCAGCGGGAAAGGCAGCATGGATTCCAAAATTAATAACAGAATTAATATGGCAAATAAGGTATAATACGTCTTAGTAAAATCATTTATAAATAAGAAAGAAGTGAGCATACAGACAAACATAAAAGTCTATAAAACTGTATATTGTTATGATATGGAGAGCTCTTTTTCTCAGGGTCCTTATTTTTCTTCGTTTGGTTCTTAATTTTTTTTATTAAAACGCTATTTTCTTGACAATATTAATTTATTTATTATTTTACTGTCATTACATTTATCAAAACAAAAAAAACAAAATTTTTTTTATACTCTCTTTTTTTTATCATTTTCAAATATAACTACATTTTTTAATATCATCACATTTCCCCTCCATATTAATATAAATTTTAAGCGTTTTATACTATAGCTTAAATTTTGATTAATATTAAATAAAATATACTCAATTGTGAATTCCATTACAATTTGATCTTTGTTTCTTTTATTTGTCTTATGTAATATAATAGATATTGTTTTGTTTCATGATATACATAATCATTTTTTTTAATGGTGTTTTATTTTATGTTTTTATTCTAACCTTAATTATTTGAATTGACGGTCTTGCACTTTGACATTTGTCGAACGTCATTTTGACATTAGGCAACTGTCATTCATTCATTTTTTTTTCTGACATTAGTTAATTGTCATTTTTGACATTTGTTAATTGTCACTTTGACATTAGATTATTTCAACAGAATAACAATTTAAAATTTTATAAGTCTAGTTAGCATTATTAACATTTAATACAGGAATTTTTTTTATTGTTTTTTTAACTCAATATTAGATATTTTCATTTTATTTCACATTTCCTTCCTATTTCTCCCTTATTTTCCTCTATTTTCCAACTAGTTTTCATTCATGCTGCATTCATACAAATCATTTTCTACAATATCTTAAGAAATTGCAAAAATTATTTTCTCTAGTAGTAACGTTTTCTTCATATAACTTAACTCCCTGCCTCATTTATCTACTTCAATATCATATTTTATCTTTACTTGTTCATATTAAGGATCATATTTTGACCTTTTCTTTTAATATTATCAATCATATCATTAATTATTTATTATTATTATCATTATTATTCTACTAACTTCATATTCAAATCTTCATAATTATCATCATTTTAATAATACTTTATTAATAATTATTTAACTCATTATGATTATCTTTAACACATTCATTCAAGCACCATTCATACCTTCTTGTTAAACCTAATACGCAATGTTCCCTATTCTTCTTTGGTTATTTTTGTCAACATTGGCTTGTAATTTTTACTTTAACATTCTCTTGTAGCATTTATTCTAGTTCTTTGATTTTCTTTCTTTTTCTGTATTTGTAATTTCTTTGTTCCTGTCTGACTCCTGATAGTAAATTCTTTAAATGTTCTTTCATTATCATTTTATATTTTTCCATCCTTATTTTGGATTTACTATCTGTCTTAAATATTTTATACCTCGATTCCTTATTTTTCTTTCTAGTCTTATTTTTAAATTTTCTATTGACTTTAATCCCCTCCAACCTTTTATTTTCCATTGTCATCTTCATTTTGTTTCTTCTTTCCGCTTTTCTTGCTCTTCTTAGTTTATTCTGCCAGTTAATAGTACATTTAAATTTTTCTTTATTTTTATTGTTATTTTGATAATTTTTTCTTTTTTGTAATTATTCTTTATCTTATTTTTAAGATTTACCTTTCTTATTGGTAAACTGTTAATTCTTTCTTTTGGATTTATACGTTTGTTGTTTACTGCTGTTGATTTCTCTTCAACATTTTTGTTTATTTTATCTAATTCTATTTTCACATTCGGCTGGTAGTTTTCTTGTGCTTTTTTTTGCTCCTTATTTTTCTCATTTATATCTGCATCCCTTATTTGCAACATGTTGATAATTTCTTCTTGGTGTCTTTCTATTTTGCTACACATTTCATTCTGACTTTCATTTATCTTCTTGTATTTCACCTCTCATGTTTTTAACAATATTATCCCATCTATTCTCATGGTCTTCAAATTTTCTTTTAATTTCTTCAAATCTTTTCTCTTGATTATGATTGATTTCTTCAAATCTTTTAATATTATCTTGTTTCATTTCTTCTAATCTTTTAGTTTGGTCTTCTATTCTTTTAGTTTGGCCTTCAAATCTTTTAGTTTGGTCTTCAAATCTTTTATATTGGTCTTGTTTCATTTCTATTAATATTTTAAGTAAATCTGGTTGTTGTTGTCTTATTTCGTTTTGCTCTTTATCTCCCTTTTCAACATCTCCCATGGTCTCCTCCATACTTGTACTTTCTTCTTTCATCTGTTCAATTTCAATATTTTCTTCCTCTCTTTTGTCCCTTTTTCTACTATCTACCGATTTACCTCGCTTTGACATCTTTCCACTACCAACAGACAACTAACAAAATGATAATTATGTCTTTTATTTAACTTGCCCTACCACGTTGGGACGCCAATTTTTTATGTTATGATATGGAGAGCTCTTTATCTCAGGTCCTTATTTTTCTTCGTGTGGTTCTTAATTTTTTTATTAAAAAACTATTTTCTTGACAATATTCATTTATTTTTATTTTACTGTCATTACATTTATCAAAACAAAAAAACAAAATTTTTTTTATACTCTCTTTTTTTATCGTTTTCAAATATCACTACATTTTTAATATCATCACAATATGTACCTATATTGATATATGGAGCAGAATCATCATTATCACTCTATCTAAAGGATGAAATTTCTCAGAAGAATTTTAGGGGTTACGAAGCTAGATAGAATTAGAAGTGTAAGAATAAATGAGTTATTGGAAGTGGATCCATTGGAAAATATTATAGAAATGCGGCAGCTTAGCTGGTGTGGTAATTTGGTAAGAATGCCTGAAACAAAAGAGGCAAAGCAGGTATGAGAAGTTAAAGTTAAGAAGGAAGGGAGGAGGAGACCAAAGACCAGTTAAAGTGTCTAACTAAATACAGAAAAAAATTCAAGAAATTTATTAAAGATAGTACAAACTCAACTCACAATGCTGAACACTGAAAGGAAGATGAAGACTGAATAAGTAAGTAAGTATAAGTTGGTAACGAATGGAATGTTATGCAATGCGCACACTGTCTTTAATTCCGCCCTAACAGAAAAATAGTTTTTGAAGGAATTTGAAAACTTGTGTAGGAAGAACGTATTATTAAATCCTAGTGTATTAGAGTGACAAATTTCTAATCTTTCTGATACAAATATTTGTGGAGCTCACCAACGATAGGAGTCAAAATGCGTCGATATTGAATAATTCATTCAAATTCTCTTCGATTTTTTATGGCACATCGAACACATTTCTCTTAACTAGGTTAAGTTATTTAACGTGAGATTTACGAAAGACGTCTCTATTTGTAAATGCAAATACCAAAAAAGGTATAAATTCTATCGGAGCATCCTAAATGGGAATTAGCATTTAAAATTAATTAGCGCTAAATGTCGAAATAACCGAGAGCATTAAGTCAGTGCAGCACAACAACAGCTGCGCCATAATAGTTAATTGTAAGAATTTTTCTTGGCCATTTGCCTAACTAAATTTGTCTTTTTACTGCATAAGCTTCGACCTCTGTTAGTGTATATTAGTACACGTGACAACGAACATATATAATTAAAAGCCCAAAGCAGCTGAATGAATGTGTCTATTTCCAGTTTTCACTGCTTTGACGTCTTATCGGTTAATTAGATAAAAATGGATGTTGCATTCAGAGCGCCTATGAAACTTTCTATACGGGCAGTGACGTCAATGGATGGGATTCAAACGTTAGAACCAGAAATTATATTATTAAATTCTGAATGTTGGTTGTGCCGTTAGACTTGATTAAATGGGCTTTAATTTAGGTAAAATGTCGAATAGTTTGCCTGTATTGTATTGTCTCCTTATTCTGCTATTACGGCCATTGTACTGGAATTATGTTGTTCTGAAGATTTATTGTCGCAAACCTTTTGAGTAAAAACTTAAACGTTTCATTTGTATTATATACTGTTGTTAGCTTGTTTATAAACAAAATCTAAATATAAAATATGCAAAAACTCCCGATGTAAATACAGGTTACGTTTTAAAAATTTGTTTTATATTCCTCTTTCAGATTTAAAATATATATTTACCAAAAATAATTAAATTTTTTTTCTAAATGCGATGTTTGCTTACTGTTTTGTTTATTTAACAAAAATTTCAATTTAAAATATGATGAAAATCAGTCTTCAAACGTGAACCATTCTAAAATTTTCTATTTCATTGTAATAATAGAACCTATTTGTTTTTTGCTTGTTTTCATTTCCAAATAATAATTTTAACATGAATTTTAACAAATTATGTAATTTTTATTTTATGATGAATGTGCTGTTAAAACGAAAATTCATTTGCGGAAATTAAGAGAAAAATTGTTTACGTATTTAAAGGTAAATGATACCAATGTTGCCGCATTTTAAGAAGTTGACCTAGTAACATGAAACGTTAATAAGCATTTCCTTTACTACCAACCGACATAACTCATCATTATGAAAAAAATTACAAACGCCAAACATTTTAAGCTTCATTTCACTCCGCATGCTTCATTAACTTTTCCTTGTAATCAAGGCAACTCTAAAAGTTATTACAAAAAATTCAGTACCCCACCAAAATGAAGGTTGAAAAAGTAAAAAAAAAAAAATATGTACCACTCTCCCCTGAATTATAAAAAGAATCATCGCTGGTTTTGCGAAGGGAAAAAAGTAAATTAAATTAAAAATTAAACTTACCAAAACGTATTAAGCTCTCTGATCGTTTCTTTATCTGGATGTTTTTCTAATGACGAGAGCATTTCCGGTAACAGCTGCTTCGTGTTTTTCTCCACTCTTCCAAATGACAAATGTTGTGATCCTAAAACATAAAATAAAGTAGTAAACTAAAACACGCAATTATAGTTTATAAATGTAACATTATGATCCCATTAATCACTATTTTGTTCTAGTTAGTCAACTTAAAAGATAAACGACGTTAATTGTTACATTTTTACTAACATAAGAGAAAACATTTTCTAATCTTAAAATAAGCTGTAACATTTTTAATTCCCTCCTCGCAGAATAAGTAGTCCACCGCCATCTCTTCAGGTGAATTTTTTCCTTTCATTTTATCTTTTAGAATATTCAGGATTTCTCTTCTGTGCTCCTAGCGTTTCGGTTTAAAATGTATTCCGGGATTAAAGCTGGAACAGCCAAGTTGACAAAAAGTATTCTCGTTCCGCTATTATTTATTACCTCGTTTTGTGCGCCTTTACTCTAAGAAGACTTACAAAGAGCTTTCTTGCAAGATTTAGTTACATGTGCTTAAAATGTCGTAAGAGAAAAGCGAAGGCGTTCCTTTTTCCAACAAGTTATCGATAAAACTCGAGCAAATCATCAAAGTTCAATTTACAACCTACGTTTGAATTTTGTTTTTATAACATTCCGCAGTTTCGGAGGAAAGAAATAAAAGTCGAAATTAACCTAGGGAGACAAATTTAGGAAAACTCCAGACTTGCAAAACAGTAAGAATATACATTTATTGCGTACTACTTTGCAAATGCTAATTTTAAATATCTAAAGTACATAAAAGAAAAATGTAAAACGATATGATCGAACTGAATCTCATTAATTATAATTTTCCTTTAAGTGTACTTTTTCATTTATTTATTTAGCAATAGCTGTGTAATCATTAATTCATTCCGAGTGCTTATATTACTACCCCAGAGATTCCGATTTTATTGCTTGGACTCCGACTGGCCTTTGGATAAGGGATGATTTAGAAGATTTGGATAAAACTTCCTAGGACCAGTGTATAAGCACAGAAGTTCCTATAGCTCTATATTCGAGATACAGGGTGTTGAGGTATCAGAAATAAATCCAGTTTTTTCATATGTCAATCTGAAAATTTTGACAGTTTGATTTTGTTACTTGTTGTTATCGTTGTTATTAATTTTTCTAATTGAGTTTTTCAAAAATAAATGGATGTTTATTTGATTCCAGAAAAAGTACAAGTTGTAAAATGGCATTATTTGGAAAATTCTTATCATGACATAATCAATTTATTCGTTAATGTATTTGAAAACCGACCTCGACCGTCGGTTACAACCATTAGCAGAATGATTTCAAATTTGGAAAGGTTCGAGTGCATTTCACCAAATCTTTATAAAAATAAAACTGTTCGTGACAAAACGGAAGAGGAAGAAAATCAACAGATAGCTGCTTGCGCTGCACAATTATAAATATTTCAAAATTGAGAAAAAAAATCATTTCCTGAAAATCAAATAGCAAGAATCAATTTCTGCGAAACGAGTATGCAAACGGCAAACCGAAGCATAATTTTATCAGGAATATTTTATTTAGTGACGAATGTACTTTCACTCTTAATGACCATCACAATAGTACAGTAAAATTAGACCAAGAAACACCCAAACCCGGGAATTAAAAAAAAATGTTTCAGTATCCCAATTTGTTCGTTACCCTATTCTTTAAATGTGATAAACAGTCTCCACGGCCAGAGCGTCGAGTTTGGGGATGAGGAGGAGGAAAGGAGTTCGGAAAGTGTATTATCTCAGTTTTTTTGTAAATATCTCGAAGAATACTCAATTTAGATATTACCTTATTCTATAAACAATTAGAGAACGTAAGAGTTTTCACGAAATAAGTCTAATGCATTTTTTTTTACTACACCCAATAGTACAGGAGATACAGAGGAATAAAATCTATTCTTCCGGCAGATTTTAATTGCATCTCTTACATCGCGTCGGTTGGCATTATGGAAAAGCTCTTATCGTGTTCGATGGCTACAGAGAACAACCTAATGCTAAAGTGAGGAACATTTGCGAAGATCTTGCTCAGCTGTTAATGTAGGTGTAAATCACCTCTGGGCAGAGTTAGCCCAGTCACTTTATACAAAAAAAAAGGCCAAGCCCCTAAAAAAATCCGACTGAATCCGAGATTCTCTTTATTTCGACGTCAAAAACAATCCCCCAAAGGTCCATAAAGCCAACTGGACGGCTACATAAGTTACAGAAGGTCAAAATTAATGAAAATCAGTTTTTCTCAAAAATCTCGTGAACTATTGGTTTTACGTTAATTTTGGTCATTATGAAATTTGTTCATGAGCTAAATCTACACCAACAAGGTCCTATACCTTTAAGGTAGAATGCAAGGCGCATTATTGTTTACATAGTATCCCTTGCAGGCCTAATGCATAGGTTAAAAAATATGTTGAAATTTTATCGATTATTGGTCGTCTTTGCTGACTTCTTCTTCTCCGTCTTCGTCTACTTCTTCTACTCCCACTTCTTCATTATTTTAATCTTCATTTACAATCATCTCAGCGGAAAATAACGAAATGAGGTCGGATTCATCATCGTTCAATTCAGATTCAACTGTTGTATCCTCGGACATCCTATCGAGACACGACTGGCCCCGACAAGAGCCACACACTACGGAACAAAAAATATCTGTAATTATCGATTCCAGTCTCTGTTTTTGGAGCTCCGTACATAGCTAAAATGAACAGTGTGTCTTATTTATTAGCAAATTTTTTGAGCAATTTTCTAATTTCGCTAATGCTTCCCGTAAATCTGGTCTTTTTTGTAGTGTTTTAAATGCTTGTATTTTTCCTTTTCAGAATATAGCACTGGTGATGTCGCAACCAGTAACGGCATGTAAAAATAGAATATGTTCTTTACGATCTGCATACTTCTCGATTGCCCAGCGATTGTAGATCTTCGATTCAACGTTTCCTTTTTGAGATTTAAGAAAATAGATATTATGATGAATCAGAGTGCGTCCTATTAAAAGTATGAAGAGATCAACATCTTCTCTAACAACTGTAGTGCGCTCAGTTGATTGCTCCAAAGCTGTTTCGGTGATTGAAACATCGGCACTATTAATAATAAACATTTTTAATTTGGTCATTAGCAAAGAAGTAAATCTCTTTTATTCAATTTATTGGACAAGCATTGTTCTTGATTAGAAGCTGTTGGCGTTGTCTCTTCGAAAAGCATATATGCTGATTTTGAAGTTATTTTAATACGTCGATGTTGCTCCACTGCTTAAATATTTTTACTATTGTCATTATAGCCATCGAATAGGACTACTATATTAGTACCATAATAGTTAAAGACATAATTAACGTACTTATCAATAACACAACCGAAAGTTGAGTTTCTTTGCCAAATAACACGATGGAGAAGACATTCGCCGTCGATAATGTACGTAATATAGATATTATTTATTTCCGTAGAAATTGATTCGAAGAGATCGAACTGAGACGACTTGTTTGTTTTGCGCTTATTTTCATTGTTAAAAAGAGCCATTGGGTGCGGGCTTAATTCATATTGTAAAAAGTCCTGCAGGTTGTCATGGAATTTTTTTTTACTGGTCATTGATTGAAGTGAAAGAACTCTCTTTGATCTTTCAAATTTTATTTATTAAATTAAGACAGACAAACTATGCATCATAAGCATTAATGTTTTCGTCACCAATAATACCCGTCGACAGTAATAAAATTTCTTTCAATTGAAAGAGGATAATAATTTGTAAACCAGTCTATTAATTTTTTAACATCTTTATTGTCTCTATTAATGCGTGCATCTCGCGCATCAACATGCTGGTCTGCACTGTCAAAAGGAATATTGCAAAAGTTCTTAACTTCCTCACATACAGCATTTATGGCGTGCATTCCATATACCCACTAACACAGAACACTTTGTTGTGTGCTTCTTCCATGAGATACTCCACCTTCAGTCTTCATTAATTTCATGAGGGTCTGTTCAATAATCATGTCAGACTATGTACCACTGTTACATTTATCAGTTCTTTTTATTGTAAAAAATCCCTTGGTAAATTTTTTAAATGTCCGTGACTCCATTTTTTTCTAATTCATACATATCTTGGAGGTGTAAGTATGCTGATTTTGCGTACAGAAAATGTTCAGTTGAATGAAAATAGGGTATCATTTTTTATAGCATTTAGATGTTCCTTCCAATTTTCCAGTCTTTCTGCACGAATGCAATATTGTGCTATAGATACCATTTCAAGATACTGTACCCACAACTTGAAGGTAAGACCCTTACCATTTTTATTATGAAGAAGGATCCTTTCCAAGGACAATTCAGGCAGAAATTTTGCAGTTATATATGCATGAACGATGCTTCTATGTATAAATAGGTCTTATTATCCGTATACACCACTATACGTATAAGGAACAGCTAATATCCTTCCTGACAGTTCACTTGAAGGAAAGAGGATATAAGGTGCTTCAAGACCCTGGGGACGCAAATACTCTGATTGTTCAAACAGCAATTACAGAAGCTCAAAAAGTATTGGAGGTGACACTGACCTATTAGTCATGTTAATTACTCTTGCTCCTCTCAACTGCAGCTTGAACATGCTTGTGCCTGGCAAAGACAACCAATCAAATAAAACTCACAGTATTCAAGCAGTGCAGAATGAAATGGAAAACATGAAACGTGTTTTATGGTGTTATTATGCCTTTACACCCTGCGACTCTTTGTCCTCAATATATAGGAAAGGGAAAGCAGCCCCATTTAAAAAGCTTAAGGTGATGGGAAACTAAGCAAAAAATTACTAATTTTCAAAACAACCCCAATGCTCAGACGGATGATATTCCAGATGCTAACAACGGGTTTTTTCTATCTATATACGGATCCAAAAAAATGCAAAACTTGAATGTTCTAAGTCACCAGATTTACTTAACGACTGTTGCAAATTAAGCGGTGCAAAGAAAGTTCAAGTTGGCTATTCTACCCTCAACAAAAGCAGCAGCAAGAGAACACTCACTGAGAGTGTATCGGCAAGTGCAAAAGTGGCGTGGTTGCAAGAAAGACCCTCTAAAAGGAGATGGAAGAAGGTCGGTGGGCATCTGCGTCCAACAACAACGTCTCTTGCTGCTGCCCCAGAACACTTGCTACACATCATCGCTTGTACATGCTCAGGTGACTGAGCAATTGCGAGTGTTGAAGAAGTGTCCTTCAATACACAAAACCATGTGCACCAACTGCGCTAGATACGAATGCAGCAATGCAGAGGTAGCAATTGATTGTAATGAGGAAGAGGATTTAGTGCTACCACATGAAGAGGACGAGCAACAACTTCTCTGATGATGGATCTGTATAGTGATGAGGGCGACGATGAAGAGAAGTGATAATAATATTTGTGACTAACTTGCACTAACTATAAATAATTGTAAATATTAGTTTTACATAAATTGTTATATATTACAATTATTAAACAAACATAAATACACAAAAATGCTTTTGTTTTGCGTTCATTTATTTCATCTTCCTCTACTATTTAACATCATTTTAATTTGTGGTAATTTGACACCTTTCTACAATTACCGACGGAAGAATGAATTTTATTCCTCTATAGCTCCTGAACTATTGAGTGTAGCAAAAACATACATACAACCTTTTTTGTGGAAAACCCCAAACCCGACGCTCTGGCTGCGGAAACTTTTTACCACATTTAAAGCAAACAATTTAAGGCACTCAAACCTTTTTTTGGATTCTTGGCTTTCGAGCTAATTCTACTGTACTATAACCCTTCTGTAGTTCGTTACTGGTCCCACCAAAACATTCATCAACATTTCGATTATCGTACCCAACATCCTCAAAAGTTAAATGTTTGCGCAAGGATTATAGGAGATACAATTATTGGGCCATTCCTTATAAATCAAGATTTAAATGGAGTTAGATATTTAAATCTTCTGAAGACTGAAGTAATTCCAATGCTTTATCAAAGGGGCATTAGATTGGAAAGTATATGGTTCCAGCAAGATGGATGTCCCGCTCATGAAACTGCGGAAGTACAAGAATTTTTTAGTAATACTTTTTCTAACCGCTTAATAAGTCGTAGGGGAAGGATCAGGTGGCCGCCAAAGTCGTCTGATTTATCGGTGAATGACTTTTTTATGGGGACATATTAAAAATGTTATTTATCGCCAAGAAGATACGAGACCGCATACGTTGGACGAGCTCAGAAAAAAAATTATGCAAGCTATTAACTCTGTGACTTCTCTAATGTTGAGAAAAGTTAGACAAGGATTTTATGATCATTTGGGTTATTGTTTGACTCAGGAAAGAGGCTTATTTGAACATTTATTGTAAATGTAAAACTAAATTATAGAATTTTTGTATTTTTGAAAGAGTTTAGTAATTTAAAATTATTAAAAAGTATTTTTTTTATTGTAAATACCTATCTTTTGTATTTTTGTAGTTACTAAATGATCTCAGATTATCAAAATGCTTTTAATACGGGTTTCTTTAATTCTTAGTTGGTTTCTATGGTTTTTATTGCAGTACGAGCTTTGTTAACGATTGTTTCATAACATTGGATACATATCACACTTCTTCGTGATGCATTCGAGCAGCGGGGCATAGAAGTGAAAGTAACAAAGAAGACGCTGATCGGGACATCATTGACACGGCACTATCCATAAATCCAATATTTGACCGAGTGATCATAGTAGGAAAAGATGTGGGCTTTCTCGTCTTCCTCAATGGCTTGGGTTAGGGCGCAACTAACGTCTACCTACAGAGGAGTAGCAGAATTGAAGCCGGCTGTTGTAATTATTCAAGCTTCTCTTACACTCATGAATCCGCTCATCAGTGCTTTTTACACATGTGTTCAGTGGGTACATCTGTACCTTTTTGCCACAGTACAATTAAATTGGCCACCATCTTGGAGAAAAATCCCCACATTTTAGAACTGACTGAAGTTTTCCTGCAGCTAGATTCGAATCACAAAGTCATAGCAAAAGCTGGGGAAAAGTGTTTCGTGGCTCTGTACGGGGATAATTTTAAAAAAGATACCTTGAATAGGCTCCGCTACCAGCTGTTCGTTGCATCTGCAGCCAACACCAAGATTAATCTTCCTCATTTGCCCCCAGCAAAAGATGCAGCAGGCAACCATGCCTACAGAACTTACCACCAAGTTCAAAAGTGGTTGGGGCCTAACAAGAGTCCTACAAAATAAAGGTGGAAGCTCGAAGATCAGGGTTTTAGCCCCGTCATAGACACCACGGATCCCGCTCCTGAACTTCTACTGCGCATGATTTCCTGTAAATGCAAGGAAGGTTGCAGCTACCGCAATCCTGAACTGAAATGCTTGGTTTTTTGTCAATTTTCTGGTGGCAAATCATGCCAAAACGTGCCATCTCTTTAATTTGAGGATTCCGACTACGAGGAAGCTTACCGGATGTTTACCGAACGACAAGGAAGATCACGCGATGGTTGCCAAACGACGTGAGAAGCCTTTACCTGTTCAAAAAAAAAAAGATTTTTCGAAGCCAAGATTGTCAAACAGATAAAATTATAATGACCTTAATAATTATAATAGTAACTATTGAATCACCCCGGAAAAAATAATTTAATGTATGAGATGCCAGAGATGCAGACACGCAAAATGTTACTGCAATAAGCCATTCAACTCTGTCAAATGCGGGAGATCACACGACTCAAAAACATGTGAAAAACCAAAAGATACACCAGCCACATATGCACTATCCAACAGTAGTCATCCAGCACTATATATCAAGACCTAATCAGAATAAAAGGCATGTATAACAAGGACACGCAGTTTAGTTACCAACCACAACAACAAAATGAACATCACCAACCTAACATAAGCAACAGAAGCAACCCTAATCCGAACCCTCAACAGAATGTAAGCCTAACATATGCCCAAGCTGTTTGTAATCAACCCAACACACCAATCACAGACAACAGAAAATAATATCGAAAATATAATGACCAAATCTCTTAATGAATTTAAAAACTTGTTTACTCAATTATTAAGTCAGAATAGCATGATTCTTCATATCCTAAGCACGGTAATCAACAAAATAACTAACTAATGGCTAAATCACTACGAATAGCAACCTGGAGTGTGAACGGGCTATCAAACCACAAGCAACAAATCAACATTTTTTAAAAATTAATAAAATCGACATCTTATTAATATCAGAAAGTCACTCCACGAAAAGAATAGTGGTAAAGATACCATATTATACAGTATATTACGCCAACCATCCAGACGGTGAAACCCATGCAGGTTCAGCGATTATAATTAAAAATACCATAAACCAATTTGCTTAAAACCGTACATAACTGACAAAATTCAAAGTACTAGGATAAAAGTACAAGGACTTCTGTGGCCAATAACAATAGCAGCGATCTACAGTCCTCCCAGATACCTCATAACAACCGATAAGTACTAGGACTTTCTAAGTTCACCACTTAGTTTTCACTTTATCGTTGCAGGAGGATAGAATGAAAAACATACTACATGGGGGTCACGACTCATTACGCAGAACGGTAAAAATCTGCTGAATGCTATCCATCAGTAAGATCTAGTATACCTATCAGCCGGGGAACGCACCTATTGGCCTACAGACAGGAACAGAATACCCGACCTTATAGATTTTGTGGTTATCAACAGAATACCTACCACCCATTGCCACATAGATCCTGCTACGACTTAAACTCGGACCACAGCCCCATCATACTAACAGTGAGTACTCAGATTCTGTATAATACAACGATGCCCAGATTATGTAATACACAAACCAATTAGGGTATCTACCAACACATCATAAATGACAATATTAACTTAAATATAAACCTGAAAGAACAGGCAAACATCGATGAAGCCATTCATCACTTCACTACTATAATACAGCATGCAGTATGGAAATCTAATGAGAGACATTAATAACATTCCTTTACAAATAAGAGAATTAATACTACAAAAACGTAGAGCTCGCAGAATGTGGCAAAGAAACTCAAATGACAAAACTATTCTTAACAGACTTACCCACAAACTTCACCAAGCCATCCACAATTTTAAAAACGATTCATTCAAGTACTATATAAACTAAAAGGTTAAAAAGTGAAAGTTTACCAACTGACTAGAGTAGGTTATTAAATGTTCCCCTCCAAAACAAAAACGACGCGTTTTAGCGACTTTTGATGGTTTTACTAATTAAAGAGTTATTCAAGGTGGAAAGTTTTAAAATGAGCATCCTGTATTCAAAATGATATTAAAACCAATATAGACATATGGCATTGGACTTTGGGGATGTGCGGAGCCATCGAACATAAACATCTTGCAACGATTCCAATCAAAAATATTAAGAATAATAGCAAACGCACCTTGGTACGTCTCCAACCAGACCTTCACGAAGACCTCAACATACCATTCATCAAGGATATAATCAGACCCCACGCTACCAGATACAAATAACGGAATACCAACCATACAATTGAACTAATTCACGCCTTAACCAATCAACCCCATACAGATAGAAAACTAAACCGATGCTGACCGGAAGACCTCGCCGACTAATTCAAGGTGGACCGATGAAGAGCGGAACCACCCACATGCTACTTTAACTTACATCATATTTACTCAATACTTATGATTAAATCAAGTAGATTGTAAACAAGCAGATAATTAATAGTAAAAGATTCTTATCTGTTTCAAATTATAAAACACTAGAGATCATGATTTATCTTTGTTAAGTTGACAGCACTACAAAAGTTATATTTTGTTGAATAGCAAAACTGAATATTTTATTTTGTAGGTTGTTGATACCTTATGTTGTCAGCATCTGTCCGATTTGAAAATGTACATCAAACAAATGTAATTTTGCATCAGTAATGGAGCCACAAAAATACATAATTATATAATTTGTTGTTAAAGCATAGAATGTTGTTGAAATTATTGTAAATCACTATTTTAACAAAGTAATTTTAGCTAATACAGATTTGGCAAAGATATTTAACCTAAATTTCATTTTTACTTAACCTCTAACAATGTTTTACGTTGTCAATAATATACAGGGTGAAATCTATCATGTTTTTATATCCTGCCCTACTGTTTTATAATTTGAAACAGATATTTATATTATTATTTATTATTATTACCATCAGCAGAAAGGAAAAATGCAGTATGTAACCAAGGCTGCTCGAGCTGTATGTATTACACTATAATAGAAGGCTTGCTGGAAAAATATCTGCAGTCGGTGGTGTCAGTGTTGTACCATTGACAAATTCGAAACGTTTGTCACTTCTAACCTTTAATTCGTACCCACGCCAACCACTTCTGTTTACATAGCGCTTTGAAAAATTCTGTGAAAAGGAGAAACTCTCGCGTGAACATTTTCGAGCAATGATGTTTTACGATTTTTGAAGCAACGTAACACCCAAACAATTTGGTAAGGAAGCTCCATCGAATAGAACTGTTTATAATTGATTTGCTGAATTCCAGCGTGGACGTTCTTTTCTCAGTGATGAATTTCGTGATGGTCGTCAATCCACGCCTGTTTTTGCCACTAACGTTGATGCTGTGCGTGAAATGATTTAGCGAGATCGGCTTGTGGCACGCCATGAAATAAGGGTCACCTTGGACATTGACATAAAAGCAATACACAAGATTTTACACAATCATTTAAACGTAAGCTTTGCCGAATTCCACATAATTTGAGTGGAGCTGAGAAAAAGAATCGTGTGAATTGGTGCAAAGAAATGCTAAAGAAATTCAATTGAGGTCATTCACATTTAGTGTACGATGTTGTTACTGGAACAAAAGTGGGATCCACTCATACGAGCCGGAAACTAAACAACAATACACTATTTGGATGTTTCGAGGTTCGTTCACGCAGTGTTGCAAAGCAAATGATTGCTTGTTTCTTCCGCATTTCTGGAGATGTAACAACTATAGCTTCAGAGAATCGAAAAACTGTGAATGCTGATTGGTACACAACAATCTTTTTGCCGAAAGTCATCGGTGAAATTGGACAAAACAATCCAAATCGGCATATCTTTCTTCATCATGACAATACAAGTATCCATACAGCTTCACAAACTGTTGACTTTTAGTCAGTGAAAAGTGAAATTGATTCGCAAATTAATTCTTTAGTTAACAAAAGCATAACTAATAAACAAATTGTGGGAAAATTTTTTTTCCGATGGATTATTGTTCATTCATGTATCCCAATGATACCTGAATTTTCTTAATCCTTAATATTTAGATTTAATAGGTAAAAAAAACATTTTTTGCTAAAGAGAGCAAAGTAAGCGGCGCGCACGGCGGCCAGATCACACGTTTTTTAGCCCTATTTTCACCTCTAAATTAAAATTATAAATATTGGTTGTACAATTCCAGGAGTTAGGCCTTTTTTGTAGGACATTTCCCGTTCTTTAAGGATCTTTTTTTTTGATTTCGGATATATGCAATATTCTCTGAGATATTTGCAAAAAACGAAACCCCTTTTTTCTTTTTTTACGAATTTGTTTATAACTTTTGCAATTTTTTTGCGCGGGACTTCGAAATGTTCGAAAAGTTTCCAAATGCCATTCCGAATCGAACTTGTGAACCACACTATAGTTAAGTTTTCTTCTTGTTTAATTTAAAATAACTTTTTGTTTACTATTTAGTTTTAGTTTTTCTGTGTTTACGCAATAGTGAATCTTGTAAAAGATAACAAATATAATACCTGTAAAGTATTAAAATTTATATTAACACACAAATGTTATTAAAAGAACACCCATTAACGCTGTTTTTTAGCTGCTTGTAATAAATATCAGATTTGTATATTCAAACGCGAATTCATTTTACATTTTACATTTCACATATCACTCGTTATACAACGGTACTTGTTTTTCTTTCCAATCAGCTTCGCAAATAAATATCTATAATTAGTATAAATGTAACGTATAATCAATATTTTAGACGTAAATACAACATATCGAGACCTTGGGCAATAACGGAAATAGAATATGTTTGTTTATGTGCTATAATGTATTAAAAGGTAAACAATTCTCTCAGTTCACCACCTTCAAAGAACCAGCTGTGCTGAAATTAATTGACGTTCAATGTACACAACCACCGCGTTCTTTAGAATGTTACAAGAAACTTTCGTGTCAATTTAATATTTAGTTTAGCATACATTCTATATATTAAAATCGCCGGAGAAAGAAAAAAAAAATAAGAAACGACTTCACGAGACTCTGAAAAGGGGTTCTGTTCCCTGACAACCGCTGAAAGATTAATTCTGTTGAGTAGATCTAGTTCGGAAATAGACGGATTTCGAGCACCTTTCGTTTGAGTTTTGTCGAAGATAAAAACGTCTCTTTTGACGCCCCCTTTCGCCACTGTGACGTAATTGGTTTGAACTTCAGATTAAAGTGAACGCTGGCTGTTTTATCTGCTTGTTATTAGAGAGAAAAGAAGTTGAAGGGGTGAGATTCACTGATCCCTAAGATGTCCCTACTCTCTCCACCAAGGCAACCGCCTGAAGGCTCCAGATAGCGGATGTGGGGCAGAAAATGATACAATGTAGATAACTCGATAAGTTTGGGGGTTTTTAGGACAGGCTTTTCCTGCTGAGTCAGCTGTACGCAAACAGCCTTTAGTTGCTTTATATTTTACTGCACCGAGATTTCGAGCCCAGGCTTTAGGGATAAGCTGTTGTGAAGGTCCTAATAGACAGTTCCTTTAAGCTAAAAATGTCAGGTTGCATTAATTCTCTTCTACCCTTTTCAGTTTTCAGTGACACTCTTTTGAAAATTACGCACAAAAGTATTCCGTTTTATAAGTCGGTTTTTGTTGCTTGTAACAAAAGCATTCTAACATTTAAGTTTTAGAAGCTCTCTCTATAGTTAAAGCGGTTCTATTCTAAAGCAGTACCATAATACTCTCTTTTCATTTCTTAATACTTACAGTTTATTTCTAGAAATTATAAAACTTCAATAACAGTAGGAGTAAACAGAAACTTTTTCCTACTTTTTAAATTGATTTAAGTTTGCTAAGGCAATCGGAGCTTGATGATTTGACTTCCGAATTGTCAAGAAAACTACGTTAGGTAAACGAGAAACTTATGCAGTACTGTGGCAACCGAAACGAGCAAATACCTTGGATGAAACCCCGCGGAGCTGTAACTTCATCTATAACGTAGTTATAGGGGTCTGTGCCAACTCACGAATTCACTCACGGCGGAACGTCCAGTGCAATGATTACATTTACATAATCCCCTTAGCCGGCCGCCCGCCATCATGGAAGTGTGTTTATTTATTACCCAGAGAGGCTGCTGCTTCATCTCCATGTTCACTTTTGTCCGGAGAGAATCGGAAATGTAATTTGTTTCGGACGACGGATATAATTTCAATGTTCAAGCGAAATACCTATTGCCACGTTTAAATGCAAAATTTGCAGCGTGTGTTCTATTTTTTCTAATTTTCGCCGTCGGGTTTCATTATCACCATTGGAAATGTACATTTTAAACAATTTAAATTTTTAATTATAATGGAATGCGTTCATACGAGTTTCGTACTTTTTTTAAGGAGGATCTGAAAGCTTCTTTTACATGCTTTATTTTTGTTAAAACTCTGACAATTTTATCTAGAATTTGCGTGTACAGAATGCTATCATTTACATGTTTAAATTTTTAATTAGATAACTGGTATCATTCACTACGCAATATGTAGTTTAAGGAACTTAATTTAATTAAAGAATCTAATTAAACTTTGCAGAAACTGAATTAATTATAATTAGAGTATTAGAGTTGGATAGTAATTGTTAATTATCATGCCTGTATTTTTGCAATAGAATTGTAATATTTAATATTCAGCAGCGGAGTGAATTGATAAAGCGATTTATACTTACTGATAACGTTTATGAAACTGGCATAAACGTAAAACTTTTAATTATTATATTAACTTATAATCAAATACGTAAAGGTACTCGTCATTTGATTTAGGCTTCAAAATACCATTAGAAGATACGTTATTCACAGTATGGGTTTAAGATTACAAGTAGCTCTCTGGAGATTTTCCAATTCATCCTAGATATTGAGGCTTTCAAAACTTGAAACCGCGTCAAGACATCTAGGCTGTATCCTCTTCATATTATATAGTTATGACAGGAATTACATCATGTCCTTTTCGTGTCACTGTGATTATACAGAGAACAACTACTAAAATGAAATTTGATGTACTCGAACAGTAACTTCAGGTCGCTATTTATTAAAAATATTAAGAATAGTTTAACTTACTAATTTACAGTTTTCCTGCAGTTTCTGGAAGCACATATTTTATACAATTTAATCTTTAACATCTAGTAGGTACATACGTAGTTGCGCAGGTTAAATTGCAATTTGGCTCAAGAGAAACTACGGTAAGTGGTTTCTATTGTTACTCTTGTACCAAAACTAGAATTTAATTGAATAAAAGATAGTTCCTCCTCACACAGGGATTATTTCTAATAAATAAATAAATCTATAATTTTAAATGTTTTTCTTTGTGTTCTTTATACAAACTTTTAGAGGCTTCCTTATTGATTATGACTAAAATAAAATTTGCTTACAATCACAATCAGTTTAGAGTCTCAGTTTTACATGTCTATTGTTGTAGTATTTTCTCATAACACAATAGAATTGCTTGCTTTTTACAAATTCATTTTTTAATTTAAGTTCGTGTCCGCCTATGCATTAACAGAACTCTCAGAGAACTGCCACAAAGTTATATCCAAAACACTTATTGTTCTGGCCAATTCTTAAAATGATAGAACAATCGAGTTTAGATTAGCTTCCAAAGTAATTGCATTGACACAAATATTTGTATCATCTGCGTTAAAGGATTTGCGTCACTATTAGTAAAGATCAAGTAAAGGCTGAATCCTGTAGTACCCATCCTTAATTGGCATATTTGGGAAAAGTTATCTATCATACCGATTAAAGAAAAAACGGACTAATTGAAGAGATAGAGAAGATTAACTTATTTACTTACTAAAGGTTCAATGGAAGAATTACGTCACCGATTCAGGAGAATGTTCACAACCAAGGGAAGACTTCACACTGGTTAACCCAATAACAATCTTGTTTAGTCCTTCTCTACCGACTATTACAAATCCATATATCAACTTTTCCTCCTCTTATCCTAGAAGGCCGCCAATGAACCACATTCTTTTGTTCGAGAGAATGTTAAACTTGATGGTAAGTCAGTTTTAGTTTAACTTAAGGAAAAGAGTAGAACAAATTTAATTGCATAATGATGTCCAGGAAAATAACCTCTTGAGCATACCTTCTCGAACTGTTTGATGAAAATACTTTATATTATCAGCAAAGAAAGACATAAAAACGTTTCTAGAAAAACTTTGAACTTGCTGTCCAACTATCGCATTAACGCAAAGGTAATGAAAATGAACCCACAGCAAACTACGTAATTACTCTTGAAACATTATTGTGCCGTCATGGTAGCCCATACAATTTACTAGTTGCCTCGAAATTTGTTACCCGAATACTGTTTCTACCCATGGAAAACTAGCTGTATGACCATCGCTAATGTGTGAAACGCAGCCTTAAAGTACAAGGGTATATACAAAGGTATACCGTCTAGAATTAACTACTGACCATCAAGGCTCGATATGATTCAACTGGTAGACAAATACATAAATTCAACTCCAGACGCTCCAAGCTGACAAAATGAACCTAGATAACAACCTACTGAGCCCGTGGGTAAATTAAACTCAACAGCTCTAAGTCCCAAAACGAATCTATTTTGTTCTGCTTCAAATTTGGAAACAAGGGCATAGAAACAGCCAAAAATCTATTGTTTTAATCCGTCAAGCTTTACACCTATACCTCTTCCTCTCTGTTAGACACCGGATCTGCATGTCATTTGTGAATCCAAAGGTTTTGCGGATTTTGGACAATATCTGACAGCGCCCTATTTGCACGATAAAGCATATGCAAAAGAGATAAACATCTGAGACATTTGTAAAACTCACATTTTTCACCAGATTTCATTGTTGCTATGTTATACCCAAACGATAAGCTGTGTGTCAAGCTATTAAGCAACCCTTCAAAAGTTATTTGTAGAGAAGAAGCCAAAAATGGTTTCATTAAGGAAAAACTTGAACCTCGGAAGAACATGCCCTTATTCCAGACAAAGAGCCATTATTTTATTTAGCTTCTTGCTATTTAGTCTGCTTCTCTAACAATATTTCTCTTATTTAGTTTTCTAGCTGTTTATAATTAATAATTTATGGCCTACTTCGTTTTATTTTGCTCATAGATCAAAATTTTAAAAATCTAAATTTCATAAACATTCGCAGAACGCCAAAACCTTAAGCTAATTAGAAATTAGTACAGCGACGAATCTCACCCGGATGTATCACTGGCACAATCACCCTACTTTCCGTATCTAAGTCTACAGTACCCCTGCCGTTAATACTGCCCCCACATTAACTAATAAGACCACCGAGCGTGCCAGGAGTGAGTCCACCAACCGCCATAATTAAGACCCGCGATTGGAGACCCAACTTCACCGGAAAGACAGATCCGGTCGCCTTCTTAGAAAGGTTGGACGAAATAATCTGCTACAACATCCCGAAAAACTAATTATTAGTAATATTGTCCAAGTTATTGTCCAGCACCACTCTGTACTGGTATCGGAATAACCAGATCCGGTGGAAAAATTGGCCGGACTTTCTCCGAGACTTCCACGACTTCTAGTTACCTCCCGATTATAGGATTAACTTAGAGGCCGAGATCAGCCGACGTACCCAGCGCAAGCATGAATCCGCTATGTAGTATACCACGGAGATGCAGACTCTCATCCGAAGGCATGAAGATATGACCGAAGAGCAAGAACTGTTCTGGCTACACCGTAACTTCCTGTCGAAATACCGCTAGTAGCTTCGCCGGAGTAATAGTCAAAATATTTCAGACTTCATCTGCGCAGTACAAGAATACGAAGGGATCGATCAGAAGCTCAGATCAAAGCATGTGGTCCCGGCTCCGCGGCCTCAAGGATCTGCTACGGCAATAACCGAAGCTCACCAAGCCGAAATCGGAGTCAGCCAGCTATCCAGAGGACAAAACCAAGCACGAAGATCCAAAGCATCCAGCTCAGCACAGTGACCACAGACCGTTTGTTGGAAATGTGGTCAGAACGGACATTTCCGCACCGAGTGTCGTAACCGAACAATCCTATTCTGTTACCGCTACGGGAAGAGAGGCATTACGTCCCGCGATTGTACCTGCCAACAACCCCGAGGACCGAAGAGAGGGCTTCAAGCTACGGATATTGGACACCTGACTGTACATCTAAGTGAGTATCCGAGTACGCCAATTTAGAGCGTTAGTAGATACCGGTTCCATTGCAACCTTCGTAGGGAACGAGGTTGCTAGCTTACTGAAAAACTACCGCCTATCCCCTAAGTACCGGAGTGCCGTAGTGGTCGACCAGCAATCAGTTCCAATAACATAGGCTTTCCTAGCCAGGATCCAGATTCTCGACTACGAGAGGACACACCTCATGCCCAACATATCGACGCTGGCGTAGGACGTCATCGTAGGAATGGATTTCCTGTCCAGCATAAACCTGCACTTTGACCTGAAAACAGAAAACACGTTCTAGGAAAACCGACGAATTCCTCCCGCTCTCAAGAAGAGGCACGCGGACACCTCCTGCCTGGTGTCATCCCACTGAATATCAGCAAGGAGACACATCCCCAGGCGTCTCCAAAACCAGAACCACTCCAGTTCGAAGACATTCGGGGACCTACGGACCGTATTTGGCAAGAGATGAGGCCGAAGAAGCCAAGATCAAAGAGATTGCAATGCCCATCGCAGAAGCGAACCAAGGAGAAGATACCGCTAAGACACCGCAGCCTTAAAGAAGAGTTCAGACCGGTCAAGGAGAAGACACCGCCAAGATACCGCCGTCATGGAAGAATTCGGAGACCGACCGAACAAATCAGAAGTCACCTCCAGTATCATCACCGCCCTAAAACCCAGTCTAACCAGGACGAACCAGTCATTCCCAGCTGCGACCCAACACCAGCAACAACCTAGTCCAGTAGAGACAAATCAGTCATCCTCAGCATCAATCCAGTCCAGCCAGGAGGGCCAGCCACATGGATACCAGTGTTAGTGCTAGTGTTTAAGTTAAGTGAGTGCCGTGTTACCATCTTGCAAACAGTCTTCAGAAAAGACGCCACGTGTCTTTCTTCGCGGAGTGTAACAAAGTTATAATTTTACCGGACCGAAGGACCTCATAAATTATTAATTATTTTTTGCAAATTATTATTTTTCCGCACATTGTACAGCTGGCTGATCTGATTAGCAAATGGTGCTGCTTATCAACGCCATTGAATATTTACTATGTTAAAATAAAAGAAAAAACAAGGAAGAAAGCGTCACAGGTTTTACTCCAAGAGAAGGACTTGAAGACTTCGGCTGCAAAAATGTGAAAAAAATAAGATCAAGTTGAATGATTTTTTATGAAGTTGTTTATATCGTCTCAAAGTAGTCAAAGATGTGATAAATATAAAACAATCATGTGTTTGTTCTTAAATGCTGGACTTTTAGGTATTAGTTTACTTAAAGATGCGTCGAATTTTACAAAACTTGCTCTTACCACTTTACACGACATTTAAATTAGTAAATATTATTTATAACAATCTTAGTATTATAATCAGTAGTAGTTGTAGTATACAAATTTAAAAATCTAACAAAACTAATTTCTAGTGCTAACTAAACGTTGATAAATTAATTCAGGCAGTTAGAAATTTATCAATCGATATTGCTGTGTAACAAACAATAATTGATGAAAGCCGCCCACACTAGGACTAAATTAGTTAGCATTCAAATTCATAAACTTTATGTAGTGTTTAAATCAGTTATCGATGTTTAAGTTTTCTAAAGAATTTACTTTTATAAGAATTTGTAATTGGACCTTCACAACAATATTTTTAAAAAGTATCGAACTTTATTAATAAACCACTCTTGAAGCAGCACAGATTTTAATTTCGTGAACAGTTCCCCTTTTACAGCATTACAATCAATTTTAAACATCTTCTCGTTAATAAAATCTAAGCCAATTTGTAACAATCAAAAATGCTGATTCGAAAATCAGTCATTTATCTGAAATGTATTACGAACCAAATGAATCCACGAAAAATACCGATCTGTTTGGATAACACAATGCAATTTATTTCTAGGTTCGTAAAAATGTTCGGTTATGTTTTTCCGTTAGGTTGCCGCCACACTATACTTTACCGGAGAATAAAGAGCGAGACACACGATAATGCCGTATCGTTTAATGTTAACGTGTTCAAACTCATATGTATGCTCTGGCTTATTGGAATTGTATATTTATCGACTATAAAGCCGTTTCGACATTTCAATGAATTCTGCATTGAACTTTTTTTTTTAAATGTTATATGAAGCTGGAAAAATGTAGAGGGAATTCGAGGAAAATTACGAAGATTGATAACGCAAACTAGAGTGTTTCAATGTACTCCATTTGCAATAGCAGTAGCTTTAAATTTTTAGTTTTGTTTTGGTTTACTTTTAGTTTGCAAATTTACTAGAATCGAGTGGATTTCATCTGTATGTTTTATATTTCAGTTAAATCTAAATTGCAGAGTAGCCTTTTAACTCTTTCTAGGCAATTTCTACGTAGAACTTTAGATACAGAAGTAAATATGTATTTGAAAAATTAAAACGCTATAAATTTCTTTGCTATTTAATTATATTACATCAGAGACTGTGTCTATTTTTTCTAATTACGTTTAAATTTTATTCCAGTTTGATTATTTGAGTCGAGCATCCGAAAGAGCTCGCGATAAACTGTATCACCACAATAACGTCATAAGAACTAGATATACACCACCACCGAAAAATCAAACTCAATACAGATGTGTATAGCTTCTGAAGAAGATTCTCATAATCTTGAAAAATACAGTTCATCACATTCCTTTCTAAATTTGAAAAGATCTTCAAACAATTCTTGCAAAATTTCAAATGGAGTATCCAAGATATGACCAACAACATACGAGGGTGGTCTGAAAAGTTTCCGACCTAACAAAGATACAAGACATTTTTTCTGAAATTTCTTTTTTATTTTTCAACATAGTCTCCTTGTAACTCTACACACTTCTTCCAGCGATGCTCCCATCTCTATAACCCGTCCAAATAGTACTCGGCATTTTTCTCTGCAAACTAATTGTTCACGAAAGTGATTGCCTCTTTATTTGACGAAAATGTTTGTCCTCCGAGCGCAATTTTTAGATGAGGGAACAAAACGAAGTCGCTTGGGGCTAGATCTGGTGAGTAAGGCGGATGGTCAAGCAGTTCAAACCGTAATTCGTGGATTTTCGCCATGGCAACCGCTGAGGTGTGAGACGGTGCGTTGTCTTGGTGAAACAGGATTTTCTTTTTCTGCAAATGTGGCCGTTTTTTCGCAAGTTCTGCCTTCAGCTTGTCAAGTAATGATGCATAGTATGCTCCTGTAATGGTTTTTCCTTTTTGAAGATAATCGATTAAAATAACTCCATGACTATCCCAAAAAACAGTCGCCATCACTTTCCCAGCCGAAAAAACAGCTTTTGCTTTTTTTGGAGCCGGTTTCCCCTTTGCAGTCCACTGTTTGGACTGTATTTTTGTTTCGGGCGTATAATGGTGTATCCAAGTTTCATCTACAGTAATTAATCGGCGCCAAAACTCGGATTTATTTCGCCTAAACTGCGCCAAAAGAGCGTTGGAAATATTCATTCGAACACGTTTTTGGTCTAACGTGAGCAAACGCGGCACCCAACGCGCGGACAGCTTTCTCATGCCTAAATGTTGATTTAATATGTGACAAACACGTTCTTTTGACATGTTCATAACCTCTGCTATCTCTCTCACTTTAATTCGGCGGTCGTCTAGCACCATTTGGTGAACTTTGGCGATGTTTTCGTCGGTAGTTGCAGTTTTTGGACGTCCCGAACGTTCATCGTCTCCCAAGCTCTTACGGCCACGTTTAAATTCAGCAGCCCAAAATTTCACTGTGGTAAATGATGGTGCAGAGTCCCCATACACAGAATCCAACTCATCTTTTATTTGCGAAGGCGTATTGCCTTTCAAAAACAAATATTTAATGACAGCTTGATACTCGATTTTGTCCATTTTCACAAAAAAACTCACATCAACTCACTCAAACGACTGTTGCATGAAAACTGCGCGTCCAAAATGGCTGAAACTTTGGTGAATAACTGTCAACAGATGAACAACGAAATTCAGTAGCTTTTATTTACGAGTGCTTCATCTTCACGTTGAGGTCGGAAACTTTTCAGACCACCCTCGTATCTAATAAATGTCAACTATTACAAATCCAGAAAGAAAAAAATCTTGAAGACAGGTTTAATAAATTCTGCAACCAACTTTCTAGAATCTCCACATACATATCCTTCTAAAGAACGATGGTAGGCAGGATAGCAAAATTGTCTGTGCAGATGATATAGTTATTTCTATCAATAAAAACAAGCAAGAAGCATAAAGCTACGAATAAACTTAAATAACTAGTTAATCTATGAATTACTGGAGTGTGTTAGGTAAAGCCTCAAATGCCAAAAGCTAAAACTAATTATTTTAAATATAGAAATTCGGCTAAAGCATTTAATGGTTAGCAACTGCGGTCTAACCCCGTGTATACAACCAGCGAGGTAGATCGTGAGGCAAAAATAGTCCTCTGCGGTCAGTAACGGTTCAAAAGTGTTCACAACATGAACAACACTCTACATTAACTAGCAGCAATACTCTACAGTACTACGCACAGGAGAATAACCTCACAGGGCTTCGCATTCCAGTACATCTTACCGGAAGAACAGTGATGACAATGAAGAAACTTATGTAGATCCTATTTATATAATTTACCACGAGCGACATTTTAATTACCAACGTACTTCTTGTATGAAAAAGACAACAAACCCGACATCTCAATCACCAGGATCGTTAGTACGCTGTACGGAATGACAAATGCCACCTGTGCTACACAGTTCCATTCTCGTCTAACTTTCAAAGCGTTCAACATTAAAGCAATATTCTAAAAAGTACCATAAACATTGCCATTATCGACACCTTCTAGAATTGCGCACACAAACAATTTTTTACACTTTGACATCATCAAGAATGAAATCAATTGAGTAGTTACGTCATCCCTTCCATCTTGAAAGCTAAGCACTTCTTGCAAGTATTAAGCCATGATGAAACAACAGAATTGCTAATATATTGTTTGGCATGACGAATAGTCCCATCGCTAAATTTTGAGATCTTATTTTATTTTCTAAAAGGCTAAAACCTGTAGCGGCAAGGACATGTCAAGTATTTTTGGAAATTTATTTAAATTACGCTCATCGTCTTTTTGCTTAAACTGCAAACGTATTAAAACCTTGTTACAATTTTTCATCAACCGAATTAAAATCAGTTAAGTACAGTTACAAATTTAAATATCCGAACACTGATGTTTCCGACCCTTATTGAAGGAGAAGAAATGACGCTGGCATTTGAAGCACGTGGACTTTTAATTTGTTCTTTAGCATAACAAGCAAAAGTCAGTGCGTGGCGTACATTAAAGTCGTGCACAATAGAAGTGAACGTGAGCCAATCAAATACGTTGTGCGGGACCGTCAAGCACGTGCAAAAGTTATTATCTCACGTGGTTTACTGTAAGTCTCAAACCGTAAGATCAAACCAAGTAGTTGGGTCACGTAACTCACAGAAAGTCACAAATCACGACAAGTTGCTACGAAACCGAAATACAACAATGCTTACAATTTTGCCTATACCGTTGGCTTTTGCATCACAGTTCTAGGGAGTTAGGACATACGTGGAACTGCGTGTGGAAACAAGGGATAGAACCTTTAGACAAGCTTTTTTATATCACCTACCGCGACCCGTTTACTGCAAGGAGATAAACAAATAGGAATTAATACGTAGTTTCCTCCTTATCCGTATAGGACATCGGGCATAGGCAGCTTCGTCTTGTGATTAAAGGGACTTGGAAATCTCGTAACAGCCAGCAATCACGATCACATATACCAATGTGAATGAGTTGGTTGTGATTGAAGATTTTCCGTACGTTAATAGGTGAGTAAATCAAATAAAGTTACATGAACGTGGGTGAAGAATCATTAATAACAAATATTATCTGCGACTAAATGTCCAGCTTTGTTTTTTCTTGAGGTTTCCTAAGATTTTAGCTACAATTACTGAGCTATAACTACATATTCTTAACAAAATCAAATTAATTAGTTCATGAATTAACTAGAGAAAGCATAACACACTGTTCTTTTGCACCCTAAAGTATCTTTATCCTTAGTGTAAAGCCTGTACCGAAAAGTTTTGTGACAACAGCAAATGGCAAAAATCGAGTCACCCGTGAATCACACACGAAATCAATTCATATAGTAAGTACCTTATGATATTGCCTGTTAAGTATATATCTCGGTTTACTTGTTACTGCAATATTGTTAGAAGCAGCTACAAATAAAAAAAAGTTGAAAAAACATTATGGGTGTGTGAAGTGGAAATAAGTGACTGTCTTATGCAAACTTTGTTAGAGTTTCATAAATAAAGGACAAAGTTCCATATGATCCATATATTGTCTCCCACAAATACAACTTCGTGTAAGCATTGACTAACATACCTTCAGACGATCGTTTCGTCTTTGTTTGGACTTCCACTGATCCATAAACACAAAAGCTGTAACGTTTTGGCCAAACCTCGCTAGTACCTATTACGCAAAAGACACAATTGAATAGTTTTAACGGGAAAACATCATCTTTGTTCTAAACTCATCTAATTGCCCTAAACCGTATTGAATTTTCTCTTCCTGTCCTCCAAGTTAGACTCGAATTGCTGTAATTTAACTGCCCATCTGGCCAGCCGACCTGTGGGATCCTTTAAACTTTGAAGCGAATGTAGACTATAGTGGCCCGTGATGACCTTGAAGGGCATCCTTCAACGTAAGGTCAAAATTCTTCGATGGCGAATAGAACCGCCAAATAATCTTCCTCTTGCACCAAAACCCCAGTTAAACCCCGATTTGACGCCTTTGTCTGTATAATGAACGGTTTTTCAAAATTTGGTGTAGCCAACACCGGAGCAGATATCAATCTCTTTTTAATGATCTCGAAGGCTTCGTCAGCTGGTTCAGATCAGTGAAGCGGTTGCTTCTTCTTCTTTTCCTTCATCAAGTCGTTTAAGAGAGCCACTAAATCAAAGAACCTAAAACAAAACGCCGGTACGATGAACAAACCCATAAAAACCTCTTCAATTCAGTAACCGTGGTCGGCTTAGAGAACTGTTTTATGGGATGTAACTTTCTTTGGACAAATGCGCAAACCGTGCTGATCTACCACGTAGATACTTAAGACTGGACATTTAGATACATTGACAAAAAGTTGAGCCCTCTTTCGACGCAAAAAGATCTCGTGAAGCACCAACAGGTGTTTTTCAAAGTTGTCTGTGACTACTATATCATCCAGATATACGAATACATTGGGTCTCAGATCTTCAGAAAAAAGCTGATCTATTAACCGTTGTTGGGTATGGTGAGAGTTGTGCAATCCAAAAGGAAGTCGATTGAACTCAGACAGCCCTCTGCCTGGAAAGCACATTTTTCCATTTTGCTGGATTCCAGGGTAACCTGCCAAAATGCACACTTTAGATCGGTAGAGGTTATTTTAATATGTTAGATATCCTTGACAGTAAATAAGCATCCAGTTTGGTAACTGAATTAAGTTTCCTTCCGTCAAAACATAACTTATTTTTCTCATTTGGTTTGCGAACTAACAGGATTGGATATACGATCTGACTCCGTGTTTATTTCCTTTCGGATAGCCTGCGAAACCGGGAAATATCACTATTTGGTGGGGATAGCATTTCCTTTGTCAATACGATGTTGCACTAACATAAGTGTGCTTTCCTAAGCCCTGTAAGTCAGAAAAGACCGAGCCACTTCATCTAGTTTGTCCCTTTGATTCGCAGTTTATGAGGACGCGTCACTAATACATTTACAGTCGCCGTTACCTGAGAACTAATACACCAGTTTGACTTAGAAAAGTCCAAGGCCTTACAATAATCTACCCATAAAATAACAGTATGCTTAATGCTAGGATCTACCCAAAATAGGACGTCTTGCGTGACGACTTTGAGAGTCACTGGTAACTGAAACATTTCAAAAACATTTTGATGTACCCTATCTGTAGTAGTAACTCAAGAGTCAGATGCATACCGCACCAAATTTGACACCAAGTAGTTCCAACAAAGGCATCTCTTTGGTCCCATTTATAAAAACCAACGCCTTTACCTCATGTTTGTGCACCAGAAGATTGGTAAAAGGTCGTTTACTGTAACAAGTAATAGACATGAAAGCAGAGACTTTCGGAAACTTGCAAAATGTCGTTACTATCTGCAGCCACTCGGTTTAATCAGCCGTAAGCTGTTTCCCAGCGGTATTGGATATAGTCGTGCTACCAAAAGTTCCGGGTGTGTTTTCCCTTCAATTATTGCAGCGAGGACACTTATACGTACAATATAATTCTTCAACCCACACTTAAATCAAAAACATTTTCGAGGTCGTCAGCAAAATTCGAACGTGTGACCACTTTCCTGATAGTTCCAGAAGCTACCTATTGGCTGCAGCTACCTGCTTTGCTTTTATGTTAGACGTAGACGGTTTATACAACAATTCCAGCTCCAATACTTCTGAGACAGAAGAAGGTGGACGTAGCTCTGATTTCTGTAACCTTCTCTGTTTGATCATAGGTAGTTTTCGGCCCCTCTAACTAATGAATGTGTAAAAACAACAACTTTCTTGAAAAGCAAGCTAGGAGATCTCTCTGAATCATCTGGACTATTAATGATTCGTTAGGAGGCTTTGATAATCGGTTAAATAAATTCTCCATAACGGCTATGAAAATGACAACTTTTTCTGCTTTACCCTGTGTTCGAGCCTTTATCTCCTTCCACAAAGACTCATCACAGTCGGGTGGAAGAAAATCGACCTTTAATTTATCTACGACCTGGTTAACTAGATTAAGACTTTGTTCTTGAAAAGATCTAACGCCGACAGAAATTGTTATTTGGGAGACACCTCGAGCTAGCTGCAATTCAGCCGCTCGCTCTAGAAACCTAGCTAATGTACAGGAGTTCCCATTGAATGATACATTCTACCCTGTAACTGGAACATAAGTACCCAATCTCCTAGAGTAATTTCCAGAAGTGGAACTGCTTCAGCTTTAGAGACGTCTGACTCCCTTTCTCATGGAGCGTATTTGCTTACAGGACTCAGAGAAGCAACAAACAAATCGAAATAGGAATGTCCTTCTTGGTTGAGCGTGAAGCTACCATTACTTGTATGTATGTGAAGAATGAGTCAAAGGATCCGCAAAAGATACTTGTCTATGGCTACTTCTGTAAAGTAATTCCTGGTTGACCAACTCCCCTTTTGGATACATAAAAGCACTCTCGGCCGTTCTGGCGGTGCCAGAAGTCGGTAAGTACAACAAATACAATCGATGCAAAAAATCAAGTTGCTTACGCTTCATCTCCTCCCTCTACGGTCTGCAATGCCCTACCTATCCGTTCCCAATCCTTAATCATTTCCAACAGGTCTCGTTCCGTACCTAGAGGTCCTTGTTGTAGATTACCTAGTCTGCCCCTCAAATATATATGCAAGTTGGCCATTCGATTAAACTCATAAGAGTTTAACCTACCAGTCAACTTTCCCAACAGGTTTTTTAACTCTACCACATTACTGCAACAAGCTCGTAAATTCGCAACCGCCTCCGAAAAAGAGTTATAGTTTCATATCCATAAAAATGAACAAGTAAAAACAATGCACTATCATCTAACACTGTACTGTGGTAATCGAGGAAGAAAAAATTCTTAAAACTTCAAAATAATAAATTTAGTAACACAATCTAAATTAAAATTTTTACCAGCACTTGAAATCAGCCAAAATTACAACTTAATTTAATAATGAATAAAAAAAATCTGAAATATGAAGTCAAAGCAATTTGGAAACGTGCATTGAAACAACCAACAAAATTTTATACATCACTTACCGAAGAACCCGCTGCAAGCAGATCTGATTGAATAGGCGATAGCTGCAATAAACAATAATTTGCGAAAACAAATCAAAAATTTCATTAAACGTTCCTTAGCCGTTCATAAAACAACAAATTTTTGCTTTTATCAAAGAAAAAGGTTTTGCATGTTAAAAAAATTCAAACAAGATCTAACATCAACAAAAGTATGTTAGCACAAACATTTGAATCAAAAAACTTAATTATAAATGGATTTAAATCTATCTAGAATTTATGTGTGATAGAGATCGACGATATTCCAAAGAAATTTAATCAGAATTTTATAAAAGTTACAGTTTTATTAATGTTAAGGGCCGTTGACCTCACATGTGGATAACCAAATATTCCCTTTTCACAGCAGGTCGAATTCAGAAATACCGGCCCTGGTTGAAAAGATTATAGAAGATTTATTCCTAAGATTCCATGCAGGACTCCTAAACTTCTTGGAAAACGGAACAGCTGTCCAGTGTCTCTTGATAACTAGCGGCCTCAATTAGTAGGTATGACATAAACAATCATCAGGTTTCTTTAATATTAGATCCACAAAAGGAAAAATCTTTCCGTCAAAAAACCAGTAAAAATTTCTAAACTCAAAGTAAGAATTTATTAAAAGTGGAAGCCACTTATACCCTGGGTCTCCCATAAAATAATAATAACAAGAGCAATCGTCAACCCCAATTGATATACAAAACAAAAGTTTAAAAACTACAAGAAGATTCATTTAATATCTCAGCGTGAACTCATTAACCTTAACCATCTCTCCAAACAAGGAAAACTACAAAAAAATAAAGAATACATTGAAAATACCTATCAAGCAAACACATGTGACAGTAGCGAAAAGTGACCGTTACAAACTATTTAGAATTTTGATAACAGTCATATAAAAAATATCTAATTGTGAAACAAATTCTTTACATTAGTCTAAGAAGAGTAATAATCAAGGCAATCAATAATGAACCCATCACGTCCTCCATTTAATCATAATGAAAAGAATAACGATGCAAACTACCGTCATGGCAAACAGCACTAAAACTCGCTAAACTCCAGCAACGTGCATGGATATTTTCAAGGTTTATGGACAGAAGACATAGTCCACTTACTAGTGAAAAGTACAAATAACTGTGGCAGAAAGCTAGAAAACGATAATAGACCTCAATGTCAAAATTGTAGGTTCACCGTTTTTAGAGAAACAAAAGTATCTGCTTATTACAAGCTCAGGTTTGTTTTCCAGTTTTGCGAAAAAATGTTTTCCTATGACCCATTGTATTACCATCCTGTGTTTTCACATACAATATCAGGCAGGCAATTTGAGGAATTACTTCGTACATTCAACTGCACGAATAGCAGTGAAAATACTGATAGGCTGAATAAAGTTAATCAAATAATAAAAATGTTGATCGAGAATTACCAGAAGGCATACTCTTTCAGTGTAAGCCTTTACTTTTATATAAGGGTAGGTTGAGTTTTAAATAGTATATAAAGGGAAAAAAACAAAATATGGCATTAGATTTTACGAGTTATGTTCGCCAAATGGGTACACTCATAACATTGAGATACATAAAGACAAACAACTTGATACTGGATTCGCATTCCGGCTTCGAGCGCCACGCAAGATGGTCAACCCGGCATCAGTCTGACTGGTGATGCACTAAAGTTGAATAGTAAGCAGCATTCCTCAACGGCGATTCAACATCCGGTTCGGAGGTTCGGGTGGCAGTTGCCAACACTCCGCCTGCCGTCACTCTACGTTATGGGTTCGAGCGTAGGGTCGGCAAGGTTTTATTTTCGCAGCCTGTTTTCAACGGATGGTGGATCGCCACCAATACTTCAAGACTCCACGGTTGATACTCGGGCTTGAGGCTCCGCGGATTCAACAACTCCAGCTGCTGAGATTCTTCTTTCGTCCGTCACCGCTTGGGCGCAATCTCTTTTCCCCTCCCATCCCTACCTTTTCTAGATCCTTTCGCAGCGCAAACTGCGAAGGGTTGTGTTTCTGAAAAGAACCGTTTTCCCAAACTCCAATTACCAAATTCAAATTTATCATCGTAATACTTATCCATTCCACACCAAATAAACCAAATATAAACTTAATCCAATCCAACTCCTCCACCCACCATTACCACTATTTCCAACTTCATATTCATCAACCTACCGCCCGCCGTCCCAACTTAATACTCCGTTCTGTCATCCAACCGTAACTCCAGCACCATCAACATAATGAAAAACCGTAGCGACGTCAACATCAACGCCATCATTGAAATGCTTAAGGGCTTCCCAAGCCGACTTGCCTTGCCATCAACGACCAAGATTTCAAAAACCATCATCCATTAGGACCGACGCAAGAAGTATTGTGTTCAGCCAGGCTGAAGAGATGTTTTATGGCATCTAAAACCGCTACGCCTCGGCATAACAGTAGCGATGATTTGATTGATATTGGAACAAAGGTTTCAAGATTAGAAGCACTTGTCTTCAGCCTGATAGAACGCTTTCTAGATAAAGGTCACCCTTTAGTAATGAATAATTGCTATAACAGCGTGTCCTTGTTCAAGAAACTACTTCGATGTAAAACACATTCCACAGAAACGCTCCGGTCCAACAGAAAACAGAATCCCAAAACCTTAACTTCAAAAAGGCTAAAGAAAGGTGAACATGTGTGGTTGCAAAAAGCAAAGGTGTATGTTTCAAGGTGAAGAGATAAACGGCATAACTACAAACTTTTATTCAAAAATGATTCTACTAAAACATTTGTGTGGAAAACGACTACAGAGTACAAAACCACAAGAAGTGGCCGAGTACAATTTAAATATGTCTGGTGTTGATCAGCTCACATCGTACTATAGTTGCCCCAGGAAATTAGTACGGTGGTACAAAAAAAGTTATGTTTAATCTGTTAGATGTTACAATTGTTAACAGTTTTCTGTTATACAGAAAAATAAATAAAAAAGTCAAACTTTTTGGAATCCAGGGAATGGTTTATAAGGACCCTCCTAAATATTTCACTCGATCTAAACGAAACGAAACGAGGTGCAACGAACTGCAGTGCCTCAAGTTCTAAAAACGTTGCTATCTCGATACCTGTACCTCAAAATTATAATAGAAAGAACTATTATACGATGTAAAGAATGCTCAAAAAGTGGAAGAAGAGGCCAAACGTCTTGGCTCTGTCGAAGTTGTGAAAACGCGCCACTACTTTGCGTTGGCAGGTGTTTTGAAAAGTAGTGTTTGTATTTCAGTTTTCGATTGCCTTACAATGCCTTATTTAAGTGGTTTATTTAGATTTTAGTGTTCAATTTAGTTTTAGTGTTTTATGTACTTACTAGCTTATTCAAAGTTACGCTGTTGTCTGTCACAAATTAATAAACAATATTTTCTTCAAATCCATGGCGTCTGCAACTGCAGACACGTCCTTACACATCGAAACACGAAATGATCGGGGACAGGACTGCAAATGCAAACCTATGTAAAGAGTACTTCCGGAGCACCATTCCCCCTCTATAGCACTATCTATCCGTCAGTATGCTAACCATATAGACATCTTAGATTAAATACTGAATTGGGTGAAACGACTGCCATCATATATAGAAACCCAAAGCTAGCAGTGACTGGAAACAAGTTACAAATTAAATTCAAGTTGCGGAGATGAAAAAAAAAACAGACTTGAGGCAACACTCATAAAGCCTTTCAAGCTAGTTGCCCGGAAAAAAAGAGATCTACAGTAAATGTGCTTTAGTGATATAAAGGGCTAGCAAGAGGAGGTTATTTAGTGCAATTGAGAGATCCCAAAATTAAGACTGATAGCGTACGACAAAACTATAAGAAGAACTCTAAAAAGAAGTCCTGGAATAAATAAATAATTTTAGGAAATGTACCAATTTTTGAAGATTTCAAATTGTTAAAAACTGTAGAAATTTTATTCAAAAAGTGAAGAAGGCAGAAAAGCGACGCTCTCGCAACTGTATTAGACCTGCACTTCAAAACCAAAGGTTGTTTATGTAAAAAACAAAATTAAACTTCGTAGCAGTATGTCCAATTAAAGTCTTCAGGAAAGCCATAGTCCTAGTAACCCTTTCAGGAGGCATTGTAACAGCAACATAGCATTTTGTATACGACGCAATAAGGAAATAAACCTACTATTTGCAAGAAGGTAGTCGTAAAACCTAAATTAGCCCTTGCAGCTACGCATAACACAGTGGATACTTTAATTCCATTTTCAAACATATAAAAGGTATTGAAGTCGATCCATTTAAGATGTAAACAAACATTAGAATACTTGCAGGTTCGATCGGGATATTTCCATTTGGAAATAATACATACTGGAATTTTATGTTGTTTGTATCGATTACCAGTACGAGTAGACCGATATACTAATATTCATGAAGCCTCACTTTAAAGTTTAAATGAAATTATAATATTGGAAATTCTGATAATGCTTAAAGCAACTTCTTCGTATTCTATTAGTAAGTTTTTTTAAAAAAAACCTCATTACAAACTTAATACAGAGAGTAGTTTTAGCAGTTTAAATAAAAATTTAATATTCTATCTAACAGAAGTTTTTTACTGAAATTATTTAATATCTTTTAGAATCTTTTTGCCTTGAAAATTTCCATTTCTCAATTTTTGCCGTTTCAGCTGAAATACTTTTTACGGCCAATTCATTAACGAATAAGTTTTATCTGAGAGTGCGATTCAAACTCATCAAGGAAACGTAGACGAAGTCTACTGTAATGGATGATTGGCCATCTAGATCGGAATGAAACGAGAAGGAAAAAGAGGAAGGGAGTAGTGCGTAGTATATCTATATTCGTATTCTGTAAGAAAAGCAAATTTAAAGAACAATTTCCAAAACAACCGAAAATATCATCATCAGAAGTCAATCTGCCGTATCCGCGCCCTAGGCAGGTCAAAGCGGAATTACCTCGTGCCGTTCTCTTCGTCCGTCTGGCTTGCGATCAAAAGCGATCAGCTATGGAAACTGACGTCTCAGCAATCGTGTGCTTACAATCTTCTCCATAAATACCGGATCGTGGAAAATTTAGATTAGAGATGAAACCGAGACACGGAAAATTCAAAGCTGAATAAAACTTAATTTTATGGACTTGTTTTTTTTTAAATTCGCGTTTGAAGTTTTGTTTATGAGTATTTTTTTAAATAAAATTATTCTCTTATTTATTTTTAATGAAATTTTTATACGTAACTTTTTTAATGGAAAGATAAAATTACTTACTTTTCCTTTCTTCCAGCTTCTGTTTTTCTAACATGTTACATTTTAAATTCAACATCCCCTCAATAATAAACATGAAGTCAAATTAATACTGTTCGCAAACAGTTACACAGAACTACGTTCTTTTACAGCAAAACTCACTGCAGTGTGTCATTCAGTGTGATTAATTAACGTCAGCCCTTCTTGGTTTCAACAAACGTTTTGCAACGCAATTAATTTCATCTTTCTCTAATTTAAATTATATCCGAGTACGGTCATATGGAGACGTGGAGTAAAATAAAACGCTACATAACCCATTTTGTGACTGACAATGTGCAATCTAGGTAGTCTGTGTAAATGGGATGCTTCCAGCGGGATTCCGTTGTCGTTCTAATTAAGAAGGTGTTCACATCTTCTGGCGGCAGTAGCAGACAGGTATGTTAATAAGGCGGGGGCGTCACAGATATGAAGTTAGAAGACGGGCTTTTGGATGAGACTATAGCCTGAAATCTGGTAAGAATATTTTCTTTCTCTCTACTTGTTTTTACAAGGAAGAAAAAGGAGGAAAATGTGTATATTGCCAAGGGCTTTTTTAGTTTATACGAAAATTATATAGGATAAGCACATAATACAATTTTCGATAGTTTGCTTTTGGTAAACATAAAAGTAAATATCAGAACTTCGATGCCATCATATCCTTCGTAAATATTGATGGATCAACGTGTAGATTGAATATTTTCGAACAGCAGTTTTTCGAACGTTATAAAAATACTACAAACAAACCTGAGACTGTAGGCTTAAGATGTTTGTTTTCTAACAGCTTGCTCCATTTATTATAGAAAATAAATGATTTAATAGTGATTCACATTAAAATACTCTCAAAATGAAATCTTTACAATTGAAACTGTTATTAACGTATCATAAATCTTATCAGATGTCAATCAAGTCAAATAATGTAAATCTAAATTATAATAAATAGCTGTAGTATCAGTTGTAATTTAACCTTATGCAGGTTGATGATACAACTAGCCATTATCGTTTTCTAGCTAAAGTGCTAGTTCAAGATAATAAAAATGCCAGTTTAAAATTTCTTATAATACTAATAATCTAGTAGCTGCCTTTAACCCATTAAGTACCACCACAGGAAATAATCAGAAATCTAAGTGAAAAAGCTTTTAATTCGGTTAAAACCGGTCCACTACAGCATGTTGCACAACAAATGTTCATAATCAAATTTCGCGTATACTCTTTTCTTGCTGCCCTATGTATATGTAGGACACTGGGGTTTCAAAAAAGTACACACAGTAAATAGATACAGATTTTACAAAAGGTGGTAAACAACGATTGTATTTTCGTTGATAAGCTCAAAAGCATCTGATCTAAGTTCTGTAAGGAGCTGCAACAGTCCCCGATATTTTTGAAGAGAACTTTTAGATCAGTGAATCAAAACAAATGTTTTTTTCTAAATGTCCGGTAGTTTCTTTCAGCCACTGGCAGGGGTGGTTTGTCTGCAGTTCAGTGAGCTATAAACCAAAATGTTTGTTACATCAGTGGTAACTCTAAGTTTGCTGCAATAACTTAATGATTTCTTTTCTACAAGAAGCATATTAGTTTCATTGTTGCTTAATTACTCCCAAATTATCAAACGTCGTGTATCTGTCTCTAATAAACTACGCTATACTGAAAAATCTATAGGCATCTAGAACACAGAGCAGTAGGTATGGCAAGCAATTGGAAGGCCAATACCATTTTTACTTCCTTCTCAGGCGTATCGGTTACATCATTTTATAGAATTAGTTCGAAAAGTTTTTTTATTTTCTTCCTTTTCTTGTTCTATCTAAAAGTGACCTTATAGCCATTTGACACAACCAATATCTCTGCTAATGGTTATAGGCATATACTTATTCCATTTTTGAACACTACTTCTTTATACTGACCAGACTAAGAATAGAAATTGTCCAGGCCCGATATTTACTTATTTTTTGTGTGTTATGTCAAGGACGTCTTGTAATGTTATTTTAAAATTCGCACTAAATCCGCCCCTGTTTTTCAGTTTCGTTCGGATATTTGTTTTCTTGGCGCGCAATATTTAAATTGTTTCATTTAACGAATGTTTGTTATAATGTGATTTTAAAGAATTAATAATTTTGTGGTCTCGACACCTAGACTCTAGTAGACGTGTCTTTCGTTGATTTCCAATATCAAATTCCCAGAATCAATAGTTGCAATATTGCAGTTACACAGTCTCGGGGAAGTCAAATTTAAACTAGCGAATCTACAAGTAAAATTTTTCATTGTCGCATAAAGAGTATTAATGTCTTAATCTGTTAGGGTGTCTATCCGACTTTTTAACCCCACTTCCGTAAGTACGAACTGCGTAACAAAAAACGCAGAGGTTAGGCATTACGTGGATAGCTGTTGACTTGAACCAACGTGTGGTAATTTTCGATGTTTACCTCTACATCCCCTAATTGAATTCAAACCAAATTAAGTGAAGCAACCCTCTTAGAAAAAAAAACGAGATCGGACTGGAGAAATCGTAATTTCTTCGTGTCAGAGACGCGCAATAGTCGCGGAAGAAAGTGGTTTGTTTGCCAACAGCAAGGCTTATAAATTTCGTTATCGTGGGGAATGTATAACCCAAATATAATTACGCTGGTGTCCTCCAGGAAGCAGAAATTGTAGAGGGTAGGAACGCAACCATTTTGGCCTCGTTGGTGTAGCAACTGTGTGTATACTACATTTTGGAAGCTCCGCAAAATTTTAATAGTGCTCGAGACTCAGTGATTTTCGTTTATAAAATTGTGTGTAAACGCCTGGATTTTGTTCTTATGTTTTTTTGTGATTAACGTAAAATAAGCGGTTGTTCTTCGAAATTAAAGTTTTCTCAATTATTGGATCTAGCTGCTTTTCGTCGGAAAACAGAGGTCTGCACATACCTTCTGGAAGAAAGAATTCCTGTATGAGTAAGAAAGAATACCTGCTATGTTTCATTATATTAATTTTAATGTTTAAAGACTAGGAGAACGTCAAACTTTGTGAAATATTTTATACGAGAACTTTGCTTAGACAGGATCAGTTTCGTATTGTTTTATTGAATCATAATTTTTACAAGTAATTTTTTAACTAATTTGTAACAGGAACGTTCCCAGGTAATTTTAGTTGGTGTTTGATAAATTGTTGCAACAAAATTACTAACTTGGCAATCATTTCTTTGTTCTTAAATGTAATGTTCAGTTGTCAATATTTAACAATTTATGGTCAAGTTTACCTTAGTCGGGTTAATTAATATTTGAATTTTGATCTTTTGTGTTCTATTTTAAAATTTTAACGTACCAGAATCATTTCGCTTTGTTTATTGTAATAATTTGTTTTTCTTATAGTTTGTTTCTGTTTTTTTATTATTTTATCGACTCTGTTCTCCAAACAGAAATTAATTTATGCCTCTTATTGATATTCTTTTGTAGTGTTATTTTGTTATTGTTTTTGTATTTTTGTTTGTGTGTGTTTGACTCATTTTTTTATTATCATTATTGTTTTAATAAATGTAAGTAAGATCGACTTCTTGTATTTTTGTTTTTGTAAGTGGATCTCTGGTCCAGACGAAGCAGCTTAATTTCATTATTTTGTTCTTTTGGCTATCAAAAAGCACGTAGTGTATATTCCAAATTTCAATTATAGACTAGATATCTTTGCTCAAGAGAGAAGTAAATATTGAATTGGCATTTCTCTCTTGTATCGTTTTAAAAGAAGGAAGTCTTCAGAAGACTTCCTTAGCAAAATTAAGTAAGACAAATTAAGTGCTTATACAGTGTTTATTTTGTGTATTGAGTCTCATTGGTGAAACGTCGGAGCGAGTTTTAATAGAGCTTCCACAAGGTAAGTTACACACAGGGTGAGGTTTCGTAAGAGGCCTATATACAGGGTGTCGGATTCACGAGTAGTTGCGTGACCGACCATCAGAACCCTTCGATTTACGACTGCTGGCGCCCTCTTTTACGACCATCTATTAGTTTAATAAGAGTTTTGGAAAACGGTGAGCTTCTCTTTGTGAGAGATTAGCCAAGTTTATTTGAGAATCCACCCCATCTGCGGCATGAACTACGGGATTTAACATCTACCATTGGTCTGGACGGGACTTGTGCATACCTTTGAGCACTAGCCCGTTACAGTCTATGTAATTTTCCTATAAAGTCATACATACTAAGATCTAATTTTTCAATATCGTTTTAATGTTCGTAATAAATGCAGGTAAGGGCTGCACTGACCGGGTTTTCTAGTCGGGCCTTTACGCCATCTGGATCGATAAATGGGTTCGGGTGAGGCCGGACATCAGTTTCAAAATCTATGAATCGAGCCGTTTGGTCTTGTCGAACTATTGGAGCCTGTCGGACCTCTCGGGCTTTTTGGATTTCTCGGCCCTTCGGGTCTCTCAGGTCTATCGGGTCGTTTGGATCTCTTGGGCCTGTCGGACCTGTCGGGCCATACGAGTCTGTTGGGCCGTTCGGGCCTTTTTGACTTCTTGGCCCTTTGGGCTTCTCTCTCCGGCATGTTGGGCCGATCAAGACGTTACCAGGTTTCTTAAGGGCCGCATCAAGTTTGTCTATAGTTGAGCCAGATCGGGACTGCCTAGAAATTTTGATCCGTGCAGGACTCTAATTACAGAGCATGTGACAAGTAGTCGGTTTTCAGATTGAAAAAATAAATATCCAGCAAATGTTTTCTAACTTTGAATTTTGAGGAAAAGTTATCAAAATATAAAGAAAAAGCCGCCGTGACTTGGTTATTCAACTCAGAAGTGTAAAAAAGATCCTTGAACCCAACGTATCAAAATCTGATCAAGCCTACATCTTCTGGAATTTTCCAGAAGTGTTCCATTCTTATCCATGCCTTAATTTCTTTTATACTGAAGCTGAATAATAATTCCGTGTGTACATAATGTTATTTCTTGAAAATTACATTTTATTTTTTCTATTTTATAAAATAGAAACTCCAAGCTAGCAGCCTTTGTGTTGTTAAATCTATGGACTTTGTTAAATTATTTCTTCCCCGAATTCTATAAGAAAATGTTTTCTTCCTTTATTGAATGCGATGCATAAAAGCGTTGTATATAATAAAATCGCTTCTAGTTTTAAATTTTATAAATTCAAATACAACATTTCGAGATAATCTCTCCCTTAAAAAGTTATTTTTTAAGGTTTTATGTTCGCTTGGATCGTAAAACTGTCACCTTGCCTAGTTCAGAGCAAGATTTATTACAGCATTTGGTCAATTAGCCAGCATTCGTTGTCTCAATTGGTGCTTTTTATATCACGAGCTCCTTAAGATTAATGGGATGATTGACCAACCCCTTTGGGAGTTAGAGAATTGTCACTCCAAACGATAGTTCAAGGAGAGCTTTGTTAAGTGTCGCGAAAGTAAGTCACGAGTTTACGTTGTGTGGAAAATTTGGACTTGAGAAATTCTACGAGTCTGGGGATTTTTTCAAGTGGTTGAGAAGCATCCTCATAGGTTCTATATGAAGCCTGAGTGTATACGCCGTGAATGATTTCTGTCTTCGATAAATACATCCTGACAATCTCTGGAATTTACCAGATGTGTCGCTTTCGCGTTAGTGGTTAAATGAACTTTCGTCTTATCGGCGGATCCACCAAGCTTATCCCACACCGAACTTTCGATAATACTATCTTTCCGGCTCTCTTATCGTTTCCCGTGCATTCCGAAAAGACCCGGCGTTGCTACAGCATTCCCTGTGTTTAAACAGTTCCGTCGAATCTTTTACGAGAATTGTACTGCGTCGCATTTTAAAGGCGATAAAGATTGCACTGCCGTCAAACCTCTATCTACAGTATTAGTATGTACGTGAAGTTGTAGCACACTGGTCGGAAATGACGAAAAACCGGTTAAAACTAAATAACTCTCAAAACTGCTTAAATATTTTCTATATATAAGGTGTTATTGGCGTCTCTGCTATACAAAGTGATGTAGAAAATGGAAATTATTTTATTTATTTGTTTGTTTTATCGACGAAATTTAAAAAAATTCGTATCTGAATTCGTACATTCCGTCTATCTGTTGGTCTGTTGCCATGTTACCGTAACTTTACAGCACATTTTGTATATGAAATCAATTTAGAATTTTCTCCTGATTACAGATACATAATCGGTATTTCAATATCTCGAATAGTTTTCGAGATAATCGAGATCGAAGATGGCGATTTTTCGGCATAGTCTGTCTGTTGCCATGTTTCCGTAACTTTACAGGACATGTTATATATGAAATCAACTTAAACGTTTCTTCTAATTACAGATACATAATCGATATTTTGATATCTCGAATAGTTTTCGAGATAATCAAGATCGAAAATGACGATTTTTTGGCCTAGTCTGCCTGTTGGTCTGTTGTCATGTTGCCGTAACTTTACAGGACATGTTATATATGAAATCAACTAAAACTTCTCTCCTAATTACAGATACATAATCGGTATTTCGATATCTCGAATGGTTTTCGAGATAATCAAGATCGAAAATGGAGATTTTTCGGCATAGTCTGTCTGTTGGTCTGTTGTCATGTTGCCTTAACTTTACAGGACATGTTATAAAGGGTTTTCCAATAAGAGGTGTTATTTTGATATTCAAAGAAAAGTGCCATTTTTTAATATAAATGATCGGATGTTTATTTCATTATAAAGAGGAAGGTATGCCGTTAATAGTGGAAAATAACATCAGGCAAATGACCACCACGACCACGCTTACAGGACAATATCCTTTTCATGAGATTTTCCATAACCAAATCGTAAAGTGGCTGCCCTCGATAGCCTCACGAATTCCATCTTTGAGGTCTTGAATCGACGCTAGGCTGTTGGCGTAGACCTTCTCTTTCACGTGGCCCCAAAGAAAGAAGTCGCAAGGTGTTAAATCACAAGATCTCGGTGGCCAATTGTGATCACCTCTTCGAGAGATAACACGGTCCGGAAACTTTTTCCGTAAAAGATCAATGGTTTCGTTGCTTGTGTGGCACGTAGCGCCGTCTTGTTGAAAGTAAACGTTGTCCAGATCAATACCATCCAATTCCGGCCATAAAAAATCGTTAATCATCTCTCGATAGCGCAATCCAGTCACCGTAACTGTTGCTCCAGCCTCATTTTCGAAAAAGTAAGGTCCAATGAGTCCGCCGGACCATAAACCGCACCAAACAGTCACACGTTGAGGATAGAGAGACTTTTCAACAATAACTCTTGGATTTTCTGAGCCCCAGATCCGACAATTTTGCTTGTTGACGAAGCCACCGAGGTGGAAATGGGCCTCATCACTCAAGATGATTTTTCGATGGAATTCTGGATCATTTTCATGCATTTCAACGACCCAATCAGCAAAGACACGACGTTGTTGATGATCGGCCGGCTTGAGTTCTTGTGTTAACTGGACTTTATAAGCCTTAAGACCCAAATCTTTATGCAAAATACGGTGTAATGACGTTTGTGGAATGGCTAATTCCAAAGAACGACGAGGAATGGACAAACCTGGGTTTTCTTTAACACTTTCGGCTACAACAGCAATATTCTCGGCTGTTCTTGAGCGACGTGCACGGGTTTTATTCTTCACATCACTAACTTGTCCCAAGAGCTCGAATTTTTTCACCAATTTCTGTATTGCGGTCCGACAAGGTGCTTCACGGTGACCCAAAAATGTTCGAGTTTTACGAACCGTCTCTGCCAAATTTTCACCATTTTTATAGTGAATTTTAATAATTTCAATGCGTTGTTGAAGCGTGTATCGTTCCATATTTATTAATGGCGTAGTTTCTACTTGTCAAATGTCAAAAAATGATAGCTTCAAAAGTGACATCTACCGAGATAGCGGGCTATTCAAAATAACACCTCTTATTGGAAAACCCTTTATATGAAATCAACTTAGAATCTTCTCCTGATTACAGATATATAATCGGTATTTCGATATCTCGAATACTTTTCGAGATAATCGAGATCGAAAATAGCGATTTGTCGACATAATGATATATATGATATCGATTTAGTTTTTAACAAGGGGCATTCACAAGGTGTACCTCACCGATTTTTTTAAAACTTGGTCTGTCTGTCTGTCTGTCCGTCCGTCCGCATTTATTCAAATTTTGCAGTTTTGATGTCAGATTTGGATTCTACATCAAAAACTAAAAACAATGTGGTCTTCGTTTTTTTGGCCGCCAAAATTTAAAAAATTTTCAAAAAATTTTTTTTACATTAGAATCGTATTTTACATCAAAAAAATAAGAGAAACGTATACGTTTATCTTTTTGGTATCACCTCGGGAACATGGTCAAAATGGCCGCCAAAATTTGAAAAAGTAACAAAACGAAATTCGTTGTGGTTATGCTTTGCATTCCCAGATTTTGTATTCTAAAATTAGCTTACCGATACCAAAGTATTGGGCTTCAATTTTGACTAATAAAGTTTAATTTTGAACATTTGGTCAGTGGCGTACCTATGGGGAGACGGGGGCGGGGCGGGGGCGGTCCGCCCCGGGCGTCATCTAGCACTTTAAAATAACTATTGTTGTTTATACTTTTACTATTTTTTCGAAAAAAAACATATGCGCTCTACATTAACTACAAGTTTAAGACTCAAAAAGCATAATAAACCAAATATATACAAAATATTTGAACAATAGATAAATTTAAACGTATTTCTGCTTGTTCTTTTTGTCGATTACTAAAAGACCCGCAAATTTCGGCAGCTGATTTTTACTTCCTTAAAAAATATAAACTTTTTCTCATATTACAACATAAATTCACATGGGACCACAGGGAATAACATTTTCAAATTTCAAGATGAATAAAGAAAACTCGAACATTGTTCAGCTAACTATCAACATTGAATGTTTCATTGAAATCATACTAAAAAATTACAGTAACTATGATATTGTATCGTGCTTGAAAAACTATTTCCTGAGTACAGTAGGCAATTTTGATTTTTTTTTTTTAATTTAGCAAGATACACACCTTCAAAGCAATGGTTAAAGCGATCGCAATTTGATATCCACGAACGTTTATGTTGAACCAATTTTTATGCAGTGTCAACTCAGGATCGCTGTACTCTGTTTATTGTTCCAATTTATGAGTATGCTAATAGATTTTGTTATTTCCCTTCTGACTTTTCTTTTGAAAATAGCGTATGAATACATTAGATATCAGCTGTTTTAGAGCCAATAGACGTTGACCTTCACCTACATACACAACGTTAGTATAATCCCGTACTGGGAACGTAAGTATCTTCAGAGGGAGCAGTACAATCTCGTTTGTTCCTGTTTGTGTAATGTTTGACCTGTCATTTGAACCTGAAAAGCTTCTCGTATAATGACCTAGATAAGGAGATCAGCTGCAGGATCTCCCCTTCGAAATTAGGTCAACGACATTCTTCTGCGACTGGGGCTCTCTCGATCCAGAATTTCTTTAAGATTCTTGTACCTGCACTACCGTCTTCCGCTGGCACTAGGCCCGTCTCGTCTCCGGTCATTAAGATCTAGTTCAAAGTTGGCATATCTGTGGTCGTGGTGAGGGTTCCTCACAAGAATCAGAATTGTAAATGAATGCCAGAAGAGCTGGGAGTTACAGTAGCATTTTCTCTGCAAACAGACTCTTTTACAGTTGAATTTTCCGTAGTTTCATAAATTTTCAAATGTTCATAACAGCCTTTAACTCCTGTCGAATTTGTAATGTTATTTTAAAATTTGCACTAAATCCGCCCCTGTCTTTCAATTTCGTTCAGATATTTGTTTTCTCGACGCGCAATATTTAAATTGTTTCATTAAACGAATGTTTGTTATAATGTTATTTTAAAGAATTGATAACTTTGGGGTCTCGACGTCTAGACTCCATTCAGACGTGCCTGTTGCTACTTTCCATTATCAGGTTCCTGGAAATCTTAGTCGCAAAAATTAAAGTCATACCGCCTCGATTGAGCCAGGTTTAAGCTGGTAAATCTACAAGTAAAATTTTCCATTGTCGTATAAAGAGTATTAATGTCTTGACTTGTTAGGGTGTGCATCCGACTTTTTAACCCCACTTCCGTAAGTACGAACTGCGTAACAAAAAAACGCAGAGGTTAAGGAGTACCTTGATAGCTGTTGACTTAAACCAACGTGTGGTAATTTTCGGCGTCTACCTCTACATCCCCTAATTGGATTCAAACCAAATTAAGTGAAGCGATCCTCTTAGTAAGAAAAGAGATCGGACTGAAGAAATCGTAATTTCTTCGTGTCAGAGACGCGCAGTAGTCGCGGAAGAAAGTGGTTTGTTTACCAACAGCAACGCTTATAAATTTCGTTACCGTGGGGAATGTATAACCCAAATATAATTACGCTGGTGTCCTCCAGGAAGTAGAAATTGTAGAGGGTAGAAACGTAACAATTTTGGTTCCGTTGGTGGAACGTTAAAAGGTCTGTCGAGAACAGAAACTTCCTGCCCCGTAAAGCGTCGATCTGTGTGTTTTACATCTTGGAAGCTCCGCGATCCGAATGAACTAAGTAAATTTAAAGAGCGTTTGAGACTCAAAGTGGTTTTAGTTATTTTTTTTAAAGTTTGTGTATAAACACTTGGATGTTGTTTTTGTGCTTTTTGGTTATTGTTAACAACAGTGATTGTTCGTTGAAATCAAGTTCCCTTGAACATTGGTGAACGTGAAATTTTGCGTCGAATACTACGTGGATTAGCTGCTATCGTGGAAATCAGAGACCTGCATATAACATCTGGAAGGAAGATTGCCATTATAGTAAGAAAGATCCGTTTTGTTTTGTTATTTGAGTTTTTAGGATTGTTTCATTTGATAAAAGGCTAGGAGAACGTGGAATTTGTGAAATATTCCATATGAAAACCTTGCTTAGGCAAGATCAGTTTCGCTTTTCTCATTAAATTATAATATTCACGATCAATATTTTTAACTAATTTGTAACAGGAACGTTTCCAGGTAATTTTAGCTGGTGTTGGTTAAATTATTGCAACATAAATAATAACTTTTGACTATTGTTTTTTTGTTATTAGATATAAAGTTTATTTGTTGCTATTTCAAAATTTTCTTTTTGTTTATTGTAGTAACTTGTTTTTTTTTACTTTTATTTTCTTATTTGTGTATCAACTTTGTTCTCCAGTAAAGATATTAATTCATACCCTTTATTGATATTCTTTTGTAGTGTTATTTTGTTATCTTTATATTCTTGTTTGTGTGTGTTTAATCTATTTTCATTATTGTTTTAATAAATGTAAGAAAGGTCCATTATTTACGTTTTGTGTTTTTTTTGTAAGTGGATCTCTGGTCCAGATAAGCAGCGTTAATTTCGTTACTTTGTTGTTTTTTCTATTAAAAAGCACGGTGGTGCTTAGTCCAAATTTCATTTATAGACTAGATACCTTTGTTCAAGAGAGAAGTAAATATCAACCTGGTATTTCTTTCTTGGTCTTTTTTTGAAAAAGAAGGAAGTCTTCAGAGGACTTCCTTGTCAAAATTGGTTAAGACAAATCAAGTGCTTATACAGTGTTTATACAGCTTTTTGTTTGTGTTGAGTCTTAATTGTGAAACGCTAAAGCGAGTTTTAAGAAAGCTTCCACGAGGTAAGTTACACACAGGGTGAGGTTTCGCAAGAAGCCTATATACAGGGTGTCGGATTCACAAGTAGTCGCGTGACCGACCATCAGAAACCTTCGATCTACGACTGCTGGCGCCCTCTTTTACGACCATCTATTAGTTTAATAAGAGTTTTGGAAATCAGTAAGCTTCTCTTGGTAAGAGATTAGTCAAGTTTATTTGAGAATCCACCCCATCTGCGGCATGAGCTACGGGATTTAACATCTACCATTGGTCTGGACGGGACTTGTGCATGCTTTTGAGCATTTTCCCGTTACAAATTTAGATGGCGGTTTGAAACTGTAGTCTCTCTCCAATTTGGTAATGGAATATAGGAGTAAACAGAATTTGCTTCTAGTAGTGAAATTTCCTCTACTAATGATTCGTATTTATTCGATCGTACAGTTGTCTTCATAAGAACTAGTCCAGAAGTGGTTAACCAAATTGGCAACGGCAGCTATTGCTTGACTTTCAAATATGATGAGCGTTCTCTCATCTGGAGTAGCATTAATAGCACTGAGAAATTTTAAACCCTCTATCTCGCAAAACTAGTTCAGTTGTTTTCCATATAATTCTATTTTACTTTTCTGTCTGTTGTCCGACTAGTCGCAACACCTTTTAAGTTCAGAAATTGACACGAACGTTCTCATAGTGAATAAACTTACACAATTCAAAAACTGAGAAAAGAACTTTTAATAACAGATGTCTAAGTAATATCCGGAGTTGGAGAAGCTAACGGAAATCTACTGTATTCATTTACAACTTTCAGAAGCTATTTATTATGGGATGTGGAAAGTAAAAGCCTTTTGAATTCAAGAATAATCCTTTAAAAGGAGAGGTTGCTTTGATGAGCTTGCTGCTGCTTTTATAAAATCTCGATTTTGTTATAATTTATTATTAAACAAGTAAAACAAGACATACTCATTTTTTCCTACATTTTTATAAAACAGTGCAAATTCTTAGAACGGACCCAATGAGCTATGCCAGTGATACCACGATGCCACCAAGATTTCCGAAGAGTAAAATCTTAAACGATTGAGTTGCGGCATTAGCATAGTAACGTTCACCTTTTGCTTCCGTTACATGCGATTATTATATTCAATTTGTGCTTTCGGTGTGTAATGGTATCTTATTTCATAGTTCTCTCTGTTGGAGACATTTTGTTTTAATAACGATGAGTTCACACTGGGGCGTTTATTAACCGTTGTTGTACTGTTAATCAAAAATGAAATATTTGGTATATTCCTTTTAGTCTTTAATTTTATTTTTCGCAGTATATTGAACTTTCACACCTGTGACTTGGTTGAAGATTAATTTACTTCATTATAAATCTTGTTAGTAAATTGTAGTAAATTGATAAGGGTTGGATCCCGTGATTGTACATAAGAATTCACCTTAAATTATTACTTCGCAACTTTCCTTACGTGTTATCTTTGAGATCCGGATAAGTGGTCAGGTGAAATTTGGTTATGTAAATTTCTTTACTAGTTCATTTCGCTAAAGGTAGCCCATGTGTGATTGATCTTTTGTTTTTGGTTTAGCCAAAATGAATTAAAGTTGTTTCTTGCCTGTTTATTTGTTAAGCTTATTCGATTTCATTTCTATTTTAATTATAATTTCCTGTAAGAGTTGGGATTTTATAGGTTGCTACTTATTTCTTTGCTACTTGATCATGAGGTGGGTTATCAGTAATTATATTCTGAAGTCGTCGCTGGTTTAGTTAAATTTTTCTTTATTTTCGAGAACCAGGATTTCCATTGGTAAGAGCTTTTGCTGAGGTTTGATGTGCCGTTCCGCGCTTAAGCAAGAGGCAGTGGAGTGTAATTTGTTGCAGATGCGATATGTTGAAAGTGTTGTGTCAGACCGCATATTTGTTTTGATTTTGTGTCAAGCTTTTTAACTCAGCTAGGGTAAGCGAGCTTTGTTCCTGTTTTTTTTCTAGGTCTAATGGTAGATTTTTTTATTTTTATTAGCTTGTTCTCGCACCTGGAAGTTGAGGGTAGCTGACTGAAGAACTTTTATCGCACATGATTGTTGTTTCTAGTAGCAAGAACTTGAACCCTTTTACACTTTTATCTTTCCCTTTTCTATTCTTATGGAGCTTTATCTTAAAAAGTTCGCAAAGCTGTTAAATAATACAGCGAACGACAGCCAATACGTCGGAAAGCTCAGGTGTCGGCTGATTGTTCCTGCTTACCTGCATTACGTTGAGCGCCACCTAATTTGAAAGCAAGATATTTTGATACCTTCAAAAATTAGGAAACGAAGGTTCAATTGCCGTTATTAATTTACCAACAACTTAGAGAAAACTTGTTTAATATAAAAAATAAAAAGGTATGATATCAATAGGTCTTTCATCAATTTTTGTCATGTAAGTCAATATAGAATACAATCTGAAAAACACCTTCAGGCTAATACTGGCCCTTAGTTTACACAATGTTTTGAAATTTTAATCTAAATTTTATTAAGCAATATAATAAGGAATATACTTTTAACATAATTTAAATTTTAAAAAGAGACAGAGCTTCTGAATTGAGCTAGCAGCGGTATTTTGCAATTCACAATCAGTGATGAAACGGTAAATAAAGGACAGGTCCGAATTTTGGACGTTTTCGATCCTGCTGATGGATCTTGGAATTCCAAAGTTCGATAAGGCGAAAGATCACCAGGTTTGTGCCAATTACAGTAACGTTTACTCTGCAGCTATAGTATGGTATGTAGATACTTGACCGCGGTTGCGACAGGTTTGTTTCAAAGCTTGACTGTTGTAGATGAAACTATCTATTCTTAATACTGGTGATGTAATGGTTGCAAGATCTGCATTGTGATGCGGCAACCAAATTAAAAAATTATATTTTCGGCAATGTTGTTTTATGGTCTAATAGCAAACACAAGTCCCAGATTTAAGAAAAAAACCATAAACCACATTAATAAAAATTGCTGTTTTTTTTATGACAGCCCACAATCCGCACCAAGTCTTTTTCCGTTTATCACTTGATTTTTTTTTAATTTCTAATATTAATAAAAGTACTGTTACAACCCTTCAGGTGGAAATACACTCTTTGACTATGTCTTCTGACAAAAGTAGTTTTACTTTAGATTCGATAAATTCCTGATCTGTTGAACGGTGTCTAAATCTTATAGCTATCGAATGACGTTCAGCACGGAGGTTTGCAAGCAGACGAGCAGGAGAATCTGTTGTTGCCCTCAACATGAGAAGTGACCGTCAACAAAGCCATGTTAATATCATCAAATGGGTACCTCCGTGATTTACATCGGTTGGCAAAAAAAATCAATGAAACTAGCTATACTTTCATTATCTATTAAAACTCTTGCCGGTATTGCTCCATTAACTTCAGTATCAACGATAGCTTTTTTTAGTCCGGAAGTAGAAGCTGCAGTTAAAACAACTAAAAATATTTACAGTAGCGGTAGTTTGAAATTTATCTCTACTTCTACATACTTTTGAGAAGACACAAATTTTACAGGTGGTAGGATATTCTTGTCTAGGATGCACAAAGATCCACCATAGAAGTAACATCTAGGCACACTTGACTTTGATACGGCAGAGTAACATTCTTTTGGTCATCTGTATTCTCAGCAGTTGGTTTTACATCTGATCTAGTTTCAAGTGCATTCATAAAAGATAAGGCGAGGAATTAGATAATTGTAGTTGAGCTTTTTGAAAAAAGCTAGAATGATTGCAAGCACTTTTAGGGTCGTGAATACTATTCTCTAAAAGTCTTCGTTTAATTATGAAAGATGATAATCCAGCTATGAATGAATCTTTTATGTAATTAAATTTAAATTGCTAACTCTTTCAACGTTTGCAAATATTGATCTACAAACTCATCAGGTAGTTGGCGACAAGTGGCAAGAAAATGTCGTACATATATTATTTTCAGGTTCTATAAAAATACCATCTAAAACCTAAATGGCGTTGGATATAAATGTACATTTACTGATTAATTTAAAAACATTAGGAGCTACGAATTTGTTATAATACAGTGTGACATTTCATTAAAATATCTACATCACTACTAAGGAGACACAGTAGAAGATAACCACAAGCAAAAATACAAAAATAAATACAATAAATACAATAAAGGTATCAACATGTTTGGAGGCTTGTTGATTTTGGATTTATTACAAGTATGTAACAGAAAATAGATTTGAATATTTATAGGAAGAAAGTAAAGAATGTTTCAACCCCACTAAAGTAGTATAAAGTAAAAAAACAAGAAAATGGAAAGTGTTCATTGTTACAAAACAGTTCTACAAATCAAGATACAGTGAACTCACAGCACATAAAGTTATTTAAATGAAAACAGAATACTAAACCAGTAGATATGTGATGTTGAGGTGGAGCTTTAAGTAGAAGGTGACTTTTTTATATTTAAATATCTTTCAGACCACGAGGCTCAAGAAAAAAATCGAACTTTTCCATATTGCTTAAGACTTTGATCTCAATGTAGGCAGATGTTTTTTTACCAGCTCGCTCCTGTTCCCAAGACTAGTCAACCGTTTTGTTCATTTTCTTCTGTCCTGCTTTGATTATGAGTCAAAGCTATCTCTACAGATTCTTTTTCACATGATTCTAAAATGATCAATTTCTGGCTTCTTAGGAACCAGCACTTTATTTTCTCCATTACATCTTGCATCAAAAGTACGTTTTTTGAGTTCTTTGGCAACTTTTACAATGCCCATTTTGCTTACAGAGGTTTATAAACTTGTAAGTCAAGAATTCTGAAAGCAAAACATGTAACAAAAAAGTTATTCTCATTTAGCACAGTATGTACAGTTCATTGCGTGTGCCTAGGTAAGTAAGAGTAGATGTAGCATTTATTTAAATTTAATTTAAAAACCAGAAAAATGACATTTTAAATTCCAAGTTGTGCTAATAAAATTCTTTCTATTAGATCACGTGGTATTAGCTGATAGCTTACTCTGTCTTTTACAGTTATCCATTTGATCGGAGATGATAAATTTCTTATGTATTTTAAAATTGAAGTAAACATTTACATAATATTATTCGGAAAAATCTTTGAAGTCACTTAATTGTATTTCTTTTGATGGCAATATCGACAGTTAAACATCATCTTCAGTTTGAGTTGTTCAGTGCTGTCTTTTCTGGATCTTTTCTATTTTCTTGCACCCAATATAATTTAACAACACAATTACAGTATGTGAATAGGTACGTAAAGAACATTCTAGTAACTAATAGTAGATTTATATCACTATCGGTGTTTTCTTCAGTTCCAGTTGTGTTAATAATTTGGCTTCAATAAAAACAACTTTTGCCTTAATTGAGATTACGAATTAGTGCATATTCTTCGTTGAAACAACTAATTAGAATCTTTCTCTTTGTTAACATTTCTCTTAGTCATAAAGCAAAGTGAGTAGCAAAACATTCTTTAAAGCCATGATCAACTATACTTTATATTTAAAAGACAGCCAAAATCATCGCGACGCCATCCAACGTCTCTTCTGGCCGTCCGATTAAGCAACTGTCGTTTTGCCAATATTGCCAAGGACACTTAATATTGTTAAGATTACGTTACAATTATTTTCTTGAGTAAGGCACAGCCACTGATAAGCTTCGCCAGCTGAATGTCTAAATATCTACAACCTACAAGTATCCTCGATAATGACATTTCCTGAATCTCTGATCTTGCAAACTGCTTGCATCACCTACTGTGGACGTCCATCTCAAGTTTGAAACGCTAGGCTCGTCCGGAAGACATCATAGTAACTTGAAAGCTCGACAGCGGTATGGAGAAAAGACATTTATAGTCACCGGTGCCGGTTTTTCCCCAGAATGGTTCTTCTATGGGAACGTCTACGCTGTGAGTTTACTCTTATTGCAAATTACCAAAGTCTTTACAATGTATCACGCCGTCTTGTCGATCCATCTGATACAACAAATCAACATTGTTCAGATTATCGTTACAATTGTTTTGGCGAGTAGGGCTCAGCTACTAATACGCTTAGTCAGCTGGATGTTTAACGTAACGTAGTTGTAGGACTTATGCTGACACGAAGATTTTTGACATCGACGCGTTGTTGTTTACCACGTCACTTGAGTCGTTCGTGACCTCCACCGATTCGTGCCTTTCAACCGTCTTAACGATTTACGCCACCAAGCAATATACTCTTTTTCAACCGCTCTAAGCCGCATTACATTTACAGTGATCATTTTTGTAGTGTATATATCACACTGCTACGACCACTGTCGTATGTTTTACGTCACTGAACCCAGCACGCCACCTTGGACTAGACTTTCGTGATCACAGATCGCACGAGCTGTCCGTACCACCTAAACCTATTCTAGATATAAGATCCCAGGCTCTTCAGAAATATACCTCAAAGACCTAAAGGCACGAATAGTCAACTACGCTATAAGGAGAAACTGCTTGTAACTACCAGGGTTAGTATTTCGCACTCTCTAGGATGTTCATGTGAATGCTATCAGGAGAAGGTGGTCTATTTGTTCTGTGTAAACTGCTTCACACCAAATCGCATCTACCAGACGCAGGGTGTGACAGTTAGACTCTTCATTTTCCCATAAACTGTGTGTTGTTTTCTAACCGAAGAGGAAAACTCCAGAAGAACCCTTCACAATGAGATCACCTTGAGTGGCAAAAATTAGCATTGCAAAGGCAAATAAATGTTTTTTCTCTATTTTTTATTTAATTATTTCATCTTTCTCCTATCATCCTTTTAATAATATTCAAAGCAATTAGACTGTATTTACGTTTATTATCAATTCAAACAAAATTAACCTAAGGGTTTGTTTCTGATTTCAGTTGTTGTTGTAAAAGGGGGAAGTAATCTCGAAATTTCCAATTTTATTTCAGTTCATAATTAATTGTAAAGTGTACATCATCTTTTTAAGTTTCAAATCAACTGTCTTGTCATCAAATATCTCACATTAATCGCAGTTATAACTGGTAATCTTGTTTTCCCGGTTTGCCTTCAAGGATTCTTTTAGTTGAGACGATCCTACTTGTTGCTTTATATCCTTAAGTGCAGTAACGTAGGACAAAAATGATATATCAAGTAACTGTAAGCCAATAACAAAATAAATATTTACTTAATAAGGGCCCAAAGTGATATTTTTGCGGACTAGTCGGTGATCATAGCTACCCCCGATGTGTCCGTAAACTCACTTTAGTCCGAGTTAAACACAATATTTTTTGGTAAACCTACTTACGAATTTAATAAAGTTGAAAATTTATAATTCTGCATGTATTTGCATTGCCTGTTACGGTTGCTATGTGTTTCCAAGAAATCAAATAGAATTAGACCCGTAAAATATTTACTATTTTAAGGATTTGTTCCTAAAACGAATATTTTAGAGATTGTAAACAGTAACATAAACAGCTATACTTTAGAAGTAGGCTTACCCAAATATATTTTTAATACGAAGGTCTATTAAAATATCTATGTTTAGATTATCCTTTTACATCTTGTATATTCAGTGTTTTGTCTTAACAGAAGTCAGAAGTTTATTACCAAGAATCTGTATTACTTTAGAAGAATAAAATTAGATTGATGGGCCTTTTTGTCGCTAGATATTGTGATGATTACAAGTTACATTGAATACAATGTCTCTATAATTTTAGTCAGGAATATCGTAATACCACAATGTATTGGTTTTCTAATGACAAAGTCTTATTAACTCGCAGAAGTCGCTGTGCTCGTATTTTATAAGATTTGCTTTTCCAGCTTCATACAAGCTTCTCGTAGAGGATTAAACGATGATTTGCAAATTTGTCGCTTGTAAAATTGATTACTGTTTTATTTAGGTTGTAAATTAGTATAAGTGTATTTGTCCAAAAGTTTATAAAATAAAAAGATGCCTTTCTATTCAAGTCATACAAGCCTTATGCAATGGATCCACAACCTATTTATACATACGGATTTAATGTAAGTAATTTATGAGATTTTAGTAGGGTAAGTGTTACAGTTGTGGGCCGTTGCCCGGTTATTGGCCACCCAAGATAAAATTTAAAATATTAAGCAATCTCGTACTTATTTGGTAGTTTTGGATTTAATTTTACATTCTGGCAAACAATATTACCATAACAAGTGAAATATCGTGTCGCCATTTTAGTAACTGCCGCTATAGATATCTTTACTGTGTGTTAGTACATGTTTTGTAATTTATTTCAGGTAAGTCTTGTGCATTCCATAAGGATTGTGTGTTTCATAATAACACTTTAATAAATGAATTTCGCGTATTGTCGATAATTGGTAAATATCTTTGCAGCATTTTAGCATATACTTTATTGTTTCTGACGATCAAGACGGTATAGGTTATGAATATTCGTGCATTTTAACTATGCCAACAACCGCATTCATGAAATGGATTAAAATCAGTTATTGGCTAGCCGGCCAATAATGTAATAAAATGCTAAAGTTTTTCTTTTATTTTTGGCGGTAGTTTTGATTATGTAGGCAAATTTCTACTTGCCTGGTAAAAGATTTGTTGTTTCGACTCACTTAAACAGTTGTTAGCCGGCGGACAATAACTATATTTTGAAGTGGCCAATAACTGTGTATTGCAGTAGTTCTTATGTTTAATTCTACAGTTGCATACGAAAATGCCGAAAGTGAGTAACAAAAAGTATGTTTATGAAAAAAAAATATGACGAAAACGCGATAAACCAAGCTTTAAGGGCAATTGAAGATGGCATGAGCCAAAGAAAAACTGCTCAGCAATTTAATGTACTTAGGGCAACTCTACAATTCCGTACAAGCGAAAAATTTAGAAACAAAATTACCCATGGATCTGAACCAATTTTAACAAGTTCTGAAGATAGGTTATTGGAAGACTGGATTTTGACAAAAAAGGATTTCCACTTATAATTGAAGATGTGCAATCGTCCGTCAAATATTTTCTGGATACAGTCCCTAGAAAAAATCTTTTCAAAGAAAACACCCCGAGAAGGGGTTGGTATGCAGCATTTTTAAGGCGGCATTCTGTCATAACTACAAGAACAGCTGAAGGAATTACTGCAGCCAGTTCAGTTGTTTGTGAATCTGATATAAGAAAGTGGTTCGGGGGAATAAACAATTATCTTAAAGAAAAACAATTAAGTAATACATTAGAAGATCCTTCCCAGATTTACAATGGGGATGAGACCTGTTTTCGGATGTGCCCTAATAATAAAAAGGTTCTTGCGTCGAAAAAAACTAAAAAGGTTTACGAGGTGAAATATCATCCAAAAACTAACGTGACCGTTATGTTTACATTTTCTGAGACATGATATATTACATCTCCAATGGTCATATAATCCCTACAAGAAATTACCATCAGATAAATTCCGTTCCTGACGACTGGGGAGTAGGATGTAGTGACAACGGACGGATGAAAAATCATTTATTTTACGAGTATCTTGGAAATGTTCTATATCCGTACCTGAAAAAAAAGAAGTGAAATTCCCCATTATTTTATTTGTTGATGGACATTGTACGCATCTTACTTACGAGATAAGTCAGCTGTGTACCAATTTAGAAATAATTTTGATAGCTTTGTATCCCAATTCAACACATTTACTACAACCAGCAGAAGTAGCTGCTTTTAAACCGTTAAGAAATAGATGGAAAAGGGCAGTCCTAAAATTTCGTAAAGACAATCTGAATGAAGTCGTAACTAAACAAACCTTTGCGCCGTCGCAGAGACGTAG